>CM062804.1:994948307-995548307 GCA_031772625.1 Pinus tabuliformis | reverse complement strand
TAGTAATGGTGGAAAGTATGGCCGAAGGCGATCCACATTGAACACAGGGTGTAGGCCAAGAATGGGGGAATGCTGAGCTCAAATGCATTGTCTCCCATAGCCTTGGTAATGGTGTAAGGACCATATCAGAGTGGTCTGAATTTTCGATAGGCTCCGGTAAGGTGTTCCTTCTGCAAATGGAACCAGACTTTGTCGCCCACCTGAAACATGTGTGGCACCCAATGTTGGTCATGTTGTTGCTTGTACTTGGCATTTGATTTCTCCAGAATGTCATGGACCTGCTGGCGGATATGTTGGATGTGCTTAATGAAGCTGTTTGCCTTATCTGTTTTGGACTGGACATGAGCCAAATCTGCCTAAGTAGCTGCAAATGGCATGGCCACATCAATGGGACATAGTGGTTGGAATCCCAAGCCCACCTAAAAAGGGTTGTGGCTAGTCGAGCTATGGAGAGCCCGGTTATAGCTATGTCGAACATAGGGGAGGATCTCATCCCATGTGCATGGATGTTTTGAGTTGTACATGCGCAAAATGTGTATGATCACCCTGTTGACAACCTCCATCTGGCGATTAGTTTGGGGATGGAAGGTTGTGGACTTAGTGAGTTTGGTGTCCAGCATCAACCAGAGACTGGACCAAAATGTACCGAGGAACCTGCTATCCTAATCTGAGATGATAGAGTGTGGGATCCCAAAGTGTACCCACACTCGTTCAAAGAAGAGTTTAGCAGTGGCTTCTGTTGTGATATTCTTCTTGCAGGCCACCATAATGGCCATCTTCGAGAACTTGTCGACTACCACAAAAACACAGTCGTTTCCATGCTTAGTAGAAGGAAGGTCTGACATGTAATACATGGAGATGGATTCCCAAGGTCGACTAGGGGTGGGCAGCGGAGTATAGAGGCCTTGCTTCTTGGTGGTCGGTTTGGCGATGGCACAGGTAGTGTAGGATCTGATGTACTTCCTAACATCCCGTTGAAGATTCGTCCAATAGAAATACTTTTGTAGTACTGCCACCGTTTTCTCGACCCCGAAATGCCTAGCAACCCGACTGTAGTGTGCTTCCCAAATCATCTTGGCACGCTCGCTTGAAGTAACACAAAGGTGACCCAGGTGGCATAACAAGGCATGCTGGAGGTGAAAATCTGGAACATGCTGACCCTCCAAGAGTGTTTGGTATGTGTGGCCGAATCTTGGGTCGCTTTTGTAGAGAAGTGGCCAATCAGAAGTCTTGTGCCCATAAGAGTTGAGCACGGTGGTTAACGCCATGATCGGTAGTCGACTGAGGCAATCTACAACATTATTGGTGCTGCACTTCTTATACTTGATATTCAAATGGAACTATTGTAGGTGTGTGGACCACTTCTGATGGCGATCATTCTGCAACTTCCCTTACGTCTGTATGAATTGCAGGGGCCGGTGATTTGTGTGGATGACCATTTTTCTTTGTCATAAGTGGGATAATTTTGGACTGTGTCTGAAAGTGTGTCACTGTGATATGCAACTGGATGCCCGTGTTGAGTAAGGACTACCCCAATAGCATAGTCAGAGGCATCTGTCTTAATCTAAAATGGTTGTTGCAAGTCTGGTAATGCGAGCACTGGTGCCGAGCAGAGGCGATGTTTCAACTCTGTGAATGCCTTCTATTGAGAGTCAGACCAAAATAATTTTGCTTTTGCTCCTCCCTTGGTGACTTGACTTAGGGGCCAAGTGATATGAGAAAATCCTAACATGAACCTGCGATAGAAGTTGGCAACACCTAGAAAGCTACGGAGCTCTATCAGAGTGGTTGGAGATGACCAATCCTGAATGACTTGGATCTTGGATGGATCCACATGCACCCCCTGTTCATCAATAATGTATCCCAAACACTGAATTTGGGTCATGCCAAAAGTGCATTTCTCCAAATTGGCACATAACTTGTGTTGCTGCAGTGTTTGGAGAACCTGTCGGATGTGGTGGAGGTGCTCTTCGCAACTCTGGATGAAGATCAGGATGTCATCCAAGTATACCACTACAAATGAGTTGGTGAATGGCCACAAGATGTCATCCATTAACCTCATGAAGGTTGTAGGAACATTCGCCAACCCGAAAGGCATAACCAACCATTCGAAAAGGCCCTCCTTGGCTTTGAAGGAAGTCTTCCACACATTGGAGGGTTAGATTGGTACTTGGTGATATCCTGACTTCAAATCGATCTTGCTGAAATATTTCACCCCCTTAAGTTGGTCCAGAAGGTCATCAATCTATGGGATTGGGTACCTATTCCAGATAGTGATCTTGTTCAACGCTCGATAGTCAATACAGAGTCTCCAAGTCCCATCCTTCTTCTGTACCAACACGATCGGGCTCCGACAGGGTGATGAACTCAGTCAGATGTGACCTTTCTGTAGTAGCTCATGAATCTACCTCTTGAGTTCATCATTCTCCAAAACAGAGCACCAATAGATTGGTCCATTGGGCAACGACGCACTTGGGGTTAGATCGATGGAGTGCTTGACCTGAAAATGTAGAGGAACCCCTGCGGGGGAGGTGAAGATGTCCTCGTACTCCTCCACGACCTTGTCCATTTGTAGTTGTCGTGTGGAGGGGCCTTGTCTAGAGGTCGTGGCCACCGTCTTATTCCTTCCTTGAGGGTGTATCATCAGGAAAACAAATTTCCCGGTTTTGGAATGAGCTTACTGCATTGTTTTGCAGTAAACAAAGAGATGGCAGTAGGCGGTTCTACCTGTGATATCTTGTGCAACTTATTTCCCAAAGTAACAATAACAACACGACGCCTTGATTCATACATAACATGTCGCTTCCACAAGTATGGTTGGCATAATAATACATCACAAACATCAAGGGGAGAAACGTCACACAATACCTCATTCATGAAGGGCTTGATGTTGTAGGGAAGGCGACATTGTAGGCTCATGCGAAGATGCCGTCCTTGGTGAAGCCACCCGATGGTGTACGGTTGTGGATGTGTTGTGGTCGGTAAGCCCAGCCGCTTCATTACCTCTACCATAATGAGGTTCTTTTGGCTCCTACTGTTGACAATGAATTGTAGCGGAGAGCCCTTTACCCACATCTAGGAGTGGAAGAGGCGCTCCTTGTTGGGACAAGAAAAAGGTATGATTTCTCTTCATAAAATTCTTCATTTATCATTCCTTCATATATGATTATCTCCGTTTATAGATTAAAATGAGGAAAATATCGGCTAAAGTTGGATGAAACTATTTGGTGATAGAATAGGAAAATCTAGTACAAAAAACTGATTCTTTGCTATCTTTGCATGTAGAGATGCGGATTGAGAAAAAGCTGTTCAGTTGGCAGAACAACACGAGGCCATAAAAGGGAAAAGCCACAATGTCTTGGGCAGACAAGGAAGTGGAAGATCAGTTCGAACATTCCTATTTTATCACATGATCAGATTTTATATTGGGAAATCCTCAGGATCCCCTGATCCTGAGGATTCGCTTTTATCCAGTTTCTCTTTTATGTTATATATAGGGTCGAAAGGAAATTAGATACAGTTTAGACTTTTGATAATTTGTAATTATTCTTTTTGAAACATATACGCTGTTATATCAGTGACTCTGTCAGCTGTTACTTGAAATTAATGAAAGAAGGTTGTGTTTGATACATCTTCATATTCTGAGGTTTTATTAAGCAGAGGCTTTTGGTGACTCTGGGCCCAGTCACAAGAAGTTCCACTGCTCCTTTGTGTTATAATTTCATATTTAGTCTTTGCAATTGATTTAATGTTCAGTTATTTCATTTATCATGAAGATTTGGGATATTGATTCATACTGTTGTTCAATTAGATTTAGAGTGAAGTTGTGAGGTATACTTAAGTAGCGCTTTGATTAGAATGAATGAAATCATGTTGATATCAGATTGATGTTCATTTGAATAAGATTTTATCATAGATCTTGAGAAATAACACTGATTAACTTATACAGATTGCAATATAGATTGTTTTCCATTTAGGAATCCTTTATCGCTATTCGTTGTTCAATTACCGATTTTTGATTGCTGTTCACTTACTATTACTATTCAATTGAGTAATGCAGATTGATTTGGGTTGTTATAGATTAACAGTGTTGTTCAATAGTCATAGTTTCTTTACTTGATTGAGTGCGGTTAGTCTTAAGTTTATTTGAACAATTCTAAGTGTAATTCTATTTGCATTCAGTTTCAATTGATTTCGGAACAAGTTGCATAGAATTGTAGAGTGTGTCAAAGAGTATTTCTTCCATAAATAGTTCTTTTTAGAAGTGGTGTGAATTGAATTGAAGAATCAACCTTTAGAGATTGCAATGATTCATCATTAGATAACCTCTAGATTCATTGCACATACTTTTTTCCCCATGGAAAAAGTCGTAATTTTATTCATAATGACAAAATTACATTTTGAAGATGCTTTAAAGTGTATGCATATGGCATGAACCCATTTTCACAGGATGTTGGGCAGACAAAAAGTAAAGTAAAGAGAATAACAGTGTGAAAGAGATTAACTACGGTTCCTTTCTCCCCTTCTTCTTTTCCACCTTACGCCAACCTCCAGTATTTGGGGTGGCCGATACGATGGACAATTGATTTTCAGAGGGAGTGTCTTTGTTAGATTCAGATCCTTCTAATCCATGGTTTCGCTTGATGCCCGTTATTTCATTTCCTATTAGCTGGACTGATTGATGCTATGTTTGTTTGCTAGGGTCTTCCTCCTCCTTTAGGGCTCTTCTGGTTCTTTTGTTCCTCTGTTTCTGTTTGGTATACTGCTGTTTCTGCATTTTATACTTCTTCCTCTAGGGGAGTTGTACATTTCCATCCTTTTGGCTATTTCTGTTGCTTATTGTTTTGATTGGGGGGTTGATTTGCTTTAGGACAAACACTGTGGAGGTGTCCTGTTTGTAGACATCCTTGGCATCGGAAAGTTGGGTTTTCATAATCTAGTGGTTGTATCCATTGTGTGTTATTGAAATTCAAGTTGATGCTATCCGGTAGGCCCTCACTGAGGTCTACCTCAACACATATCTTGGCAAATATTAAAATCCCTCTGGAGATTCTGTCCTCATCAGTCTTGAGGCATTTACCCAAAGCGTTCCCTATGGCAATTAATACTTTATGATGCCAAAACTGTAACAGGAGATTGTGCAACCTGACCCACACTGGCATCTTTGATACCACCATTGTATTGGCATTGAATTCCGGAACCATGGGGTCATAAAAAGTCTTGCATTACCCCAGAACCATGGCCCTTTGTTGAGGATGTATTCTCTTTCTTGTTATGTTATGAATCGAACTATAAAAAACCCTTTTGGGCATAAGTAGATCTCACAGTCTGGTGACCAAGCCTCATATATCCATTGGTGTAAAACATCATATTTTGGCTAGAATCCATTAAATCTACATATGACTGAATTGGAATAAAGATCCATGAACAAGTATTTTACCTCAGGCATGGCAATGGTAAGTGTAGGATTCACAGATTTTTGTTCCACTATGTAGGGCCTCGAGAGCTCCACTGATGCTGTAGTTTTGACATGCATTTGACCCTTACCTTTACTGCTTCCTTGAAGGAGCCTATGCTTTTGGAGTTGGTTCCGTCACTTCCTCCCCTCAAACGCAGGTTAATTATTATGGTTGTGTCTGCGTTGATGCCATAGTCCTTCAATGCGAGGTTGTCCTACAGGCTGTGACCTAAACAGATCAAGTTTTTCTGATGTGCTGGAATGCCTAATTGGTTCTGGATCTTGTTTTTTAGCTCCTAGGTCTTCCTTCCTTCCTGGATTCTCCAACAAACCGTCCTGCCTTCCAATGTTTTGATGAAGATTTTTATCGGGTCCTCTTTTTTTGGATATGTGTCCATTTGTAGTGTTGTGATATCTGTTACCCAGCTGTTTGAATTTATCAGATCTAGTTGTCCCATCGCTTTCTCGCAGTGCTTCGTCCTGTTCCAACCTACTTGGTCACCTTCGATCTGCTTTCCTGCATGGCCTTTTGGCCATTTGAGTTCTATTTTTGGCAGATCTGGTGTGTGATCTGAGAGGGTTGGCAGAGGTATTTGGGGTTTTCAATCTCCCAGTAGTTCTACCTAGGTTTTACCTTCACCTATGTTTAGGGGTTGCAATCTGAGGCAGAAGGGTGACTTGTTGTGTGCAGGCCTCCAGATCTGGGCTTAGTGTGGCCTGATCGGACTTCTGAATGTTGGATCTGTCAGATCGAAAGCGGTTCTATAGGTAATACTCCCTTCCATAGAAGGTAGGATCAACCCAGCCCCATGCAGTAGCCATGCAGGGGCAACATTGCCAAACTCAGGTTTATGGTTAAGGTGCGCAGGGGGCAATCTGTCCCAGAACTCAGAGCCTGTAGCATATAGGCAAATAGATCTATCATTGTGAACTTGGTCGTGGGGCTGAACGGTCACTTTGAAGATGCCTACATAAACGCCCTCTGCCGCCTTCAAGATCGCTACTTCTCCATTTTTCGCATGCCCCTTGACCCCGCAATTGATTGTTATCTCTGCGGTTTTTGGTTTTGAAACAGCCGTTAGCGCCTCGAGGGAGGGGTTGGACATCACAGGCGTGGTATATCTAGGTTTGTGACTTTCCAGATAGCTCAGATTTCCGTCTTTGTGGTCTCCATCGCCTCTCGCTGTCCCTCGGTGCTCTATTTCATCTTCTGCCTTCCCCTTGCAACCCGTATCACTCAAGGAGACAGGGACAATGATAGCTCTTGGAGAGCTCGAGCACTATATCTATCTGCAATGAGCGAGGGCACTGCTCCGCCTTTTGTATTGCTGCTGCTTAGAGACTCCCATCCCATGTAGCTGTGGTGCAGTATGAGGGAGGAGGGTGTGCGGGAGTTCATGGCTGCAGCACAATCCACAATAGTCTCAATTATCTAAAGGTGTCAAATATGAAGCTCACTGCACATACTATGTGGGCACTCTTGAGATAAAAAGACTTACCTCAGGTTGACAACTAATGTAGGGATTAAGATTGCCTGTAAAAATACATCTTAGTGAGCCAAAATTTTGGTGCCGTTGCTGGGGAGAGTGTTTCAAGTGATTGTTTTTATTTCTTTGCTGTAGGAGAAATGGGTTTTAAAAATAGAAGGTAAGAACCTGCGTACCTAGCAAGTAAAGTGCTTGCTTACCTGCCCGCTTTACAACAAAACCTTAGAGGTTAAATAGGAATTTGTTTTTATGAATGACTAGAAATAAAAATATAGAAAAAGAGTAGAATCCTCCACCAAAACCCACAAAACCCAAAGGATCGGTGAACCTTGGGAGAATGACCTTCATAGACGAAATCGTAAGAAGATCAAAGTCTCAAGCATCAGTAGGATTCCAGGCTATACCTAGAAAAAGTTCTACTGCTATCCCTTAAGTCGTAGGCTCACCATTTGTAGCTCATGTTGAGATTCAAACACAAGTAGGAGGATCAAAACAAAGTTTTCAAGCTACAATAAGTTTCCACTCTGATCCTCTACAAGAGGGAAAGTATTGTAACTTAAGAGAAGGAAAAGGAGAAACTAGTGGGGCTGCTAAATAAGAACCACATATGTCTAAACAAGGATCTCCTAAGATTCCAGACCTAGGAAGTGCTGTAAAGCCAGCTCGGGTTGCTAACTCGCTGCTTACTCCAGAAGCACTCATTGAAATCCCCGAATATTATTGGCATATCTTTGGTCAAATGGAAGATCAACCACCCCGAGGTCAAACCCCGACATTAGAGTATCCCATAGTCGACCAGGTGGCCAATGCCCCTATGAAGGCTATTCCTCTGCAAAGCATCCCAACCTTCCATGGGATGATCACAGAGGATCTTGATGCTTTCCTGCTTGAGTTTGATGTCCTCTGTAGAGGTTATGACTATACCATCGACCCCCAAAAGCTGAAACTGTTCCCTTCCACTCTGAAAGGGGCAACTTTGATATGGTTTATGGGACTAGGTGGGCAAACCATCAATTCTTGGGATGAAATGAAAACCTCCTTCCTTAAAAGATACCCAGACTTTTGTAAAACTAGGGAACTGAACGATGATATTTTTAAGATGATTGCAAAGGATAATGAAACACTATAAGAATATGTAAAGATTTAATTATAATTTGCAGAGGTCTCCATACACTGCCCTACCAAAAGAAGTCCTAAGAGCTATCTTGATTAAAGGAAGGAAAGAGGAATGGGTAGAAACTCTAAACTTAATGGGAAAAGGAGATATTTCTCATAAATATTATGATGAAACTATTTGTTTGTGTATCAGGTGTTCTAGGGGAAGCACACGCATAAGAGAAGCTAGCCGAGATCCCATGAGCAGAGGAAGCAAACCACATAGTGGAGGTGTAACACGGATGGAGATAGGAAACCTCCTGGAATATTTTAAGATGGACATCCTGGGCACTCTTACAACACAGCTAGACGTTCTACAAGCTAAACAAAAATAGTCCTTAGCAGAACAAAATTTGGCCATCTTCTGCCCACGTTGTCGAAAGAAGCACAACCAATGGGAATGCTCGTTAGACATGGTTCAGACTTGTGCCATCTGTACTAAAGATCACGGCACTGAACAATGTCCATCATTGCTAGGGCTGAAAGTAGTATTCAAAGAAGCAGAGGAAGAAATAGAACCGATATATCTAATGAACCAACATCGACAATGGCAAGCTAAACCTACAAGTATGTCACAAGACGCATCTCAATTCTTTCCTTCCTCCCAGTTTAATCAATAGAAAAACCTTGGGGAAGCCTGACAAGGCCAATCACCCTACCCAAATTGGCAAAGCCCACCATTCCCTATGACATCCTGGCCAGCATAGCCTTTTCCAGGAAATGGCTGGCCGAATTCTCCTTTTACTCTTGTTTGGCAAGGCAATCCCTATCAATCCCAGTGGCCTGCCTCCACCTCTCAAAATCCGATAGGTCTACAAACTGACAAGTGACCTCTGGGGATATCTAATGTACCTATTGGGACAGGCCCTTAGCCCCAACTTGCACTATTAGCTCCTTATACATTACAACAAAATTCTCAACCTCTTTTGCGGCAATTACCAGCTCAACCGAACCCGAATCCTAATAATAGACTAGTCCAGTTGGTACAGATTATTGAAAACCAAGAGTATGAGTTTGAGCAGAAAGAATGTAATGAGCTCAGATTTAGGTCAGGACGTGTCATTACCCCCGAGGAAAATAGGGACCAACCTTCAATTGAAACTCCACCTGTACATGCTCCACCACTTGTAAATAATACTGAATCAAAGTAAGGGGAAGAAACAAATCAGCATGATGACCCTGAAAAACTTATAATCACTTCTCCTCCGTTCCTCGAAAGGCTAACGATATCTAAACCAGTCGCCTACCCGGATTTCGATCTTGTAGGGGAACTAAAAAATTTGTGTATTGAGATTCCTCTCCTCCAGGGTATTCGAGACATTCCAATCTATGCCAAAATAATCAAAGAATTGTGTGTAAGGAAGCCTATGAGGAAGGTAAAGACCTCACCCACTATCCATGTTGTAGGAACCTTGTCTGATTTACTCTTGGGAGAGGAAACACCAATAAAGTATGAAGATCCTGGAAACCCCATAGTAACAATTCAGATATATGGTCACTCTTTTCCAAATACACTAGTTGACCTAGGAGCTGCCATTAACATATTAACAATAGAAACTTGTCAAGCACTTGGTATTACAACCTTAGAACCAACCACCACTTTATTAGAACTTGCTAACCGATCGGTAGTAATACCAGAATGGACTTTACAAGATATCACAATTTCTGTTGACTCATGGGAATATCTAGTAGATTTCCTCATTATAAACCCAAGGAGTAGCTTGGATGGGCATCCTTTGATTTTGGGTCGACCTTGGTTGGAAACCGCTGATGCATATATTGGCTGCCAAGAAGGCAGCATGACTATTACAAAGGGAGATGCTGTAAAAAAATCTAGTGTTATATCCTCTTGCCAGGCCAAGTTTACCCATTGTAAAAATATGTAAGCAACCACCAACGTACCTGGAAGAGAGCATCCGTTCACCACTCACAGTAGCGGAAGCATTGGAATTTAAAGATCAGTCTGAAGATGACGTTATCAACAATTTTATAAATCAGTTAGCTAATGTGAGTAATGTACATTGTTAGATGTTGAAAGCAATCCTTGATAACTAAGCCATGGAAGATCCCCTGAAGTATACATACGACTATCATATTTAGACGACTGCTATTCATAACAACAAACTAGTTGAGATCGAACTAGGTAAAGTTCTAAATATCAATGCTGATCTGGATAGTGAACAATAGGAAAAGCTTATCCAGGGATTGCAGAAAAATAAAGGGGCTTTTGCCTAGGATTATCTTGACATGAAAGGGATAGACCCACAGCTATGTACACATCACATTTATATAGAGAAGGATGCGCGACCCATCCGACAGTCTCAAGGGAGGTTGAACCTACACCTCAAGGATATCGTGAAGGAGGAATTGTAGAAGTTACTGGATGTAAACTTTATTTATCCTATCTCAGACTATAAATGGGTCTCTCCATTGGTGGTCGTCCCTAAGAAAAATGGGAAGTGGCCTATTTGTGTAGACTATCGAGAACTAAACAAAGCAACACAGAAAGATCACTTCCCCCTCCCATTCATTGATCAGGTCCTTGATATGTTGGCAGGGAAGCAATTCTTCTCCTTTTTAGATGGCTTTAGTGGTTACAATCAAATTTAGATTGCCCCTGAAGACCAGGACAAAACAACCTTCACCTATCCCTGGGGCACATTTGCATATAGGGTATTACCATTTGGCTTGTGCAATGCCCCAACCACGTTTCAGAGAGATATACTAAGCATCTTTGCCGATCTAATAAATTAAGGACTTGAGGTATATATGGATGACTTTACTCCATATGGGGATGATTTTGATCAAGCATTGAAAACGCTAGAAAAGGTCTTAGAATGATGCATCACTACTAGGTTATGTTTAAGCAATGTCAAGTGTCACATGATGATGACTGAGGGCGTGATCATGGGACATTACATCTCTGCAACAGGAATACAGGTAGATCCAACAAAAATACAGGTAATTATTTTATTGCCTACCCCCTGCACCCAAATAGAGGTACGTAGTTTCCTAGGATATGCAGGTTATTATTGCAGGTTTATCAAGAATTTTTCACAGATTGCGACACCCTTATATGCTCTAACTGGAAATGTTGACTTCAGTTGGTCTGACAAGTGTGACATAGCTTTTGCAGGTTTAAATAAACTAGTCCCAACAACACCAATATTACGTGGACCAAACTGGGATCTGCCTTTCCACATCTGCATGGACGCATCAAATGTAGCTATAGGTGCTATCCTCGGCCAGGAGGAGGACAAGAAACCTTATGCTATATATTATATTAGAAAAAATCTCACTCCTGCAGAACTCAATTACACAGCGACAGAAAAAGAATTATTAGCTGTTATTTATGCAATAAACAAATTTAGACACTATATAACTGGCTACCAAGTCTTTGTGTACAATGATCACTCTACCATTCGGTATCTAGCTAATAAACAAATCACAAATGGTCGAGTAACACGATGGCTTTTGATTTTGCAGGAGTTCGACATTACTATCAAAGATCGTACAGGGAAGGAAAATCAAGTTGCTGATTTTCTATCTCGAATCTCGAAGGTTAATGATCCACTAGTGGTAGATGACCAATTTCCGGATGAAAACCTGTTTTCCATGGTAGTTAAGACGCCATGGTACGCAAATGTGGCAAATTATCTGGTAGTAGGGAATATACCTAAACATTTAACGACAAGAGAGAAAACTGATTGTTTAGTGCAACTCCGGGTTCTCTTGGATAGGTGAATATCTTTTTCATATAGGGGAAAAAATGTGTATACACATATGTATTCGCGAGGATGAGATCCATGACATTTTGAAGGCTTGCCATGATCAACCCTGTGGGGGACATTTCACAGACCGGAGGACAGGACATAAGGTATTACAAATGCGCTATTATTGGCACACTATTTTTAAGGATGCTAAAAAATATGCCCAGGCCTGGGACAGTTGCCAAAGGATGGGCTAGCCTGGCCAATTTGATGAAATGCCTCTGCAACTAAAATTAGTCATAGAACCCTTCGAGCATTGGGAATTGGACTTCATAGGTCCATTCCATCCGCCATCCAATCATAAGTCCTACATATTGGTAGCCACAGATTATGTGACAAAATGGGTGGAAACAGTAGATTTACCAAGAGCCACAAAGGAAGCAGTGATTAACTTCCTTTTTGGGCTATTTGTGCGGTATGGATTACTGCAAGAAGTGATCACAGATGGGGGAAAGCAATTCACAGGGCACAAGATTATTGCCACTCTCAGAAACCATCATATCATGCATAGGATCACTTCTCCGTATCACCCGTAGGCAAACGGGTAGGTCGAAAGCACCAACAAGGTTATAGAAGTGATTTTGACCAAGAGAGTCTCAATGCACCGACGAGATTGGGCTGCTAGACTGTCAGAGGCCTTGTGGGCCTATCATACGACTTGGAGGAATACTACTGGATACTCTCCCTACCAGCTTGTGTTCGATAAAGAACCAATTTTTCCAATCGAATTCGAAATAAAGACTCTAAGGACAACCGAGGAAGTGGGCCTGGATTTAACAGAAGCCCAAACCAAGCGTCTTCAGCAGATTAACAAACTAGATGAGGCTCGATTGCTTGCTTTGCAACAAACTGCAATAATACAACAGAAAAGGGAAAAATGGCATGACAACCTTATTAAGAAGAAAACGTTTCAAAAAGGGATTGGGCACTTCTGTACGATTCCAGATTCCAGGACTTCCCGGGCAAGTTGCAAACAAGATGGCTCGGCCCTTATGAGATTCAAGAAGTACATAACAATGGTACTCTTACCTTGACTACCATAGATGGATCCGACCATTCCTTTAAGGTAAATAGGCATCGAGTGCGCCTCTATCATCAATTTCTTACCAAGGAATCTTTCTACGAGCAGGTACGCGAGGACCCCTCCAAGAAAAATCTAGCTGCAGGGAATGATAACCCAACAACTTTTTCTTTAAAAAATTGAAATTGCTTAAAAAATTGTAAATAATGTACTTACCTTTACAGGCATCACCATGTAAATATGTTTTTTTTTAAGTTCCATTTTTCTCTTCTTTGTTTTTGCTGTTCAAACAATTGAACGTTTGCCGTTCAATTGATTGAACAAGCACATTTTTCCTCTTCTGTGATTTGCTGTTCAAACAATTGAATGTTTGCCATTCAATTGATTGAACAATGCAATTTTCTTTTGTCGCATTTTGCTGTTCAAACAATGGAACTTTTCCATTCAATTGATTGAACATCACATTTTTCTTTTTGAAATTTGTTGTTCAAACAATTGAACGTTTTCCATTCAATTGATTGAACAATACATTTTTCTTTTTTGTTTTTCGTTGTTCAAAAAATTGAATGTTTGCCGTTCAATTGATTGAACAACGCATTTTTCTTTTTGTTTTTCGCTATTCAAACAATTGAATGTTTGCCATTCAATTGATTGAACATCACATTTTCCTTTTTTTTGTTGTTTGTTTTTCGCTGTTCAAAATTGAACGATTGCCGTTCAATTGATTGAACAACACATTTTCCTTTCATTTGTTTTCATTGTTCAAACTATTGAACGACTGTCATTCAATTGATTGAACAATGCAGTTCTTTCTTATTTGCTTTCATTGTTCAAACTATTGAACGATTGTCGTTCAATTGATTGAATAAAGCAATTTTTTTCTTATTTGTTTTCATTGTTCAAACTATTGAACGACTACCATTCAATTGATTGAACAACACATTTTTCTTATTTGTTTTCGCTGTTCAAACTATTGAACACCTATCGTTCAATTGATCGAACAACACATTTTGTTTTTATTTTGATTTCGCCATTCGAACATCTGAACGACTGAATTTAATTGATTGAACAACATTTTTTTTTGATTGATTTCGTTGTGCAAATGATTGAACGATTGCCATTCAATCAATTGAACAACACTTTTTATTTTCTATTTTGATTTTTCTGTTCAAACGATTGAACGATTTCTGTTCAATCAATTGCACCGCACCTTTTAAGAGCTAAATTGTGAATTTTTCTCATTTTTCTCTTGATCATTATGCCATTTTCTTCTTCTTTTGTATTGCAAATAAGCACCATTTGCATTGATTTGTGCCTCTTCTAAAGAAAAATGGTAATAACAATATCATTATGACTTCTAAAAGCCTTTTGTTGGTTATCTTTATCCATAAGCTAATACGATGTATCTTTACAATTGCTGTCTGAACATCTTTTCTTTTGGACACATCATGAAATGATTCATTATCCTTAATCCATGTTGGCTTATGTTTATACTTCCAAATGGATAAAACTCATCGATATAATGTTAAGGGGATAAGAGTATAACACTTCCATTGGCATCTTCTTACTTCTTACACCATCCCTGACTCTTAAGGAGCAAATGAGCCTCCCTTTTTCTACAAGAAAGATTTAAAAGAAAAATAAAATAGCAAAATGCTCAAAACATTATCTAAAGAGGATAGGGGGTCTCATCATGAGTCAACCTACCATGATCATAAGGATGTAACAGGTGACATTCCAATTTGGCTACCAAACCAAGGCAATGACCTTCTTGATAATTAATTTGTCAGAAGAACAGGGGGTATCATCACGAGCCAGCCTAATCATTTTTGTTACACCCTGGTGAGTGGCACTATGGTTATCTAGTCACCATGCTAGCATAGTGGTCTCTTTGTGACAAAAGAAAGAAAAATTAACTGTAAAAAGGACTCTGGCTCATTTGGGAGGGTTAAAAAACAACCCTGCAGAGGCTCTGAATGCTTGCTGGCAGTAGTGACTCTGCTTGTGGTATTAAAGTATCATCTTATATTGCCATATGACATCTACCTCTTATCACCTATGACTTTATTTCTAATGAAAATTTCCATTTGGTAGCACTTTTACAAGTCGAATAGCATGGTGACTTTAATCTATATTTATTATATTCCATACATCCAAGCATTAAATGACAATCATTAAACATAAACCGCCGATTATGCTGATGTGATTAATTCTGCTCACGGTAAAGATCTTTGACATAATGACTTAAAATTGCTGTTTTTATTTGATTTGGCCAATTCACGTCTGATGACGGATATTGCTTAAATGCTTTACTGATTTGCGTGTTGTGTTCTTTAGATTGGTTGCCGACATTTATTTCGCATTAGTCTATTTGCTTGTTTTCCGCGTGCTGAAAGGATGTGGATGCCCTTTTCTCATCAGAGGGGGGATGGCCTGTGTATGGACGACACGTATTCCAGTTATGGATAACTGTGTGACAATCATTCGGATTACCTCCGGAGTACGAACTGCATGATGAGCATGAATGTGTAATAATTAGCAGAAAATTCTGATTGGTCGAAGAATGGAAACCATTATGGTGGGCATGTGAACTTATGATTCTACGTTAAGTATGGTTGATTGGATGAACGATTTAACTAAAAATGATAATAATTATCCAAGCAACGTCATTTCCTTGATAATTGTTGTAATATAGATTGTTGTTGTGTTTCATTACAGGGGTAAAACACAATTGTATACAGAAGAACTAGCCTCAAGTGCTGCAGCCATGGGTGGAAGAGAAATTCGGAATGAACCTCCAGTACTGATGGTGTCGGATCAAGCTCATGAAATCCTTGAACGCGTTGGCTGGCTGCAGTATTTAAACAGATTGCAGGGATTCCATGAAGAGCTAATGCTGGAATTTCTGCAAAATCTGCAGAATGGTAGTACAGTGGTCAAAGGCATAAGCATGATGGTTTCTAAATAAGTCCTAATCGAAGTCACCCGACTTCCGACAAAAGGGGAAAAATGGGCAGACAAACACGTCCCGACTTCTAGCAGAAGGGGCGAAATGGGTAGACAAACATGTCCTTTTATACAACGCAATTGAAGCATTCCAGAACTCGGGCAAGCGACTGGTACGAACGGGGAAAGGAATTCATCCTTTGGCATTGCAACAACTGTGGCAAGAGCTAGCGGTCATCGTCCTAAGATATATCACCTGCGACAACCAGCATGATGTGGTAAAACCCCGACAACTGAAACTTCTAGCCATTTTAAAGAAAATAATTTCAGTTAATTTACCATTTTCTCTAAATTCCCTGTTACACGATGTTGCCTGACGGGTAAGGACAACCAAGGACCCACATAGTGTAGTTAGCCATCATGGGCTAATTAAGTTAATTATCAAAAATAGATTGGCACAACAACAATTAACATGGGATAGTATCATAAATCCTACCTTGGATCCACCCCCGTAAAATGAGGAAATAGAGCAGCAAGGGCAAAGAACCCTAGGCCCAAAGAAAATATTAAAGTGAAAGAGCCCCTCTGCACCCCTAGAATAAGCTAAACATAGGCACTCTATGTGAGTAAAAGCCCAACGATGCATCCCAATCCAAGTAGAGGAAGCTGGACCATCCCACACACCTCCTCTTAGTCTGCAAGACCCTCCTTTGCAAGACTATGAGGAGGAAGTGGCAAGGGTTTTGGGAAGCATGGGAGTGTTTACCGAAGGTAGGGAACAACCAGGGAACATTGAAAAACAGAATTGCACCCCTGACCAGTCGGCCCCTGCTGACAATTCCGGTCATGAACAAACCCAGCCATGCACTGATGCCATGGAGGAACAAAGGGAGTCAATTCATGCTATGGAAACACCCCTCGAAACCGAGGAACATGAAGGAACAACTAGTAGAAAGGAAACTCAAGTAGTGGGCACCAGTCCATTGGACCCCCAAGCAGAAGGAAACCATGAAGATGAAAACTTGAGAGATGCCAATCAACCAAGTGATATTCCCTTTTCAAAGTCCCCTGTGGACGAGGCCTACCAAGGAGAAGACCACGAGAATGATAATTTTTCAGGAGATACCATTGCATTGGGATCTCCTGAAAATGAAATACATAATAATTATGAGTTGGAAAGAGAAATTCCACCAGAAGACACAGTTCCAATTGGGAACATTCCTGATGATGACATAGTACAGCCTATACAGGTAGTAGAGGATAACGCAGCTTCAGACGGAGGCCCTAGAGTAGAGAAGCCCTATAGAGCTAGGCTTAAAAAGGTGCTCAGAAAGTATAGAAAATAGAAGCAAGTAATAGGGCAGCTGAAATATTGGTTAAAAGAAGCAACCAGAACCAGGAAATTGAAAGTGGAAATGGAAACTACAGGAACACAAATAGAACAATGTTTTGCGAAGGATGCTGAGACTCAGATAGAGTTTCTTGAGGTTTGTCCAAAAGAAACCCAGACTGAGCCAGCTATGAGAGAGGACATTTCCATGCAAACTGAGGAGCCCTATATCTTTTCGTAGGGAACTCAAATGGACCACCCACTGCGGACATTGCTATCCAAATAGATGTTGAAGAAAATATTCAAGTTGATTGTATAATTCAGGAAGCAGCTGAAGTTGCTATGCAGACTGACCTTGCAGAGACCCAAGATGCAGAGGCCCAAATAGATGAAACACCCCTTTACACCCCTTTGGTAAGAGAGGCCGTTATCAGAAAATTACAGAATGAGCTACTGATAGTTCACCAAGAACTGGCTCAGCACAAGGAAAAGGTGGTCCCTCTGCATGAACATCAAGGGTTAAAGAAGAAGTTTGAAGCACTTACCAGGACTGAAGATGAGACCTTTGCTCAATATAAGGCTGAGCAAAAGAAGGTTGAAAGTTAGAGGATCAATTGCAAAAAGATAGAGAGCAGATGGAGACTGCGTGCTCTCTCTATTCAGACACTTTATCTTGCCGAGCCTCAGCCACAAATTATGCTTTATTTCTCATGGAAAGATACATCCTGTTAAAAGTTAAGGCCGTTAAGGCTGGTAAACCGACAAAAATCAAAACTAATCCTGACTTTATCAAATGCTTTAGAGAGCACGATGATAAGGTTCAACACCTCCTTTGTGAACTCTATATGCATAATTTTGTTTTAGAGGATGACAGGGACAACCACCCTGCCCCTTTTATAGGAGACATTCAATTTTAGGCGTTCCTCTCATTTGCTGCTAATCAACTAAAATGGGCCAAGGCTCACAACACTTTCAGAAGGCGTGAGTATGGCATTGACCTATGGGTCAAAGGAGAGCCTACACAGCCATTACTCCTATCTGTCAAGCATAAAAATTTATGAAAAAAGACGGTGTCGTAGGCAAATTAGGGCCACTCCATACTGATATCATTCAGGCCGGAAAGGAATACTTCCAGGACATTAAAGAAGAAGCCTTGGCTGCATCAAGGCAAAGGTGGGAAGTCTCCAGTAACACTGTGAGGGGTCGAGAGCCATTCGGATATCGAAACTTCCAAGCTGCCTCTTCCCGTTTTTATAAATATAGCAATATGATTTTAACAATGGGGCCAGATTGGATAGGATGCCATTACAGAATCCAAATCATATGGCACCCTCCTGATAAATACCGTAGTGATTATAACTTAAAGGATCTTGAGGTAACCCAGGCTTTCGCTGTCCTTAAGCAAAAGAATGGTTTTAGGAATTACAATGAGGAAGTATATCCTACTTATTCCTTCATCCAGTTGCATCTAAACTATACGCTTGCACGAGGACGTGCAACAAGGTAAGCTGGGGAGTATGTTGGGACAAGAAAAAGGTATGATTTCTCTTCATAAAATGCTTCATTTATCATTCATCCTTATACGATTATCTCCATTTATAGATTAAAATGAGGAAAATATAGGCTAAAGTTGGATGAAACTATTTGGTGATATAATAGGAAAATCTAGTACGAAAAACTGATTCTTTGCTATCTTTGTATGCAGAGATGCAGATTGGGAAAAAGCTATTCAGTTGGCAGAACAACACGAGGCCATAAAAGGGAAAAGCCATGGCATCTTGGGAAAACAAGGAAGTGGAAGATCAATTCAAACATTCCTATTTTATCACATGACCAGATTTTATATTGTGAAATCCTTAGGATCCCCTGATCTTCAGGATTCGCTTTTATCCAGTTTCTCTTTTATGTTATATATAGGGCCGAAAGGCAATTAGATACAGTTCAGACTTTTGATAATTTGTAATTATTCTTTTTTAAACATGTACACCGTTATATCAGTGACTCTGTCTGCTATTACTTGAAATTAATGAAAGAAGGTTGTGTTTGATACATCTTTATATTTTGAGTTTTTATTAAGCGGAGGCTTCTGGCGACTCTGTGCCCAGTCACAAGAAGTTCCATTGTTCCTTTGTGTTATAATTTCATATTTAGTCTTTGCAATTGATTTAATGTTCAATTATTTAATTTATCGTGAAGATTTGGGATATCAATTCATACAAATTTTCAATTAGATCCAGAGTGAAGTCGTGAGGTATACTTAAGTAGTGCTTTGATTGGAATGAGTGAATTCATGTTGATAGCAGATTGTTGTCCATTTGATAAGATGTTATCATAGATCTTGAGAGATAAGACTGATTAACTTCTACAGATTGCAATATAATTTTTTTTCCATTTAGGAATCCTTTATCACTATTTGTTGTTCAGTTACCGATTGCTGTTCAATTACCGATTGCTGTTCAGTTACTGATTGTTGATTGCTGTTCACTTACTGTTGCTATTCAATTGAGTAATGCAGATTGATTTGGGTTGTTATAGATTAACAATGTTGTTCAATAGTCATAGTTTATTTACTTGATTGAGTGCAGTTAGTCTTAAGTTTATTTGAACAATTCTAAGTGTAATTCTTATTTGCATTCAGTTTCAATTGATTTCAGAACAAGTTGCATAGAATTGCAGAGTGTGTCAAAGAGTATTTCTTCCATAGATAGTTATTTTCAGAAGTTGTGTGAATTGAATTGAAGAATCAATCTTTAGAGATTGCAATGATTCATCATTAGATAACCTCTAGATTCACTGCACATACTGTGTTGGCATTCTTGAGATAAAATGACTTACCTCGGGTTGACAACTAATGTAGGGATTAAGATTGCCTATAAAAAGACATCTTAGTGAGCCAACACTCCTCCTCCTTTGGATCTCCGGGTTCCTCCTTTTGGATCTTCTTGTTGGCAACGATGGCATTAGGCTCCACATCGATAATCTACTTCCCTTTGTCATTCCCCTTGTTGGGTTCTAACTCAGAGTCAGAACATGCATATGATTCTGAAACCTTTAGCTCAGCCACCAGTGACTGCTTGGCCCGACACTCACTTGTGTTGTGAGTGGAGCTCTTATGGAACTCACACCACTTTACTGTGTCCTTTTTCGTCTTTGCGGCACTGTTCTTTGCTTGCGGCTTTGGCAGGTTGTGTTGGGCCGCCTCGCCTTGGATTTTTCCTTTGTTCTACAGTTTGGGGGCACCTTTCCCTTGATTCGGATTTGCAGATCCAAAGTCTCACTTCTTTTGTTTAAACTTTTGCTCGATCTTGACGGCATATCAGTAGGCCGTGCCGAGCGAGGAGATGTTGATCCAAGTGGCTCCAAAGAGACACATAGGACAAAGAGGGCTTATGAATGCTCAAAAATAAAAGTGTTTGGAATGACTTCGACCCAGGACTAGAGTGTAGATCTCGTCTTCCTGATCGCGACGGTGTGAACGGTTCGTCAATCTGAGTCCGTATGCGAAAGTTAGAAGCGGTCAAAGTTGGGTTGACTTTTTGATGATCAGGCATGTAAAGGAGGCCACAATTTCGACCAAACCCAACTACCGGATTCTGGCCAGCTCTGGACGGATTCTGGGTGAAATTGTGGGGTCTTTAATTTGACTGTCACTGCCTAAGTTTCAAATTTGAAAAAGGTGCATTTGGTGTTAATAAAAACAAAAAATATATATATTTTAAGGGGGTGGGGGCCACCAACCCCACCACCCCCAACCTACGTACCATTAATAGTGAGGCCATTAGGAGTTGAACCTGCCCGGCCACGTACGCCAGCCCACCGGACGACCTCGTGAACCAAGACAAAAATCAAACAAACTTAACCCAAAAACTATTAACGCCCAACGATTATGTGCCAATGTTAATACAACAGTTGTGCGCCATGTCACGGGGTTTTGGAGGGGATGGGCTGCCCAATATGCACCTGACCCCATCCTTAAGACATTTGGTTATAACAAAAAGATATATGTGGGTAAAATGAGAGGGGTGGGGTTTGACCACCCGACCCCTCCTAAACCATTTGTTAATTTTACCACAATACCAAACTAATTACATTGGTATTTCTGCCATTAATGTTATATAAACAATCATTTTTTTGCCAGATCTGAAGGGGAGGACTAAACGAATTTTGAGACAAGAGCAGGCATGCAAATCGAGGCAATTTAATAATTCTTTAATGCAGGAACCATGAGTTTTGCAGGAGGGCAAAATTTTCAACTTCTCAGAAATTAACAAATTTTATATGGATTTTACACCTCTCATCGCCACGAACACAATGGTGCTATCCGTTTTTCAATCTGAGTTCTGCATTTTCCAATCAATTCCAGAATGCACTCGGAATCATGATTTCAACGAAAACAGGGAGCAAAACCATGAGCCATGAAATTTTCCGAAGGAGGTAAAATTTCACTTTGTCAGAATATGGTCAAGTTTATACTTGTTTTTCATGGTTTTCCGCAAGGGTCCTAATGATGAAATCAGATTTGACATATGAGAAGCGGATTTTCAGTCTATCCCTGAAACAAAATCTTTGAGGAATATCGAGGGAATCTAAAGGATTCCTTGAGCTCTGAATTTTCAAATTCTCATAATTCGGATTTTGGACAGTCATTTCAGCACTACTCGATGCTACAAATCTGATGGTGTATTCAGATTTTTCTTTCTCTCATTTATTCTTTCAGTCACTTTTCTAAGTGCTAGTGCAGATGTCCATCTTCATGTGTGAACAATCTTCTTCTTGCAATTGATGTTGTGAGATTGATGTTTCAACAAGCTTCAACACTTTGACAACCTTTGCTTCAAATGGCCCTTGATTGTGAGGTATATGATGTGTTCATGTACTTCTTCTTTCTGCATTATGTTGTACAGATCCATGATCTTGTTTATTACATGTTGTCATGATTCCTTGCTTGATTTGATGCAGAATCTTTCTATGTGATGTACTTTTTGTCATAACTCTTTTTTTTATGCTTTGATATCCCTTGTTGTATGTTGTTGGGATACTCTTGTTTTCGTCATGCATGTGTTTTGCTTTGACATCCCTTTTGTGCGATGTTGGCGGGATGCACACCATGCATGTTTTTGTATCATACTAATAGGAGTCTTTTGATTGAGAGTTCTAGTTGTGGAACATCTCTTAGAGCCACTCTTGTGTGAGGGAATTTTTCCTTGTATGATCAAGACATCATCTCTGTGTACATCACCATTATTGAGAACACTTAATGCAGCAGCCTACACCATCTTGACACCGGGGCTGAAGACGTAGTCCCTCTTGGAAGAACTCCGTTATCAATGGCTTATGTTTTCATGTGCTGATGATTGTTATGTTCCTCTTCCTTATAGCCTGTAGCTGTATTTGTTAATGTTTTTTTAAAATGCAATTTAACACATCACGAAGGTAAAAGGTCTTGGAAGGGTCCTTCTTCACACCTAGACCTGGATCAAGTGGTATCAGAGCGGTCTTTACATGTATGTGAATTGCAGTGTGAACAATGGAACCTGCAGCGACAGAGAATGAAAGAGAAATGTACGAGACCATGGTCAACATTTCCAAGAGAGTGGAAATCGTGTATGAAACTCTACAGAAAGAGACAGAGGAAAAGGAGCAATTGTAGCTTCAGTTGCAAGCCACAGAAGAGGCCATGGAAGAACTGAAGCAAAACAAACATAATCTTCAAACAAAGAACGATGAATTGAAGATGCGCCTACATGAAGAGAAAGAGGAAAAACAAAGTTTGCTACAACAGCTGCAAGCAAAAGATGAGGCCTTGGAAAAGCTGTAGCATGACTCATGTGAGGTAAAAAGTAGTTCTCCATCTTCATGTATGTTTCTGATGATGATTTCGTTGTGTTTGAAAATCACACCACAGGAATTGGCTCCAAATTGCTGAAGAGAATGGGATATGAAGGAAAAGGCTTGGGTATTAATGGCCAAGGCATTGTCAACCCCATCAAAGTAGAGGAATTAACCCGTCAAGAAGGACTTGGGTATGTTAGGAAAGAAGTTGGGGAATGCGCTAAGACAGTTAGCGAACCACAACAATGGATGATGAGCAGCCCTCATCAGTTCTTTCCAAATCCAAAGAGAAGGTAAAAGATGTTGATTTCCTTTCGATTTCATCTTCTCATAGTATGATGTCTGTTGGAGATGTGGAGATCCCAGTTACAGGGACAAATATGAGGCTCCTTACAAAGACAAGGCACGAGGAGAAAGAACTTGGTGTTAATAACCAAGGCATCACTCAACCTTTGGAGGTTGTGCATGAGCATCGATTTGCAGGCTCGAGATACCCTAAAGGAGAGTGCTCAAAGGTGTCAGAGTCGTCATAGACATTGTTGAGGAAAGAGAATGATGGGAAAACATCCTCATCATCCTATGGAAGTTTCCTTCACAGGGAGAGAGCTGAGGCAAGCTCTCATCACCATGCTGACATCAGAAACAACAAAAGAAGGTATAATCACTTTCGATCTTCGAATGTTCATTTTGATTATGATCATGTTGTTAATAATGAAGGAAGATCAAGGCATTGAAAAACATGTACTTTTTGTGGTTTACCTAACCATACCTTTTCCAAGTGTTGGAAAAGAATGGCAGCACTCATGAGGCGTGAAAGACCCCCTCAATAGCATGAAAAGAAATAGGTTAAGCAGATATGGAGGAAGAAAACATACTTCCATCATTGCGACAGAAATCGCCATCAAAAAGCCACTTGTTGGAGGCTCCATCCATAGCAGTGCATTAAAGACAAAGCGTCGGTGCGTAAACCAGGAAGAGCAGTTGTTCGACAAGCAAAACCACCTCAAGGAGGTGACCCATTCACCTTGATAAGTGAAAAATGGTTTCTAGACATGTTGACGTTTCATGGTCATTCTTTTGTAAATCATTTGTTGCATTTTAAAGTGTAAAAGTGATGATGTGTTTTCCATCACTTGTTCAACAACAATGATGTATGGTCATGTTTTGAGTCGTATTTTACAATCTAAAAGTGATGTTATGTTTCCATCACTTGGTCAGCAACAATGATGTCTAGTCATGTTTTGAGTCGTATTTTGAGTTGCATGTTAAAACTCTGAAAATATGGTCTCTGCTTTGGGTTAATTTTCTAAACTTTCTCTTCAGGTTGTTCTGAATTTTCCATTACCTTCTCTAATTTATTTTCTGTGCCTTTCTTTGCCTTGTCCGATGCCTGTTCAGATGAACTTGGCAGCTTTTCTTTTTACTAATCTGAAACTATCATTATACAGTTGGAAATCTCTGGTACATCTTTAATTTCCACAAGTTGACTATCTACATCATTCAGTCCACTATCATTATATAAAATAAATGACTCTAAATCTGTATGTACAACATTTATAGGATGATTACTGGGCTTCTACTTGCTAGTTATCATGAATTTCATTTTGGTTTCATGGTACAATTTTCTCAATTCCCTAAAAACTGGAATAGTGGCATAGGAGAAGTCTAACTATAGTGTGCCTCTTAGTTTCACTCCCCAGGACCTTGAAAATAACATACCAAACCGTGGTGGTATATCAGCTACCACCACATCCATTAAGACATTCTTTGTCAGGATTTGGTCGAGGGATACTACCAAATATTTTATTAGACCAAGACAACGAACCTTACTGGAATCAAAAGAATACAAGTCATGGTATTCACGAGTTATATCTAGACCCAAATTTTCCATGATGGCCTTGGGCATTAAATTATGGGAGGCTCCAGAGTCAAGCATGGAGTTATGAAGAATGTACTGATGGATTCTTAAACTCAGGTAAAATGGAGGAACCTCACTATCTTCTGACTGACCATCTATGGCTGGACCAAAAATCAATTCAGGCTGGTCATCTTCAACATTAACCATGTCAGACATAGGGTCAACTTTCAGCATTTTAACTATATCAGACTTGTAATGGCTATTTTTTACAAGTTCAGTAAGAGGGATTGACACTTTCAACTTTGAAATTTCAGTTTCTAAATTGAATGAGCTAGATTTATCTACCTCTTTTTGGATGATTTCTCTTTTCTCGGGTAGATATTTTGATGTTTGATATTTCTTCTAACTTTCATGGTCCTTGTTTGGATTTCTTGTAGATGGATGATTGACTTTGTTCTGGTTAGCTGCTGCCAGCTCTTTGCCTTTACTTTGATTACCTTGAGGAATTGTCTTCGGTTGAGTATCATTCTACTGCGATGTCAATTCTTGATGGAAATGATTGGGACACCTCTATTTCTCAAGGAATATTACTTCTGTTGAGAACTGAGTGCATTCAAGTATCCTCTTTGATAAGCATATGATTGGATTTCCAATGCATAGTCATTTTCCAGTATGTAGTCTTCATATTGAAGTTCCTCCGTATTCTTGACATACTTCTCATTTTCAGTCAAGAAAATGGGATGGTAATCTTCCCCAAAGAAGTGGTTTTCTTTGACAATCGAGTTTGTTTCATCCTCTGGATTCTCCTTAAGCATAATTTTGCTGCAAGGATGTCCGAATTTGCTGCTGAGATGTTGATGCCTCAGGGGATTTCTGCTCTCTTTGTTTTACCCTGTACTGAGGTTCCTGCTGGTTTCTGAAATTTGGATTCCTAACTTGTGGCTCCTACTGTCTATCCGAATTTATCATTTAGTCAACCATCCTCTCCATGGTTCTGATCAGGGCATCTAGTTTGAGATTGGTGGAAGAAGAGGGTTCTTCTTTGATTGTTACTTTCTTCTCTAGTTTCTCATGTTTCAACTGAGACTTTTTAATCATCAAGTTTGCTTCCACACTTACTACATTATTTTGCATTTCTTCCAGAGTGGCAGCATCTCTTTCCCTTAGTTGATAAGCCATCTCTAGATCAAAAGCATATGGATAATGTTGAACTGCCAAATCAAATGGAGGTTTCATGTTATCTGGAATGGAATTGTAGATCTGATTGAACCTTATAGTAAACTCTTGAACCGTCTCATTATGGTTCCTTTTCAATGTATTGTATTCCGCCAAGGTCTGCAATGGACTCTTCTTTTCCCGCCACCTAGCTAAGAAAAACTCATTTAACCTCTGAAGAGTATCAATGGAGCTAGCTTCCAAACCACAAAACCATTTTTTCACATCTCCAGAAAAAATTTGAACCATTAGTCTCATTTTCACATCATCATCATCAATCTCCTCTAAATCAATGAAATCAGCCATCTTGTCAATATGTTGTTGTGTTGTGATTCCCAGGCTGCCATCAAAAAGAGGAAGTATCTAGCCATAGGTCTAAGGTAAAGCTGCCAACTGACCAAGAAATTGTAAGGGAGCAAATCTCACCGTGACTATTGGGGGAGGGCGTACGGGGATTACAATGGGTGTAGTTGGCTGGGATGAAGATGGAGGTGTTGATATGGTTGCTTTTGGAGGTGAAGTAGAGGGTATGGTATAAGGTAAGCTTTCAAGTTGATACTAGATATAGGCTTTTTCCGTAGTAATTTGTAATTGATTGGCTAGGCTTTGAAGTTTCTCAAAATTACACCAAACCTCATGCTCAAGTTTTGAAGACTGTGATGTAGTAGAGGGTTGATTAAACAAATATTTTGAGGTGGGTAAGTATGAATCAAACTTTATGGGATCAAACACTTCCTCTATAAGACAAGACTCAGACTTCGAATGAAATAGGGATATCTCGAATTTAATATCAAAGGGAATATCCTCAATACTCAGTATCTGATCTGGCAAGGAAGTGGTCCTTTCGAACTTTGGGTTTTCAGCCTCAGGGAAAGGGACTTTAGGTTTTCTTAGCAATCTTTAAGGATCATCAATAGGAGAAGGAGGGTTCGGGTCAGGTTTTGACCTGGTATATCTTTTCAAAGCCAGAATCTTAACAGGTTCAAAGACTATGTAAGGTAAAAGAATTCAGACTTGAGCGGAACAAAGAAAGCTTCAAAATTCACCACCGTGGAACTTCTTTCAATAGAAAAATTTAACAGGTAACGATCAAGAGCTTACCAATGGAATGAGATTTGATTTGATCTTTTGATTCATGAACTTCTTTGCTTTTTGAACAAGCTCTGAATATCTTTGACTGAATCAACTGGATCGGGATGCAGAATTGGATCTTATTTGTCTCCTTAAAGCTAGCTTCTTTAATCTTGAAACTGAAATTATGGAATCATCCTTTTTGAAACTTAGTCCCATCATCCAAAGGACCAATTTCCAATGAAAACTTTTCGTACACCCTGGGAAAATGAATCTTTCGATCCCCAGTAATGGCGCTAGTATGCTATCACTCCTCTAGATCTCCAAGGCTAAGGAAGAGTCTAGCTGAGGTAACCATAGACCAATCTTTTGAATTGGTAGCTAGCCCTACCAAGCCGGAGAGGGATTTCTCCAAAGGATCACAACCAAGAGGGCTAGATTGATTAGGGTTTTAGGCTAGATATAGTAGCTAAGGGTTTTGATTTGATTTGATTTGGGTAGTCACTCAATGAGTGAATTAGGTTAGAGATTGAACTAGGTGAGGGCAAAAGAAAATCAGAATTGCAGACATTTGATGGGGAAATATAGGCAAGTACTTTAACACTTTGTATTTTATTGATGTAATGATTTAGACTGATGGAAATCATGAATTATTTTTAAACTGAAGAAATGAAACAAATTATGATGATTTTCCCAAAACAAAGCATAGAAGATGAATTATGCTTATCACCCTTGAAAATAAAAAATATTTAGAAGTGAAATGAATCATGGAAGCTACAAAAGATTCACACACATGTAACTGAAGAAGAAACAATATCAAAATACCATGCCACATGAATCCCACCAAAATAGCTGCAACTCATCCAATATATTCCATGCCAAAGTCTGAAACACTAGTACAACATCCAATGGAGTCAAACCTCTCAAAAAAGTGAAGAAAGGGAAGATATAGACCTCAAAAAAAACTCCTCCCATCCTCAGGGGTCGAATCCATGAGAGGAGGAGAAATTCCACTGAAATCTAAACAGATATCTAGAGTGTAGTGCTGTCAAAGTGACTCATCCCTAATTACATTGCAACTGATTCATCTGAATTGATGAAGACTATTAACCTAATGTATTTACCCCTAGGTAATAGTAAAAGACCATAATTACATATATCATATCAATTAAATTAGTAAAATGTTGATTTCCCATAGGTAAAAATCAAATCTGGAGAATAACAGTGAAAAACTAGACCAACTGTCAAGTGCGCAGCGCCTGTGTCAAGTGTGCAACACCTATGGAAAACATGCAGCTCCATCTTTAGACCCACTTTTGCCTTCCTTCTCGATGTCTACATTGATCCTAAGATAGCTCATTGGAAAGCTTGTTTTGTCTAGTTTCGAAATCTGCCTCTAGTATTCAAAATTGGCTTGATTTGACCCTCTAAAACTTCATTCTCCCAAGACTGGTCAAGTGCGCAGTGCCTAGCTGAAAATGAGGGCAGAAACATGATTTTTAGCTAGTTTTTAGCCCTTTTCTCCTGCCAGTTTTGCAATCCAGGTCTGGAAACATGGTTTTCTTAGATGTATTGGTCCTTATACATCCATTGGTGGCTCCCTTTTCTCCAAAAAGTGTGCATTTCCCTACGCACTGTGCGTTTGACCATGCAGTTCATATTTAAATTGCCTAAAAAACACAAAAAACATATCTTTGCCAAAATATGCTAAGAGACTTAAAAATCGGTCAAGGAGATGATATTTGGTGTATCTAGGCTTTTAGTGAAGCCTCTGTAAGTATTTCAAGCTTCTCCTTCTCCTTTTTGTGAGTTAGGGCTTCAATTTTTTCCTTTGCAACTTTGAGTTTTGCCCTGGAAATCCTTTCTTTGTTGGCATAGTGTTTTACCATCTTCTTATGAATTTCATTTTGCTGGTTAGCTTTATCTAGGAGCTTCTCTAGATGTTGATTGACCTTATCAATCCAATGCTCCTAGTTTTCATTGACCTAGATGGCAAATTTCTCATTCCATGTGAGCTCATTAGTAAGCTCAGCCTCCTTTTATTTCTCTAGTTCTAAAGCTCTTTTCAACCCTCTAGTTCTAGGTCTTTTTCTAGGTTCTTGCTCTTCTTCAGGTTCACCATACCTGTCATAGGCCTCATCTAGAAATTCCTTGGATTTGATTGCTTCCCTCTTTGCCTTGATGAACTTAATCTCCATGACATCATGTTTGGCTTGAAGTTGCTTATTCTCCTGCTTATAATATGGGATGACCTATTTTGCTCTCTCTAGGTTGATCTGGAGCTCCCTGATGAGTGCATATTTTTGTTTCATGAAAATTCTTGTGCTCTCACTGTCATCATGCTCACCTAGGTCAACCAAGTCAAAATCCAAATCTATCTCATGGAGGTCCTCCTCCTCATTCTAAATCTTTGTCTCTGTCATCTTTTCCTTGCCCTTATGTACCTTCTTTGTTGATGAAGAAGGCAAGGACCCTCCTACAATTTGTGGGGCAAACACCTGCCTATGGCCTCTCTAATAAATGTGTGCCAAAGTGCCCAAATCAGCCCCTTTAGGCTTGATGACCTCAACCTGTCCAATATGCTCGTGCTCTTTGATTTCATCTCTGTTAGGTGAATGGATATGCTCATGAAATGGTGATGATGGAGGTGAGGGTGAGGGTGACTGATCAGATGAGGATGAATGATCTATGGGTTGAGATGGAGGAATGGAGGTGATGGTGAGGGTGACTGATCAGATGAGGATGAATGATCTATGGGCTGAGATGGAGGAATGGAGGTGATGGTGAGGGTGACTGATCAGATGAGGATGAATGATCTATGGGTTGAGATGGAGGAATGGAGGTGGAAGGGTGAGATAATGAAGGGATACTTTGAACATTCTAAGTAGATGAATTAGTAAATATGGGATTGGCTATGAAGGTACTCCATGCAATTTTGAGCTCTTTGAGATGATAAAGGACTATGATTTTAATGAGGGAATGATGAAAGAGACTATTCATTTGATGTTCATACTCCCTTTTCTAGACAATGTAGGCCATCTTATCAATGTTGCGGAACAGATAATAGGGTATATTGAGCATTTTTACCCTAGTGAAATGCATTAAAAGCCAGATGTGATAGGAATAAATCTTAGAAAATCTACCTTCACATGAAAAGTATTTCACGATAATTTTCATCATGGGAGCATATCTGTCTAGTAGGTGAGAAAAAGGAAAATAGCCCTTTATTTCATTTCTGTGCCTTGGTATTATGAAAGGATCGTAATAATATCTCTCCAAATCACCTTGTTTAAACCATTTCTCCCAAACATTTGGGATTCTGGTGGCATCTGATATAATGGCAGAAGATAAAGTAAAAGTGACACCTGCAAAAGTGGCTTGGTTGTCTTGGAGTTTGGAGATGAAGAGTCTAGTCAACATAGGATGGTGTTGGACTGCCTGAACTTGCTCACAGAAATCATAACATCCTAGATATTTGAAGGATGTCACAGCCATAGGATATGCCAAGAGTTCCCTGAGATCTGTTGTCTCAAATCTGAGTATCTTGCCTCCATTGTGTGTTTTCTTGACCTCTGTTTCTTCTCCCTCTGTTTCTTCTTCCTCATTGTATGGTTTATATTCCTCTTCTACCATAGTTTTTTAATTTTAAACCCTAGGGAGGTTTAGGGTTGTTGGAATGTGGTTTTCTGGGAATAGGTAATAGGGAAAGGGAAATATGAAGGAGATGGGTGAAGGGATGTATGTAATGGAGGAGGATATGGGGTATTAATATGATATATTTTTGGGATGGGGAAATTGTTTGCAATGTAGGGGCTTTGGGAGCCTAGGTAGTTGAAGCACCTAGGACTTAGGCTTTAGATACAAAGGTTTAGAGAGTCTTTGGGATAAAAAGGTTTAGGGAAAGGGAATGAAGGTATAGGGGGTGTATGAAAGTGTAGGGGAGTTAAAATTTAGGAATTGGGAGTGAAAGGATAGTTTTTAGGGAGATACTAGGGTTTATATGTGAAAATAACACCAAATCTTCAACAAACCTTCAAAACACTTTGGGAATGATTCTAGGGGGGGAATGTGATCTACAATGGTTACTTACTTGTGGGAGGTTGAATGCACTTTGGTGGACCTGAGGAGGCGATTTTAGTTCTCATGGACAAACACACAACACTTGTGGAAAGTGCATAGCGCCTCTGGCAAGCACGTAGCTCCTGAAGGAAATGTGCAGCGCCCGTCGCAAGTGAGAAATGCTGGGCAAGTGTGCAACACCTATGGATAATGCATAGTGCCAAAAGAGAATGCACAATGCTTACTCAGTTTTGCTGATTTTCACTGAGAATTGTGAAAAATGGTCTCTTGGGGTTTGCTCAAGAAGTGATAAAAGGCAAATGGAGTGGAGTTAGATGCTAGGAAGGAATATATACTCAAATGAATTTGATCTTTTATCTTTAAAACCCACTTTATAATGTTTCATTTCTCCTTTTTGAAATGTTTTCTAATTTCCCTTTACTCTCTGATTTTCTTTTTTGTTGGTTGATGATGCATGGAGTTTTGGCACTCTTCACATTTGAATTTGCTTGGATGAAGTTGGCACATAGTTCTTTGAGTTGACATCTTTAGGAATAGTAACTTATTACATATAATGAACATAAAATTACATAAATTAGAAAAAATATTATACTTTTTTTTTTAAAAATAAAATTACACTCTGAAATAGAACTGATACTTGGAATAAAAATTAGAACTTGGGCAAACATAGTCACATGTTTACTAGTCCTCTTCAAATGACAAAAGGATATTATTTTTCTCACTCTCATACTTTTTTGTTGGCTTTATGCAGTGAAAGGGAGTATTATTTGACCTTGAAAGAATGAAACCTATTGACCTAATGGGACCTTGAATGAGCAGACTCCAAGTGGACTTGACTAATACAAAACATGATGAAATGAGCCTTTATGGTCAATGTATGCTCAGTAAGGCACATCCAAGTGGGCCAGAAAATATTGGTTTTTGAGATGGAGTAGACCTTTTGACATAGGACTACCATCAGTGAGTAAATTTTTACATGAGGACCTAGGTGGAATGACAAAAAATTCAGAATGGAACCCTAATATGATATAAAAGAGGGGTTTTGATCACTGATGGTAGTATGTAAATACTGACTCTAACATTGGCCATATTTGGGGAGGGATGCTCCTTGGAGGTGTCAAGAACACCGTAGACCAAGTGCCTAACCATGTGGGCCAATATGGTCAAAAACTTATACTGAAATGCATGATTGAATTTTGATGACTCAAATAACACAAACAGACTCAAAACTGACTTACTTAACTGATGAATGAACATTGAAAATGGTAGAAAATCAGTGAAGCTCCATGGCCTTCACTTCGGGCTCCAAACTCCAGTGATTCTCTACTTCACACTTGTAGAAAGTTAAATTGTTATGTACAATGAAACCGAGACAATTCAAAAAGATAGTGCTTAAGGAGCCTACCATTGACTGGTCCTCCTAAGCATGGTTCTCCATTCATCTCATCCAACAAGAAAGCATTTTGTCCTCGAAAAGCTAAAATATGATAAGGGCCTTTCCACAGATTTTCAAATTTACCATGCTTACCCTTGTCTTCATTTATGGAATCTTGACAAAGCATTACATCTCCAATTTTTAAATAATCCTCCTTTTTTTTTTCCGGTCATAGATTTTATTTATCCTCTCATGGAGCTTAAAGGTGTTCTGAAATACCTCATCCCATGTTTGCTGTAGCTGAATCATTTTATTGATCTGACATTGAATATCATTATCTTCACTTCTCGCTTCTTGTAACAATTTCATGATCGGAACTGCTAATGATGAAGGAAAAACAGTATCTACTCCATATACAACTTGAAAAGGAGAAAGTCCAAGAAATTTCTTAATACTCACCTGATCTGCACATAATGCATTGATCGGCTTTTTGTGCCAATTATTTTTGTTGGCCTCCAACATTTTCTTGATGATGTTGATTAAGGATTTATTGGAGGATTCCACCAGACCATTCCCTTGTGGATAGTATGTTGTAGAACATCCCAACTTAATGTTGTATTTGTCACAAAACTTAGTCATATTTTTAGACTTGAATGTTGTCGCGTTGTCTGTGATGATATTATCAGGACAAACAAAATGGGACAAGATATTAGTTTCTAAAAAATGAATGATAACTGAATATGTTGCTTGCCTAGTTGGTATCGCTTCGATCCACTTAGTAAAGTAGTTTGTAGCTGTCAATATCTAATTGTGTTGTGTGGATGATGATGGTTTAGTCTCGCCTATGAAATCTAGGCCCCACTGCTGAAAAGGTGCATGAACTGATATAGGTTGTAGAGGCAAAAGAAGAAGTTTTCTTTTACCTTGGAAAACTTGACACTCGTGACAACTCATCACTGCCTTGTAGATATCTGCAAAAAGTGTAGGCCAATAGTAACCCACTCTTAGTACTTTTTTGGCCATGGTCTTCTAGTACAAGTGTCCCCCACAATCTCCTTTGTGGAAGTCATTTATTACTTCTTTAGACTCATCTTCAGTCAAACAGTTCAGCAACACACCTCTAGGATCTTTCCAATAAAGTGTGTTGTCCATAATGCAATATTTAGAAGCCTTCAGCTTCAATGACCTGCTCTTAGCCTTAGACATGCCTGGAGGGGGATTTAGATGTTGCAAAACATAAATAATATCATAATATTGTGGAGATGATAGAAATATATCAGATACCTAAATGAGATCTACTTCTTCTTGATTGTCGGACAATGTTGCTACAAGGTTGATATCTAGAGCATGGAGATTTGACTCAGCCATGAGTTTGGCTAAGCCTTGACCCTTGATCATCTTGGTAGGCTTGATCTCAAGATCATATTCTAATAATGTTGCTATCCATCTACCTCTTCTACCTTCCGGGTCATTCTGCACAAGAACTTCTTTTACCACTGCATTAGGCACATAAGCAAGAGTATGCGAATGTAAAATGTAAACTCTGAAATCTTTCACCACCTTTACCAAAGCCAAGGCCTATTTCTCAATGATGTTGTACTTAAGGGCTGCATCCCTGATATTGTGATTGAAAAATGCTATTGGCAGCTCGGTTTTGTCTCTTTTTTGCATTAATATTGTTGCCATGGTATGTTCAAAAGCAAAAGTGAATATAATAAAATCATTGGAGTAATCAGAACTGATTAAAACAAGGGTAGTGGTGAGGGCAAGCTTTACTGCATGAAAGGACTTGCGGGCTTCTTCGGACTGCTTTACATTATTCTCTTTTTTCAACATATTTGTCATCTCTCTAAGATGTTCAGCGAAATTAGGAATAAATTTGTGTAAGAAATTCATCTTACCATTGAATGCTTGGATTTCTTTCTTGTTGCAAGGGAAATCAATTTGCTGAATAGCTTCTACCCGTGAAGGGTCTATCCAGATTCCGTCCTTTGATATGATGTGGCCATGAAGTTTGCCTTCTTCTATAGCAAACAAACTTTTCTTAGGATTGAGAGAGATCCCAAACTTTCTACATCTCTGAAAAATAACTCTTAAATGATGCAAATGCTCATCATCTGAATGTGAAAATATCGTTACATCATCTAAATATACAACCAAGAAACATCTCTTTCATTGGCCAAGGCTATGTCCATGGTAACCTGAAAAGTGGCCCATGCATTTTTTAGATCGAATGGTATTTTTTCATATTTGAATGTGCCCCAAGGTGTGATGAACGTTGTCTTTTCTTGAAAATCCTCATGCACTAAAATCTAATTGAACCGGAATAGCCATCGAGTAGTGACATTCGGGTAGCGCCAACAACTCCCTGAAGGATATGGTCCATTTTGGGAAGCAGATAATTATCTTTCAAAGATACTTTGTTTAAGTTTCTGAAGTCTACGGAGAGCCTAATTTCTCTGGTATTCTTTCTCGTTAGGACTAGATTTTATATCCAATCAGAAAATCTGATGGTAACAATGATGCCTGCCTTGAAAAGTCTGTTAATTTCATTCTCTATGGATGGCAGCAACCTTGGGTTAATCCTTCTTAGCTTTTGTCTAAAGGGCTTTTGAACCAGCTTAATTGGGATGGTATGTTGAATTATCTTCTTGTCATACTCCTTTAAATCTGCATAATCCCACGCGAAAACATCAGAAAATTCAGACAATAAATGAATATATTTGTATTTTACCTTGGGAGATAATGTTTTGGATAGCTTGAACATTTTTGGCTTGTCTGTTGTTCCAATGTTCACGTCGTTGACACCTTTCTCCGTAGGAACTAATGTAGGCTTCCTTGCTACATCATCTTGATCAAAAAAGTCTTCCAAAGTTACAAGACCTTTCGGAATATTTTTTCCTTCAACTATAGTATATCAACTTGGGTTGCCTTGATGACTTGATCATCCTTGTCATAAACTTCATCCATGGAACAATTCTCAAACTCTCCTTCACTCTCGAGAAAGTTATTTACTTGCTTGTCATCCGAGAATACTTGCCAATATCGCAAGTTGTCATGAACAGAGGGTTGATGCTTTACATGAATCTTAAATTTCATGTTTGAAAAGATAGGGATTTTGAAATTGCTTGCAGCCGTAGCCAAAGAATCTACCATAAGATTCTGACTCCTCAGTACAACTGAAAGTGCATATTTTGGAAACATTCTCAAAATATCTAAAACAACATTTCTATATTGTCTCATCTGTGGATGGTGAGCTTGATATTAGCCTTCAACTTGCTTGATCACAAGTTTTGAATCACCATACATAGAGATTCTTTGTGCACCCAATCTTTTCAATATATTTGATCTTGTGATCAACGCTTCTTACTTTGCCTCATTGTTAGTGCAATCAGAAGCTAACTTGTATGAGCATAATCTAACATTCTAAGGGACCTCACCTTGCTGATGATGTGGACTTCGGATCCAAATTCCAATGCCTGCCAAATCTTTCCTGAGAGCACCATCAAAGTCCATAGTCAAAAGACCGTGCTCCTCTTCCAAGGGTTGTAAATCTAGTCTTTTCTTTGGGTTAATTTTCTGAACTTTCTCTTCAAGTTGTTATGTATTTTCCATTACATTCTCTCATTGCTTTTCTGAGCCTTTCTTTGCCTTGTCTGATGGCTTTTCAAATGAACTTGGTAGCTTTTCTTTTTCCTAATCTAAAACTATCCTTATACAATTGGAAATCTCTGGTACATCTTTAATTTCCATAAGTTCACTATCTACATCATTCAGTCCACTATCATTATATAAAATAAATTACTCTAAATCTATATGTACAAAATTTATAGGATGATTATTGGGCTTATCCTTGCGAGTTATCATGAATTTCATTTTGGTTTCTTGGTACAATTTCCTAAATTCCCTGAAAACTAGAATAGTGGCATAGGAGAAGTCTAACTGCAGTGTGCCTCTTAGTTTTGCTCCCCAGGACCTTGACAATAACATACCAAACCGTGGTGGTATATCAGCTACCACCACATCCATTAAGACATTCTTTGTCGGGATTTGGTCGAGGGATACTACCAAATCTTTTATTAGACCAAGACAATGGACCTTACCAGAATCAAAAGAATACAAGTCATGGTATTCACGAGTTATATCTAGACCCAAATTTTCCATGATGGCCTTCGGCATTAAATTATGGGAGGCTCCAGAGTCAAGCATGGAGTTATGAAGAATGTACTGATGGATTCTTAAACTCAGGTAAAATGGAGGAACCTCATTATTCTCTGACTGACCATCTATGGTTGGACCAAAACTCAATTCAAGTTGGTCATCTTCAACATTAACCATGTCGGACATAGGGTCAACTTTCAACATTTTAACTATATCAGACTTGTAATGGCTATTTTTTACAAGTTCATTAAGAGGGATTGACACTTTCAACTTTGAAATTTCAGTTTCTAAATTGAATGAGCTAAATTTATCTACCTCTTTTTGGATGATGTTTCTTTTCTCGAGCAGATCTTTTGATGTATGATCTTTCTTCTGACTGTCATGGTCCCTACTTGGATTTCTTGTGGATAGATGATTGACTTTGTTTTGGTTAGCTGCTTCGAACTCTTTGCCTTTACTTTTATTACCTTGAGGAATTGTCTTCGATTGAGTATCCTTCTACTGCGATGTCCTTTTTTGGATGGGAGTGATTGGAACATCTCTATTTCTCAAGGAATTTTTTTTCTGTTGAGAACTGAGTGCATTCAAGTATCCTCTTTGATAATCATCTGATTGGGTTTCCAATGCATAGTCATTTGCCAGTATGTAGCCTTCATCTTTAGGTTCCTCCGTCTTCTCGACATACATCTCATTTTCAATCAAGAAAATGGGATGGTAATCTTTCCTAAAGAAGTGGTTTTGTTCAACAATCAGGTTTGTTTCATCCTCTGATTCTCCTTGAGCATAATTTTTTTGCAAGGGTGTCCAAATTTGCTACTGAGATGTTGATGCCTCAGGAGATTTCTGCTCTCTTTGTTTTATCCTATAGTGAGGTTGTTGTTGGTTTCTGAAATTCAAATTCCTAACTTGTGGCTCTTGCTATCTATATGAATTTATCATTCGATCAACCATCCTCTCCATGGTTTTGATCAGGGCATCTAGTTTGAGATTGGTGGAAGAAGAGGGTTCTTCTTTGATTGTTACTTTCTTCTCTGGTTTCTCATGTTTCAACTAAGACTTTTAATCATCAAGTTTTCTTCCACACTTACTGCATTATTTTGCATTTATTCCAGAGTGGCAGGATCTCTTTCCCTTAGTTGATAAGCCATCTCTAGATCAAAAGCATTTGGATAATGTTGAAGTGCCAAATCAGGTGGAGGTTTCATGTTATCTAGAATGGAATTGTAGATCTGATTGAACCTTATAGTAAACTCATGAACCGTCTCATTAGGATTCCTTTTCAATGTATTGTATTCTACCAAGATCTGCAACAGATTCATCTTTTCCCGCCACTTGACTAAGAAAAACTCATTTAACCTCTAAGGAGTATAAATGGAACTAGATGCCAAACCACAGAACCATTTTTTCACATCTCCAGAAAAACTTTGAGCCATTATTCTCATTTTCGCATTGTCATCATCAACCTCCTCTAAATCAATGAAATCAACAATCTTGTCAATATGTTGTTGTGTTGTGATTCCCGGGCTGCCATCAAAAAGAGGAAGTATTGGCCATAGGTTTGAGGTAAAGCTTCCAACTGACCAGGTAATTGTATGGGAGAAAATCTCGCCATGACTACTAGGGAAGGGCGTACAGGGTCTATAATGGGTTTAGTCGGCTAGGATGAAGATGGAGGTGTTGATATGGTTGCTTTCGGAGGTATAGTAGAGGGTATGGCAGAAGGTAAGATTTCAAGTTGATACTGGATATATGCTTTTTCCACAGTAATTTGTAATTGATCAACTAGGCTTTGAAGTTTCTCAAAATTAGACCAAACCTCGTGCTCAAGTTTTGAATATTGTGATATAGCAGAGGGTTGATTAAACAAATATTTTGAGGCGAGTAAGTATGAATCAAACTTTATGGGATCAAAAAATTCCTCTGTAAGACAAGACTCAGGCTTTGAACGAAATAGGGATAGCTCAAATTTAATATCAAAGGGAATATCCTCAATACTCAGTATCTAATCTGGCAAGGAAGTGGTCCTTTCCAACATTTTTCTTTCAGTCTCAAGGAAAGGGAATTTAGGTTTTCTTAACAATATTTCAGGATCATCGAAAGGAGAAGGAGGGTTCGGGTTAGGGTTTGAACTAGTATATATTTTTAGAGCAAAAATCTTAACAGGGTCAAAGACTATGTAAGGTAAAAGAATTCAGACTTGAGCGGAACAAAGAAAGCTTCAAACTTCACCACCGTGGAATTTCTTTCAATAGAAAATTTTAACAGGTAAAGATTAAGAGCTTACATTTGAATGAGGTTTGATTTGAACTTGTGATTTATTAACTTCTTTGCTTTTTGAACAAGCTTTGAATATCTTCGACTGAATCAGCTGGATCAGGATGCGAAATTGGATCTTATTTGTCTCCTTGAATCTAGCTCTACAATCTTGACATTGCATTTATGGAATCAACCTTTTTGAAACTTAGTCCCATCATCCAAAGGACCAAATTCCAACGAAAACTTATCATACACCTAGGTAAAATGAATCTTTTGTTCCCCGACAATGGAACTAGTATGTTATCACTCCTCTGGATCTCCAAGGCCGAGGAAGAGCCCAGCTGAGGTAACCACAGACCAATCTTTTGACTTGGTAGCTAGCCCTACCAAGCTGGAGAGAGCTTTCTCCAAAGGATCACAACCAAGAGGGCTAGATTGATTAGGGTTTTAAGCTAGATATAGTAGCTTAGGTTTTTTATTTGATTTGATTGGGGTAGTCACTAGATGAATGAATTAGGTCAGAGAGTGAACTAGGTCAGGGCAAAAGAAAATCAGAATTGCAGACATCTGATGGGGCAAGGTAGGAAAGTACTTTAACACTCTATAGTATATTTATTTAATGGTTTAGACTAATGAGGTGCTAAAAATAACATGGAAATCATGAATTATTTTTAAACTGAAGAAATGAAACAAATTATGATGATTTTCCCAAAACAGAGCATAGAAGATGAATTATGCTTATCACCCTTGAAAATCAAACATATTTATAAGTGAAATGGATCATGGACGATTCAAAACATTCACATACATGTAAGTGAAGAAGAAACAATATCAAAATACCATGCCACAGGAATCCCAACCAAGTAGCTGCAACTCATCCAATATATTCCATTCCAAAGTCTGAAACACTAGCACAACATCCAATGGAGTCCAACCTCTCAAAAAAGTGAATAAGGGAAGATATAGACCTCAAAACAAACTCCTCCCATCCTCAGGGGTCGAATCCATGAGAGGAGGAGAAATTCCACCAAAATCTAAGTTGATAGCCAGAGTGTAGAGTGGTCAAAGTGACTCATCCCTAATTACATTGCAACTGATTCATTTGACTTAATGAAGACTATTTACCTAATGTATTTACCCCTAGGTAATAGTAAAAGTCCATAATTACATCTATCATATCAATTAAATCAGTAAAATTTTGATTTCCTATAGGTAAAAATCAAATCTGGAGAGGAACAGTGAAAAACTAGGCCAATTGTCAAGTGCGTAGTCCCTGTGTCAAGTGTGCAACACCTGTGGCAAACGCACAGTACCATGTTCAAACCCACCTTTTCTTGTATTCCCTATGGCCAAATTGATCCCAGGATAGCTCATTGGAAATCTTGTTCTGTCTAGTTTCTAAATATGCCTCTAGTTTTCAAAATGGGCTTTTACTAAACCCTCCAAAACTTCATTCTCCCGAGATTGGTCACGTGCGTAGTGCCTAGATGAAAATGAGGGCAGTAACATTATTTTTAGCTAGTTTTTTTCCCTTTTCATATGCCAGTTTGCAACCCAAGGTTGGAAACATGGTTTTCTTATATTTATTGGTCCTTCTGCATCCATTGGTAGCTTCCTTTTCTCCAAAAAGTGTCCCAAAAAATTGCACAACACCCTATGCACTGCGCGTTTGACCATGCTGCTAATATTTAAATTGCCTAAAAAACACAGAAAACATATCTTTGCAAAAATATGCTAAGAGACTTCAAAATTTGTAAAGGAGCCAATGTTTGGTGTAGCTAGGCTTGGAGTGAAGCCTCTGTAAGTATGTCAAGCTTCTCCTTCTCCTTTTCGTGAGTTAGGGCTTCAATTTTTTCCTTTGTAGCTTTGAGTTTTGCCCTGGAAATCCTTTCTCTGTGGCATAGTGTTTTGTCATCTTCTTCTGAATTTCATTTTGCTGGTTAGCTCTATCTAGGAGCTTCTCTAGATGCTGATTGACCTTATCAAGCCAATGCTCCCAGTTTTCATTGAACAATATGGCAAATTTCTCATTCCATGTGAGCTCATTAGCAAGCTCAGCCTCCTTTTGCTTCTCTAGTTCTAGAGCTCTTTTCAACCCTCTAGTTCTAGGTATTTTTCTAGGTTCTTGCTCTTCTTCAGGTTCACCATTCCTATCATAGGCCTCATCTATCAATGCCTTGGCTTTCATTTCTTCCCTATTTTCCTTGATGAGCTTAATCTCCATGACATCATGTTTGTCTTGATGCTGCTTATTCTTTTGCTCATAATATGAGATGATGTATTTTTCTCTCTCTAGGTTGATTTGGAGCTTCTCAATGAGTGCATATTTTTCTTTGATGACAATGCTTGTGCTCCCACTGTCATCATGGTCAAAATATCGCTCTATATCATGGAGGTCCTTCTCCTCATGATGAATATTTGTCTCTGTCATCTTTTCCTTACCCTTTTGTACCTACTTTGCTGATGAAGAAGGCAAGGCCCCTCCCACAATTTGTGGGGAAAACACCTACCTATGGCCTCTCTAATAAATGTGTGTCAAAGTGCCCAAATCAGCCCCTTTAGGCTTGATGACCTCAACCTGTCCAATCTGCTCCTGCTCTCTGATTTCATCTCTATTAGGTGAATGGATATGCTCATGAAATGGTGATGATGGAGGTGATGGTGAGGGTGACTAATCAGATGAGGATGAATGATCTATGGGCTGAGATGGAGGAATGGAGGTGGAAGGGTGAGATGATGAAGGGATACTTTGAACATTCTGAGTAGATGAATCAATAAATATGGGATTGGCTATGAAGGTACTCCATGCAATGTTGAACTCTTTGAGATGATAAAGGACTATGATTTTAATGAGGGAACGATAAAAAAGACTATTCATTTGATGTTCATACTCCCTTTTCTAGACAATGTAGGCCATCTTATCAATGCTCTGGAACAGATAGTAGGGTATATTGAGCATTTTAACCCTAGTGAAATGCATTAAAATCTGGATGTGATAGGAATAAATCCTAGAAAATCTACCTTCACATGAAAAGTATTTCATGATAATTTTCATCATGGGAGAATATCTGTCTAGTAGGTGAGAAAAAGGAAAATAGCCCTTTATTTCATTTATGTGCCTTGGTTTTATGAAAGGCTCATAATAATGTCTCTCCAAATCACCTTGTTTAAACCATTTCTCCCCAACATTTGGGATTTTGGTGGCATCTAATATAATGGTAGAAGATAAAGTAAAAGTGAAACCTGCTAAAGTGACTCGGTTGTCTTGGAGTTTGGAGATGAAGAGTCTAGTCAACATAGGATGGTGTTGGACTGCCTGAACTTTTTCACAGAAATCATAGCAGCCTAGATATTTGAAAGATGTCACAGCCATAGGAGATTCCAAGAGTTCCCTCAGATCTATTGGCTCAAATCTGAGTATCTTGCCTCCTTTGTGTGTTTTCTTGACCTCTTTTTGTTCTCCCTTTGTTTCTTCTTCCTCACTGTATGGTTTATATTTCTCTTATGCCATAGTGTTTTAATATCAAACCCTAAGGAGGTTTAGGGTTGTTGGAATGTGGTTTTTTGGGAATATGGAATGGGGAAGGGGAAATATGATAAAGATGGGTGAAGGGATGTATGTAATGGAGGAGGATATGGGGTATTAATATGATAGATTTTTGGTATGGGGAAATTGTTTGCAATGTAGGGGATTTGGTCGCCTAGGTAGTTGTAGCACCTAGGACTTAGGGTTTAGACACAAATATTTAGAGAGTATTTGGGATAAAAGGGTTTAGGGAAAGGGAATTAAGGTGTATGGGGTGTATGAAAGTGTAGGGGAGTTAAAATTTAGGAATTGAGAGTGCAAGGGTAGTTTTTAGGGAGATATTAGGGTTTATATGTGAAAATAACACCAAATCTTCAACAAACCTTCAAAAAAATTTGGTAATGATTATAGGGGTAAAAACATGTGATCTGTAGCAATTACTTACTTGTAGGAGGTCGAATGCACTTTCGTGGAGCTGAGGAGGCGATTTTAGTTCGCCTAGACAAACACGCAGTGTCTGTGGCAAGTGTGTAGTGCCTCTGGAAAGCGCGCAATTCCTGAAGCGAACACGCAATACCCGTGGAAAGTGAGAAGCGTCGAAAAAGTGCATAGTGCATGTGGATAATGCACAATGCGAGAAGAGAACGCGCAGCGCTTGCTCTGTTTTGCTGATTTTCGCCCAGAATTGTGAAAAGGGTCTCTTGGGGTTTGCTCAAGAGGTGATATGAGGCAAATGGAGTGGAGTTAGATTCTAGGAAGGCCTTTATACTCAAATGAATTTGATATTTTAGCTTTAAACCCCACTTTCTAATGTTTCATTTCTCCTTTTTGAAATTATTGCTAATTTCCCTTTAGTCTCTGATTTTCTTTTTGCAGGTTGATGATGCATGGAGTTTTGGCACTCCTCACATTTGAATTTCTTGGATGAAGTTGGCACATAGTTCTTTGAGTTGATAGCTTTAGGAATAATAACTTATTACATATAATGAACATAAAATTACATAAATTAGAAAAAATATTACATCTTTTTTTTTGAAATAAAATTACACTCTGAAATAGAACTGATACTTGGAATAAAAATTAGAACTTGGGCAAACATAGTCACATGTTTACCAATCCTTTTCAAATGACAAAAGGATATTATTTTTCTCACTCTCATACTTTTTTTTTTGCTTTATGCAGTGAAATGGAGTATTATTGGACCTTGAAAGAATGAAACCTAGTGACCTAATGGGACCTTGAATGAGCAGACTCCAAGTGGACTTGACTAACACAAAACATGATGAAATGAGCCTTTATGGTCAATGTATGCTTAGTAAGACACATGAAGGTGGGCCAACAAATATTGATTTTTGAGAGGGAGTAGAGCTTTTGACATAGGGCTACCATCAATTAGTAAATTTTTACATGAGAACCTAGGTGGAATGACAAAAATTTCAGAATGGGACGATATAAAAGAGGTGTTTTGATCACTGATGGCAGTATCAAAATATTGTCTCTAACAGTAGCAACCTCCAAACATCTCTTAACATGACATTAAGAAAAAAACCCCAACTTTCATAGCATAACATAGCATAGCTTCTATTGCAAACAATGCTTCTTTTGAAAAATAGAAGCATCATATGGACCAAGGCTCCACATGACCATATGACATCTACAATGATAAATACATGGTTGTAGTAGTGACATAAGACCTCGTACATTCTCTCATATGACCATAACATGACCTCATGACTCATGACTCTAAAACCCAAAAGATATTGCAATACAAGTACATGGCTTCATGAGAATTTTACATGAATATGTCAATAAATGTGTAGCTTCTATGATAATCCTCTATGGACTATTGACTCAAAAATGGTACATCGTGGCTATTATATCATCATTATCCCATACATTTGTCTGCAATAATAATTCATAAGACTCCTCCATAACATGCCTAACACCATGATGACTCAAACCCTTAATGATTGGACTCTCAACCAATATAATATGATGAAACAACAACAAGTACATGGTTGCAATAAACTACATATAACATCATATACATGGCTAGTCCATGTCTCATGTCATCTCTATGCATGGTTGCACATCTTTTCAACCAACTGTTAGTGGAAATCAAAAACTTATATGTGGTTGAACATGCACCTTTTTATACTCATGAAGATACAAACAATGTAAACTTTGAAACGGGAACTGATACTGTTATCCATTTTGTAGAGATAGCAAAAAAGTGACCTGATTTTGAAAAGGGGTGATGCAGAACACACATATCTTTTTTAGAGCATAGTCTTTGGCACTTTAAATTTTTTTATGTACATTACGTTTTAGAATGGTAGTAATTTTCATGCTGATTTAAAAAAGTAGTAATTCTACATCAGGCCATTTTTTTAAAAGACCTATTTTTTGACTATAAATTTTCTAATGTATGAAATGTAAATAATTATTTTCTAAATTTAAAATTTTTTGAAGTGGTCTTCTTCTTCATATATATATATATATATATATATATATATATATATATATATTATATTTTTTTTATATATATATATATATATTTTGTAATGAGATTTTTATTGTTTTGCATATTTAAAGAAGAAGATCGATATTTTGAATTTTCGATATTCTACATATTTATACATCGTTAATTAATATTTCAATCCAAATGAAATAATTGTCTCTAAAAAACAATAATTTTTAACAATTGACAAAAAAAAAAACCATTTTTAACATAAATATAACTAAAAAACTACACGTTTTGATAATTTTTTGTAATTTTTTGCTAGAGATGACATGTCAAAATCACAATTTTTATAGGAAAATTTTAACTAAAAATGGTTAAATAATAGTTTTTTTTATGAATTTCATGTCAAAAAATAATAATAATCACTGTGTTTTTTCAAAAAATAATGATTAACATAAAAATGAATGCGAAAATCACATAATACAAATATTGAACACATAACAACCTTAATTGAGTGTTTATTCTTCTCATAAAATGTCAAAGTCAAAACATTACAATTATAACTAATTAATAGTTTCCAAAAATGAGCTTGATATCCAAGCATAACTTAAAATTAATCAACAATGTCATGTAATCCAAACTCTTCGTCCTCTGGAGTTTCATCATTGTCTTCTTCCACAATATTTTCTGCTTCATTTTGCTCATTTTCCTCCTCTAATGGATCTTTGATGTCTGCGAATCTCCCAATGTATGCCTTTCCAATAATTCCGTGTAATGGTGTTTGGGGTTCCTTTGCCTTTTTCGCCACATGTGATTCACTAAAGTCCCCTTTCTTCAACCGAATTTATTTCATTGCATCTGGAAGAAATTGAAGAGCATTAATTCTTTGCTAAATAAAATTGCATTGTATTGGATCTCTTTCAATGGCAATGCAATTTCTTTCTTTTTGAAGGCAACATGTTAGTGTTGTACCTAATTATCAAGCACAAAAGAAATAATGAAGTAAATTAGTACAATGACATAAAAATTAATAAATAAAATATTGAAATTCAATTCCATATAATAAAACTTACCTGAGCCAGAAAATAAATCCAAAACTCAATCTCCTTCATTTGACTACTACAAAGACATGGCTAAATCGAGCTCCTAAATAACATTGGGTTACATTGTTTAAGTGCTCAAACAACTCGATCAAGCGCTTAAAAAGGGTTCAATCAAGCAATCGTTTTTTCCACCCAAACATGCCATCTCTTGCCAAAAAGTGTAACCCAACTCCATGCTTTCTCCCTTATAGATTATGAATTTCTAACAATCTATATCCTAATTATTATTATTATCTAATTTTAAGGTCATAGCCAAGCCAGACAACAAATTGGTGTATGAGACCCCCCTTGTTTTTGGGACAAGAGACCCACCTCCATGAAACGATTTGATTATTATGTCTACGAAGACATACCTACTCTAACCCCTTCTGGTTTTTGAACCTGTGACCTCTTAGGAGGAAACACATGCTCTTAACCATTAGGCCTATTCATGCTGTAAGAAAGTGGATTTGATTAGCTAAATATAGTAATCTAGAAACTCACAATTATAACTCACGATCACAATATATAACACACATGTAACACACCTGTAAGATTACAAATTATGATAATATGTTTGAGAATACAAGCATAACTATTTCCTTTTATGCATATCCAATGGGAATGTAATTATGAACTAGAATCTAGCCTAGGTTTGGAGGTTTTGTTTTAAAAATTGATGCATTAATAAAGCCTATATGTGTAATCTTAAATGTATAAAATTGTATTTTATGCTATTTCAAAAAAATTGATTTGAACATTCATTTTGTTAGGTTTAAAGGTTACATAATTTAGCACAAAATTTAACGTTGATTTCCAAGTTATTAATTTGTTTCAGTTTCCAAAAAAATTACATATTTGAATATTGATATAAACTATATTAACACTATCTATCTATCTATATAACATAGTATTATATTAGTTTAATTTAATGATATATATATTTAACATCTTCCCACATAACTTTTCCAAGAGTCATTGCTACTTTCATATAACTTTGAAATATACTCTAAAATATCTATAGAAATCTTTTACTTTTCACAAAATCTCATATATATATATATATATATTCTCAAGGAACTCTTAATCATAGACACACAAAGTCATTACAATCTTGGTATTATAGTCATCATATCACTAGTAAGAAAATAATAGCATTTCACCCACCACTCCCAATTAACCTTTTGAATATACTAGTTATATATATGTGTGTGTGTGTGTGTGAATACTAAATATCTAAGTTAGTTAATTCTAATGTCTGACGCAACCAACCCAATGTTTCTTGTTGCTAAGTTGTGGTGTAGAATCGTCTCCTATTGCATATTGCTATCATAGAGGACAAAGTTAACCATGTCCTGTTCTGAAACCTTTAAACGTTTTCCTAGATTCCATTAATAGTTCAATATATTGGTGAGTGGACTTTAACCATTTATGCGACTGGAAACTCTCGCATAGAATGGGACACATTATAGGAGTCACAAAGTGGTATACTACACAAATTCCATTAAGTCACGTTAGGATAAAAAGGTCTCCCCACTAACTCGAATTCAACATTTAATATTGATGACATGTTGGCCAGTGAGGATGTGTTTGTTGCCATTATTTTATTTAGGAAGGAAAAAAAACTTAGTTACATCATGTGTAGAATCAATATATCGTTGGGGCGATTCTGAGAATCGTGGGGTGGCGGGGCGATTCTCAGAATCACCCCATGTGCCCACGCCTACATGCAATCCAGCAAATTTGTTTTATTTACATTTTCACATTTAATGACTTGGAAATACAACATGCAAACCACACAGTCAAAAAGCATATCGTGAAACTCCATCATGCCAGTTATGGGATTGGAACGTGGGAATAACTCCCTAAATTTATTTGATAATCCAATATTTTGTCGTGTTAAATTAATTGGGGAAATTATAAGGTTGAACTCTCTTTTTTGGGAATGAAAGTTATCTTTTTAATGATTTTTTTTGGGAGTAAAAGTTATAGTAAAATTTTATTATTTATTTATGTTGTTGGGGCGATTCTGAGAATCGTGGGGTGGCGGGGCGATTCTCAAAATCGCCCCATGTGCACATGCCTGCATGCAATCCAAGAAAATAGACACCATTACCAAGTGCAATGATGAGGGATCTTTGCTCCATTGCCAGGCTTTAAGAAGTTTACGTAACACTTATAGTGACAGGATTATTTAATTTTATGTATGTTCACGCGGTAATCAACAGTTTAATTTGGATGGATGTGAAGCGCAACTCTTGTCCATTCCTTCGGAGTCATAGTAGTCAAAGATAAGCATTAATCCACATTTAAATTTAAAACAGTGAAGCCTTAAACATCACCAACTCAATATTCATAGCATGAATCTTGGCAAGAACTGATCAGAGTTAAATTTTCAAAGATAAACATTAATCCACAATTAAATTTAATAGAATGAAGCCTTAAGCAAATACTATGTTCATGGTATGAAACTCATTTTACAAGAAATAGTTCAACATGAGATCAGAGATTTGCAAGAGGGATTTGTAAACAATATTATACAAATTCCCATACCCACGTGCACCTCCCGCAATACAAGCAGATGATCATAGTCGTCAGTTTGTAATTAAATGATAACAGTTAACTGAAACAATATATAGTAGCTGTGACTATACTGATGTTGGGGCGATTCTGAGAATCGCGGGGTGGCGGGGCGATTCTCAGAATCGCCCCATGTGCCCACGCCTACATGCAATCTAGGAAAATAGACACCATTACTTGGGCAGGCATGGGCACATGGGGCGATTCTGAGAATTTCCCCGCCACCCCATAATTCTTAGAATCACCCCAGCGACATAGATAAATAATAAAATTTAACCACTAAAATCTGGACTGCCACAGTGTATGTCTGCACTCTTATGTTTCAGGGTGGAGAATCCATGCAGCAGGAAATGGAAATTTTAAGGATTTTAGCTCTTATAAAGATATAATTAACAAAATAAAAATACAGATATAACTGAGAGTAATATTGATTGTCTCTGCAGATGGAGCCGACCGGAGTTGTTGAGCATATTGAATATAGCTTTGGTAATGGCATTGAAGAACCTCTGACATATGCACTCGTGCCTAAAAAGATTCAGAAGGATTTGTTCTACGGTACAACATCGACATTGGTAAGTGCATTAATTATCATAATAATGATGATATTATTTATTTATCATTTAATCTCTTTAAAGGAGTAGCACTAAATATAATTTGATGTTGACAGGATGCCACTTTGGCTTCTCTGTTGCTCCGACCATTTCCAACCATGGTCATGACAAACCTGGAATTGGAGACCACAGATGAGCGGTATGGGGTTGTTCCAAGAATGTATATCAAAACTACAGAAGATAAGACATTATCTCTTGCCAAACAAGAAGATCTCATAGCTAGTACACCACCAAAGAAGGTTTACAGCCTCGACTCGAACCATAGCCCTAAATCTGGACCGCCTCTAAAATCTAGACTTTCACTTCTGAATATCTGATTGAATAATAAGAAGAGTCATGACTAAGGTTTGATCGATTCCATGCTACACAACAAGGCTAAGTACGTCGTCTCCTAACATGACCTTCGATGTCACTTGCTTCCGTCATGCCTGTTCCATTTAGTGAATGAATCCATGAAATTACCCACTACACTCACCTTCTTCCCTTTTTGGAAACCTAAACTCGCCGTCTTATCTCATTGAGAAAAAAACTATTTATACTCTTCTTATTATTTGACGGACTTATAAATATTGTGTTTAAATTTTAATACCTAAATTCACCGTCTTATCTCATTGGGAAAAAAAACTATTTATACTCTTCTTATTATTGACGGACTTATAAATATTGTGTTTAAATTTTAATAATGGATTATTATTTAAAGAAAGCAAAGGTTGTGGTTATTATTTGACGGACTTATAAATATTGTGTTTAAATTTTAATAAAGGATTATTATTTAAAGAAAGGAAAGGTTGTGGTTAAATTTTATTATTTATTTATGTCATTGGGGCGATTTTGAGAATTGCGGGGTGGTGGGGCAATTCTTAGAATCGCCCCATGTGCCCACGCCTGCATGCAATCAAAGAAAATAGACACCATTACTTGGGCAGGCGTGGGCACATGGGGCGATTCTGAGAATCACCCCACCACCCCGAGATTCTCAGAATCGCCCCAGCGACATAAATAAATAATAAAATTTAACCACTAAAATCTGGACCGCCGCAATGTATGTCTGCGCTCTTATGTTTCGGGGTGGAGAATCCATGCAGCGGGAAAAGGAAATTGTAAGGATTTTAGCTCTTATAAAGATATAATTAATAAAATAAAAATACAGATATAACTGAGAGTAAGATTGATTGCCTCTGCAGATGGAGCCGACCAGAGTTGTTGAGCATATTGAATATAGCTTTGGTAATGGCATCGAAGAACCTCCGACATCTGCACTCGTGCCTAAAAAGATTCAGAAGGATTTGTTCTACGGTACAACCTCGACATTGGTAAGTGCATTAATTATCATAATAATGATGATATTATTTATTTATCAATTAATCTCTTTAAAGGAGTAGCACTAAATATAATTTTATGTTGACAGGATGCCACTTTGGCTTCTCTGTTGCTCCAACCATTTCCAACCATGGTCTTGACAAACTTGGAACTGGAGACCACAGATGAGTGGTATGGAGTTGTTCCAAGAATGTATATCAAAACTACAGAAGATAAGATGTTATCTCTTGCCAAACAATAAGAGCTCATAGCCAGTACACCACCAGATCTCATCCTCTCGTGTAGAACCCGGGATTCATATTAACCACGTTGCCTAATAAATAGAGACAAAAACGAGATTTATTATTTTCCTGGATTGCTGTCACATGATAAATGAGATTTATTATTTTCTCCATATGATGTATGCTTTAATGCCTGGGGCGATTATGAGAATCGTGGGGTGGCGGGGCGATTTTGTGTGCCCACACCTGCATGCAATCTAGGAAAATAAGGCATGTCTGACTGCTTATAGTTATGCCTACGATGACCAGCAAGTTTTTTACATCGCATTACTCACTACTCATTATATTGTTACTTTGTCACAGGCATTGATTACAGTCAGCGAAGCAAAGAAGATTCTAGTGCAAAACAACTTACCCATTGGCTGCTCACCCTCATATTTAACCCTATACTCTTCAACTTCATATCAATATGGAGAACTGCTTGACAAAATGGGCTGCATGATGAGGTTTAACAGTTTCACGCAAAAAGGGAATGATCTTTTAAGACGGCGAGTGGCACAATTGCAAGTACCTTGCACAAGTTAAAATTGTCTTTGCATACTATTACGGAGCGACCCTAAGATTTTTACAGTCTCCACATTCTTTTGGTAAGAGGAAGCAATGTAATTTGCAGGATTCGTCGGTTTTGACGTTAATGAATTTTGATATTCTTTATTTTGAATTTCGATAAATTAATTTTGATATTGTTTGCTTTGAATTTAGATAAACATATATTAATTAATTCATTTTCATGATATTTCCTTCACTCATTGTTGTTATATTGATTGGAACGCATAATTGCAGGGCTGCAGAAAAATGTGTCACTGACCTGTTGTGGAACGTGTTAGTGCCTAAATCTACCTCAGGCTTAGAAAGGTAGGATCTAGGATAACATCAAACCATGCTTAACCTAGTAGCTAGCCCTACCAGGTCGGGAGAGGGCTCTCTCCGGGTCAATCTCAGCAAAAGATGATCGCTAAAGGCTTGAGATGACTGATATAACTACTGATCTTAGGCTAGGTATAAGTGCAAAGAGTTTTATTGAATAAAGTAATGTGTTTGTTGGCTCTAATGGAAAGGCAGATTTTGGGTGCGGGGAATGAGGCTCAATCTTGCAGAGATCTCAATGGGGCAAGGTAGGCAACTGATTTTGGCACTTCAAATCGAATGAGATGGAGGGATTAGACAGGTGAGGAGTTGAAGAGGGCAAGAGAAATCATGGATCCTCTCCAAACAGCTGAAAACATCAAGAAACTAAAGCAAACCTCAAGTAGAGCACTGCAATTTCAATGGATTCTACTTACGCTTTTGTTTGATTTAGTTAGGAAGAAACAAGATAGATAATTTCATACATAACACATAAACAAATACAGAAGAAAGAATTGTACCAAAACAAAATTCCACAGGGATCCCAAAGAGTGCTTCAAACCCTGGTCTCAATTCCTTAGCCAAAATGCTGATATGACTGTACAATGAAGCTTAAGGCTTTCTCAAAAGTCCAACCATGCTAATGACTGAAAAACCACATAATATAGAAAAACAATAGCTCATCCTAGCCTCTAAGGGTCGAGCTCACATTTTTAGGAGCTGTTCCAACTAATTCTAAACTGAGAACTAGAAATTAGGTAGTGGAACAACGTGCCTCTAGAAACAAGGGAACTAATTCATTCAGTTTCAAACAACTTTTAAACAAATGAATCTACCTCCATAAGTGAAAATTTGTCATATTTACATCATGATCCATCAATGTACATTAAATTACATCACAAATTGACATTAAGAAGGTGAAAAAGTCAAACTGGCAAAAGCTAGGCGAAAAACAGAGCATTCCTGGTCAAACTGGGCCAAATTCCTCTATGCGCCGTTTGTGATTCTCTATGCATAGTGCCTGTTTGGAGCCACTTTTGAAGGCCTTTCCAGTGTCCAAATTTGCTCCAAGTGTGCTTGTTGGAAAGGTCTTCCTGTCTACTTTCCAACCCAAGTGGAATTTTTGAATTTTTCCTCCATTTTCCCCTCCAAAATTCAGTTCTCCCAACACTGCTTCCTATGTGTCAAAATAGGGGCAGTAAGGTCATTTTTTTGAGTGTTTTTGACCTTTTTGAGGGCTCAAAACCTGTCCAAATTTCTTGGCCATTGGTAGGAAAGCATATTTTTCCATGCAAAATCCAAAAATGCTAATTTTTTGTCATTTGGAGGCTCCCATCAAAAGCTAGCGCTACATGGCGCGGCACATAGAGCAAAAATTCCTGTTTTTTGAGAAAAAATTTCCAAAAATGCAAAAAATGCCCCAAATTTTTTGGAATTTGGGCTGAGTCTTCTCCATCAAGCATCGTTTTGGGCCAAGGAAGCCTCAACCAAGATTTGAAGTTTATCTTGCGCTTTTTGCCTTCTTGATCTCTTCTTCAATTTCGCCTTCAAGCTCCTAATTCTTGTTGGGTTGTGTTATATTCTTTCCACGACTAACTCATGTAGTGAACCGGGGGGTTAGAGGGGGGTTTTGGACGCGATGGTTTTCGGTCCATGGTTTTGGACGCGATGGTTTTTCGGTCCATGGTATTGGATGCTTCGGCATGTATAAATATGTATTGTAACATTGAAAGGAATATAATGAAAAATCAAGCTGGTAGTCCTGGTTTTGGGATCTAGGGCAAAATCTCTGTGTATATGCATTTTATGTGTTATGCTCTTGCATTGTTTATTTTCTGTGTTTTAGAATTTGTATGCAGGTAATTTCTGTACAGGGTTAAAACCTTCATTTGGTATCAGAGCTGTTTTGGCTTCAAGGGGACGCCTTTGTTGCTGAGGGGTTTCGCTCGGGCCTGTGGTAGACCCTGTTCAGTGGGAGATCTGCGAGATCGATTCTGGTGGTGAAAGAAGGTGGCAAGCAGCGGAAAGATAGAGATCGAGAAGTTCAATGGTCAGAGTTTTGAGTTGTGGAAGATGGAGGGTCTGTTGGTGGATAAAGATCAGTGGATCGCAGTAGATCGAGGTACTAAACCAATGGGAGTGACCGATGAAGAATGGAAGAAGTTGGATCGGAAGGCAAAGAGCACAATACGATTGTGTGTCTCAGATTCAGTATTGTTGAATGTATCAGGGGAAGTTACGGCGAAGGCTTTGTGGGACAAGTTAGGGACTTTGTACCAATCTAAGTCTCTGGTGAATAAACTATTCCTGCGGAAAAAGCTGTATAACCTGAGGATGAAAGATGGAGACTCGGTGACAGAGCATATGAACACATTTAATACTGTGGTAAGTCAGTTAGCGTCTGTTGATATTAAAATTTTAGATGAAGATAAGTGCATCAGTTTGTTGTGTTCTCTACCAGATTCGTGGGATAGTCTGGTTATTGCAATAGGTAGCAATGCAACTGCTTTGCATTTTGATGAAATAGTCTCAGCCTTGCTGATGGAGGAGATGAGACGGAAAAATATGGAGAGCCAGAATGGTGATGCCTTGTCTGTACGAGGACGGTCCCAGAATAGAAACAAAAATAAGTCATCAAGTGGGAGATCTAAATCTAGAGGGAGATCTAAATCTCCAAGAAAACCTGTAAAGGTGGTGTGCTGGAAATGCGGAAAGGAAGGGCACTTCAAAAGGGACTGTAAATCTAAAGCTCCTGATAAAGGAAATGGATCTGATGGTGCTCCTTCTACAAAGGCGAAAAACACCTCAGATGAAGGTGGGGATGTGTACTTGGCTTCTTCAAGTACACATGTAGATCATGAGGCATGGTTGATTGACTCAGGTGCATCCTTTCACTTCACTCCCCATAGAGAGTGGTTCTGCGAGTATGAGAAATACGATGGTGGTGATGTCTTCTTAGGAGATGATAGGAAGGCTAGAATCATTGGTCACGAAAAAGTAAAGTTGAAGTTGCAAGGTGGAAGGGTTAGAACACTTCCGGGTGTTCTGCATATTCCTGCATTGGCCAGAAATTTGATTTCTGTAAGCAAGTTGGATGATGCAGGTGTAAAAACAGTGTTCGAGAAGGATACTTGCAAGATGGTTCGGGGAGCACTGGTATTGATGCAGGGAGTTCGGACTGGAACTCTGTACAAGCTGCAAGGTAGCACTGTTGTTGATGGGTGCAACAGTTTTGTGGTTCCTGAAAGTAGAGTTGAAAATCTAGTGGTCTCTGGAGAGAAGACCATGCTATGGCATCAAAGGCTTGGACATATTGGAGAGAAGGGCCTTCAAATACTTCATGGTAAAGGTATGGTAGAAGGTATGAGTAATAGCTCTTTGGATTTTGATTTCTGTTAAAATTGTGTATATGGGAAGCAGAATCGGGTGAGTTTCCCCTCTGGTGCTAAGAGGGAGAAACAGATATTAGAGCTTGTGCACAGTGATGTGTTTGGACCTGTGAAGGTTCCATCACTGGGTAAGTCTGTGTACTATGTATCATTTATAGATGACTTCTCAAGGAATACATGGATATATTTCCTTAAGAAGAAATCTGAAGTCTTTGATAGGTTTAAAGAATTTAAGGCTCTGGTGGAAAATCAGACAGAGAAGAAGATAAAGGTGCTGAGGATAGATAATGGTGGAGAGTTTTGCAGCAAGGAATTTGAAGAATTCTGTAAGAAGTGTGGTATAGCATGGCAGAAGACTACTCCATATACACCTCAGCAAAATGGAGTCGCAGAAAGAATGAACAAGACGTTGATGGAAAGGGCAAGAAGCATGCTCAGTGGTGCCATGTTAGGACATGAATTCTGGGCAGAGGCAGTGGATACTGCATGTTACTTGGTCAACAGGTCACCTTCATCAGTGTTGGAGGATAAGGCTCCACAAGAAGTATGGACTGGTAAGAAACCCTCTCTTTCACATCTGAGGGTATTTGGATGTGATGCATATGTACATGTTCCAAAGGAGAAATGAACCAAGTTGGATAGTAAATCTGAAAAGTGCATATTTATTGGGTATAAGGATGGTTTAAAGGGTTATAAGCTTTGGAACCTAGTCACACGGAAGGTTGTGTACAGCCGAGATGTGGTGTTCAGAGAGGTAAAAGATGTTATTAAACATGAAGTCCAACCAAAGGAACATGAGAAGATAGAGTTTGAGCTAAAGGAGGAAGAATCCGACTCTGCAACAGAGGAGGAATCAGAAGATGAAGAGCCACAAACTCCGGCTGTGAGAAGATCAATTCTAGAAAGAAGGTGGCTAGAAAGGTATAGTCATTCTGCTTTCTGTCCAAATTTTGCTTTGTCTATTACTGATGATGATCCCAGAACTGTGAAGGAAGCAGTAGATTCAGAGGATGGAAAACTCTGGAAAGAGGCAATGGTTGATGAATGGCATCTTTGCAAAAAAATGAGGCTTGGGATCTGGTGGAGTTGCCGGCTGGAAGGAAACCCATTGGCATCAAATGGGTGTTCAAAAAGAAGACAAATGCAGAAGGAAAGGTGGAGAAATACAAAGCTCAGTTGGTAGCAAAAGGTTATTCCCAGGTGTCGGGAATTGATTTTGGTGATATTCTTTCTCCTGTTGCCAAGGTAACTTCTATTAGGTTACTTTTATCTGTTGCTGCTGCTTTTGATTTTGAGGTAGAACAAATGGATGTGAAGACATCATTTCTTCACGGGGATTTGGAAGAGGAAATCTACGTGAAGCAACTTGAAGGCTTTGCGGTGAAGGGTAAGAAAGAACTGGTATGCAAGTTAAAGAAGTCTCTATATGGGTTAAAACAGTCACCAAGGATGTGGTATCAGAAATTTGATACATTTATATGGGGACTTGGCTTCACCAGAAGCAAAGCAGATCACTGTGTGTATTTTAAATTAATTGGTGACCGTGTTATTTATCTGGTCTTGTATGTGGATGATATGTTGCTGGTTGGAAATGACAAAGAAATTATCCAGGATTTGAAGACCCAATTGTCCTCCAAATTCGACATGAAAGATCTTGGTGTTGCTAACTATATTTTGGGCATGGAAATTAAAAGAGATCGGGCAAAGAGGAAGCTCTAGTTAAACCAGAGGAAGCAGGTCGAGACAATACTGCAGAGGTTTAATATGCAGGATAGTAAATCGGTGAAGGTTCCTATTCCTGTAAGTGTGAGGTTATCTGCTAAACAGTGTCCCAAGACACAAGAAGAGGAAGAGGACATGTCCCGTGTTCCATATGCGAGTGCAGTCGGTAGCCTGATGTATGCAATGGTCTGTACTAGACCAGACATTGCACATGCAGTGGGAGTATTGAGCAGGTTTATGTCAAAACCAGGGAAGGAGCACTAGACAACAGTGAAGCGGGTTTTCAGGTATTTGCGTGGCACTAGTGATTATGGTTTGTGCTACCAAGGAAGACCAGGATTGGACAGAGTGTTGGATATTCGTGGCTTTGTTGATGCAGACTGGGCTGAAGATCTGGATCAGAGAAGATCTACAAGTGGGTATGTGTTTAACCTATTTGGAGGTGCAGTCAGTTGGATGAGTAAGAAACAATCTGTAGTGGCACTATCAACTATAGAGGCAGAATACATGGCAGCCACTCATGCAAGCAAGGAAGCAGTTTGGTTGCAGAGATTGTGTTCAAGTATGGGGTTAGTACAGGGAGCTATAAGAATAGACTGTGACAGCCGAAGTGCAATTTTCTTGGCAAAGAACCCTGCTTATCATTCAAAGACAAAGCACATTGATGTTCAGTATCACTTTGTGAGGGATATGATAGAAGAAAAAAAGGTGTTGCTGGTAAAGGTGGACACTTCGAAGAATACTATAGATGCATTGACAAAATTTGTGAGCTCTGAGAAGTTCTCTTGGTGTAGAGAAACAATGGGCATTTCAGGGCTGGAAAAATGACTAAGCTCTCCTGTGGCCCCATTTGGAAAGAAAACAACAAGTGGGAGATTGTTGGGTTGTGTTATATTCTTTCCAGGACTAACCCACGTAGTGAACCGGGGGGTTAGAGGGGGGGCGGAGCCCCCCCTTCATTGTGCCGATTGCGCAGCGAGGGGGTCACAGGGGGGGCGGCAACCCCCCCTATCTGGGGGGTTTGAGGGGGGCGGGTAGCCCCCCTCTACGGGGTCCGGGGCAGCGCCCCAGGAAATTTTTTTTTGGACCCTATATTAGGTTGGGCGAACCTACCTATGGTTTTCGGTCCATGGTTTTGGACGCGATGGTTTTCGGTCCATGGTTTTGGACGCGATGGTTTTCGGTCCATGGTTTTGGACGCGATGGTTTTTCAGTCCATGGTATTGGATGCTTCGACATGTATAAATATGTATTGTAACATTGAAAGGAATATAATGAAAAATCAAGCTGGTAGTCCCGGTTTTGGGATCCAGGGGAAAATCTCTGTGTATATGTGTTTTATGTGTTATGCTCTTGCATTGTTTATTTTCTATGTTTTATAATTCGTATGCAGGTAATTTCTGTACAGGGTTAAAACCTTCAATTCTAGCTTGGCACACCATATTCCTTGACAAATAATGATATGCCATGTTTCTCAACATATTCTTCTCATTGATAGATTTCTCCAACCTCCTCTCCAAGTGGATATTAGTCCTCTCCAACCAAGACTCACGATGCTTGCTAATGTGTGAGTTTTCTTGATGAGTATGAAAATATTTATAGTGATTTTAGTTTTCTGCCACCAAGGTTAAGAATGTATGAGGGACTGTGGAGGGATAGGGTAAGAGGGGTTTTATAAATGTTTCTGACTGGAATTTGGGGAATAGAATGGTTTTAGGGATAGTTTTTAGATTTTGGGATAACAATTAGGGTTTAGGAATGTGTAGCTGGGGTTTGGGATAGTGGGAGTTAGGAATATGGGGTTAGTGAATTTAGGGATGTGGAAATTAGGGATATGGGGATGAAACTAGAAAATGAATGTGGGAAAAAAAGAGTGTGGGAGTGAGGGAATGGAATTTGGTAGCAAAAAAACAAACTACAAACCCTAAGCACTTGTGTTTGAGCAAAAATTGCAAGGAAGTAGGGTTTGAGTTTTGTATCACTAAACCACCATAAATTTTAAGAAAAACTCATTCACTAGCAAGGGAAGAAAGCTTGACTTACTTTCACACCATAGGATTGAGCAAATTTTGAAATTTGAGAGAGTTTATGGGTGAAATTGGGCTTACAGCTCTATGCGTCGTGCCATAAACCCAATGCACCGTGCCACCAAACCCAATGCGTCGCACTTTTTACAGGAGACTTTTGGAGGCCTTCATGGTGTCCAAATTGGGCGCAGAATAGCTCTTTGGAAATTTTATTGAGTATAATTTCCAACCCAACTGTAATTTTTCAATTTGGAATTCATTTTCCCTATCAAAAATCAAATCTCTCAAGACTGGTCAAAATGTGCAAAATGAGGCTGCCTAAAGGCAGAGTGCTGTTGTAGTCAACTTTTGAAGGTCTTCATCAACTCCAAATTGAGCTCATGATAGCTAATTAAAAATATATTTGTGTCTAATTATCATTGGAATCATCAAGAAAGTCATTTGGCCAACCAATCTAGGAGAAATCTCGATTTTCCCAAGGTCACTTCATAGGTGCATCAATTCTCCTGAGGCAACTGTATTTTTGACATTTCTCTAAAACCATGACACTTGTGTAAAAAGTGAAGGAGGTTTTTCTTTCTTGGCTATTATGGACAAAAACCTCTCTCAGGTTTCCAAAATTTATCTTTTATTGCTCAGAAATATCATTGGCGTAAAACCTATCCCGATGTGTGGAACTGGGGATTTGTCGAAATGAAGTGAAATGAAGGGGATAAAGGGCTTCTAAATTCTTGAGAAAATTTTTGGAAGTAGGGAGGGATGCTAAGAAGTAGGGGAAAGTGGAATTTCAAAGATTTACTGAGGGGAGGAGGTCCAAAAGGGAAAAACACAGGCCTAGCCTAGAAAATTATCAAGTTGTAGCAAGAAACTAGGGTTTGTCCGAAAATGAGGAATTCGGGGATCTCAATGATGGGAAGTGTTTAATAAGGTACATTAAGGATAGGGGAAGGTGTATGAACATCTGGATAGAAGTTTTGCTAATGATTTTACCATCCAAGAGAAATTACCTTCAAAACCCTAGGAGAGGGAAATGAACCTTACATAGGCGCAACTTAATCATGAACAAGGTGTAAAATGACCCAGTGGAACTTGACATGATGATGAAAACCCTCTGCATGATGGTACACTCAACTGAATGGTGACATGGACCGACATTTGGACAACTTTGAAAGGAGTAAAAGCAAACCCTAGACCTAATACCTAGTGACCAAATTTTGCTTGAAGACTCACTGAAATGACAAAATTTGACCTTGATACCTTAAAATCACTTTGTAAGAGCATGTTTGGTCACTGGAGGAAGGCTGCAAAGACTGACACTAACAGAACGGGTGGTCGATATAATTTCAAGTCAAGTGTAACATGTGGTACAGGAAAAGCAATTGTGTGTGCCAATCCTCGACAATATTTCCACTGGGATGGTTTCATTTGATTGACGCAGCGTTGAGAAGAGGGACAGTCTGGTTTACTCAAGTGGAATGGATCTCCCATTTCATCTCCTCCTCTTGTGTAGAACCCAGGATTCATATTAACCACATTGCCTGATAAATCGAGACAAAAATGAGATTTATTATTTTCTTGGATTGTTGTCACATGATAAACGAGATTTATTATTTTCTCCATATGATGTATGCTTTAATGTCTGGGGCGATTCTAAGAATCGCGGGGTGGCGGGGCGATTCTCAGAATCACCCCATGTGCCCACGCCTGCATGCAATCCAGGAAAATAAAGCCTGTTCGACTACTTATAGTTATGCCTACGATGATCGGTCCAACACTTTCACATGCCCATCATCCTCCACTGATTACACCATCACCTTCTGCCCCGGCTCCTCCTCTTCCTCTTCCTCCTCCTCCGCCTCCTCCCCCACTTCAGCTTCGCCTCCATTGTCTCCTCCTTTGGGTAAGCACCGATACAAAGACAAATTTAATGAATTAGATTTATATTTTCATTTTTCATTTTTTTCTTATTATTATAATTTTTTCTTTCTATAAAATATGTGGATATTATTGATCTCATTAATTATAATATAAAGAAAAACAATTAAATTCATAACAGTAAATAATTAGACTTTAATCTAAACGAGTTAAGGGAAAAAAAACGATATAAATGAATTTCCAAAAAGTTAAATTATATCTAATCCCAATTCTTATCTCTTTGCATGCAAGCGTGGGCACATGGGGCGATTCTAAGAATCGCTCCACCACCCCACGATTCTCAGAATCGCCCCAGCAATATATTGATTCTACACATGATGTAACTAAGTTTTTTTTTCCTTCCTAAATAAAATAATGGCAACAAACACATCTTCACTGGCCAACATGTCATTAATATTAAATGTTGAATTCGAGTTAGTGGGGAGAGCTTTTTATCCTAACGTGACTTAATGGAATTTGTGTAGTATACCACTTTGTGACTCCTATAATGTGTCCCATTCTATGCGAAAGTTGCGAAAGTTTCCAGTCGCATAAATGGTTAAAGTCCACTCACCAATATATTGAACTATTAATGGAATCTAGGAAAACATTTAAAGGTTTCGGAACAGGACATGGTTAACTTTGTCCTCTATGATAGAAATATGCAATAGGAGATGATTCTACACCACAACTTAGCAATAAGAAACGTTGGGTTGGTTGCCTCAGACATTACAATTAACTAACTTGTTAGATATTTATTATATATATATATATAATATTAGTATATTGAGAAGGTTAATTGGGAGTGGTGGGTGAAACACTGAAATGCTATTATTTTCTTACTAATGATATGATGACTATAATACCATGATTGTAATGACTTTGTGTGTTTATGATTAAGAGTTCCTTGAGAATATATATATGAGATTTTGTGAAAAGTAAAAGATTTCTATAGATATTTTAGAGTATATTTCAAAGTTATATGACGGTAGCAATGACTCTTGGAAAAGTTATGTGGGAAGATGTTAAATATATATCATTAAATTAAACTAATATAATATTATGTTATATAGATAGATAGATAGTGTTAATATAGTTTATATCAATATTCAAATATGTAATTTTTTTGGAAACTGAAACAAATTAATAACTTGGAAATCAACGTTAAATTTTGTGCTAAATTATGTAACCTTTAAACCTAACAAAATGAACATTCAAATCAATTTTTTTGAAATAGCATAAAATACAATTTTATACATTTAAGATTACACATATAGGCTTTATTAATGCATCAATTTTTAAAACACAACCTCCAAACCTAGGCTAGATTCTAGTTCATAATTACATTCCCATTGGAGATGCATAAAAGGAAATAGTTATGCTTGTATTCTCAAACATATTATCATAATTTGTAATCTTACAAGTGTGTTACATGTGTGTTATATATTGTGATCATCAATTATAATCGTGAGTTTCTAGATTACTATCTTTAGCTAATCAAATCCACTTTCTTAGAGCATGAATAGGCCTAATGGTTAAGAGCATGTGTTTCCTCCTAAGAGGTCACAGGTTCAAAAACCAAAAGGGGTTAGAGTAGGTATGCCTTTGTAGACATAATAATCAAATCATTTCTTGGAGGTGGGTCTCTTGTCCCACAAACAAGGGGGTCTCATACACCAATTTGGTGTCTGGCTTGGCTATGATGATAGAGATTCTAAAAAGGTTGTTACCAAAAGGAACAATGTTGAGATGGGAGTCTGCTGAAACCAGTTGTAGATTTAGAAGAATTTTGAAACTTGAAATGGAGGGCATGCATGTGGACTCAGATGGGGCACTAGTTGATGAAAGAGAAGAATATGGAACATCTTCGTTTGCATCCAATCATTCATCTGAAGATGTGAATTCTGATGGTGTGCAGGAAAATATGAGTGATTTTGAATATTTTTCTAATACAGTTTATATAAGTGATGTTTGCATCGTATATTGAAATAAAATTTTTGATTTCCATATGGTGTTAAATAAGAAGTTATGAGTCATTTTTATGTTGTTTGATTATATGTCTTAATTATGATAATTTTTATTGTTTATAATATCTACAATGCAACATTAAATTAGAGATATAATGTATGTTTCATTCTGTTGGGTGTGGAGCCTGATTATCTTCTATATTCAAAGGTATCGCCACATAGGACCCCAGTTCGAAATGGGGGCGGAAATGTCGCCCGTAAAATATTCGCTGCAGGGGGGGTCCAGGGGGGGGGCGGCTGCGACCTTTGGGAGCCCCCCCTAGCAGGGGGTTTCGGGGGCAGCGCCCCCGAAGCTAAAAACAGCTGTAAAATTGCCTTGTAAAAGTATAGTAATTTCTAGTCAATCTGGGCCGTTCATTAGGCGGATGACCTGACGGTAGAACTTATGTTTAGTTTAGGGTTTTTTGCCCTAGAAGGCAACCCCTCTCTTTGTATGAGGGTATTGTATTTGAGGCTGTGTGATAGCTGTGTATTCTGTGAGCGAGAAACAGAGAGGTGAGACTGTGAGAGAAAACAGAGGATATTACAGCGGATTTGCTGTAGGTTATGTCTCTTCATTTTGCTGGATAATAGAAAGGAAGGACTGGCTGTTCGGGGTGGACGTAGCCCAAACTGGGTGAACCATGTATATCTGTGTCTCTCTTGTTTTGTGCGTTTTCTGTGTTTATATTTCTGCAATATTTTATGTGTTCCATTTCTCCGTAATATATAATTTTCTAACAATTGGTATCAGAGCCGAAGGTCTATTTGGCTGATAAACTCGCAGGAAAGAAGGGTTCCTGGTTCGAGTGGGAGCAATGGCAAAAGATGGTAAGTTTAGGGTCGAGAAATTTAACAGCCAAAACTTCTCGCTGTGGAAGATGCAGATGGAAGATTATCTGTATCAGAAAGATCTATACCTACCATTAGGCGGAAAAACAAAGATGTCGATGGGTATGAAAGACGAAGAATGGAACCTTCTCGATAGAAAGGCACTCGGGACAATACGGTTGTGCCTTGCTGCATCAGTCGCCTTCAACATTTCGAAGGAAACCACGACAGAGGGTTTGATGCAGACGTTGTCGAAACTATATGAAAAACCCTCGGCCTCAAACAAGGTATTTCTTATGAAACTGTTATTTAATATGAATATGTCGGAAGGTGGATCTGTTGCAAACCATTTAAATGGTTTTAATACAGTTACAAGTCAGTTAAGTTCTGTAGGGGTAAACTTTGATGATGAAGTTAGAGCTCTGTTATTCTTGTGCTCATTACCAGAAAGTTGGAATGGTTTGGTAATGGCCATTAGTAACTCCGTTTCTGGATCTAGTACTTTAAAGTTTGATGATGTTGTCGGTGTTATCCTTAGCGAGGAAATGCGATGGAAAAGCTCCGGTGAGACATCGGGAAATGCTTTGAGTGCAGAGTCTAGAGGAAGAAAAATGGAAAGAGGAAAGAGCTCAGGATATCGCAGTAAATCAAGGAAAGGCAGATCCAAGTCCAGATCAGGGATAGTGTCCTGGAAATGTGGAAAGAAAGGACACCTAAAGAAAGACTGTAGATCTCGGAAGGGAAAAGAAGGAGATGCACAGCAAGAAAACAATCATGAAGCAAATGTGACAGGTGAGGTGTTACAAGATGGCTTGATTCTTTCTTTCGAAAATATTACTGATTCCTGGGTGGTAGATTCAGGGGCTTCATTCCATGCCACACCTGATAATAAATACTTTCATGACTATGTTCAAGGAGATTTTGGACAAGTTCGTCTGGGTGATGATAAACCCTGTAAAATCGTTGGAATGGGTAAGGTTCTTGTAAGACAGCAGAATGGAAACCAATCAATATTAAAGGAGGTAAGGCATGTTCCAGATCTAAAGAAAAATCTGATTTCAACAGGGCAGTTAGGCGGTGAAGGTTGTGTGCCAACTTTCACAGATAAAGCTTGGAAGGTCACCAAAGGAACCCTGGTAATAGCAAAAGGCGAAAAGGTTGGTATATTGTATTTATGCAATGGTATTTCTAACTCTGTTAATGCTTTAACTTCCAAAGGAGCAGATGCAACATTATGGCATCATAGGCTCGGACACATGAGTGAAAAGCGGATGAAGATTCTTCACTCAAGGAATTTGTTGCCGGGTTTGAAGAATGTTGATTTGGACTTCTGTGAGAATTGCATTTATGGAAAACAGAAGAGAGTCAGATTTCTCAGAGTTGGGAAAGAAAAGAAGAATGAAAAATTAGAGCTTGTGCATACAGACGTATGGGGACCTGCTCAGGTATCATCTCTCAGTGGCTCTCGTTATTATGTTACTTTTATTGATGATGCAACTAGAAAAACTTGGATTTATTGTATTAAGAATAAATCTGATGTATTTGATACTTTCAAGAAATGGAAAGCTTTGGTTGAGATTGAGACAGGAAAGAAATTGAAGTGTCTTAGATCAGACAATGGAGGTGAATATTGCAGCAAAGAGTTTGATAGGTACTGTTCAGAGCATGGAATTCACAGAGAGAAGACAGTTCCAAGAACACCACAAGAAAATGGTGTGTCAGAAAGGATGAACAAAACAATCATGGAGCGTGCAAGGTGCATGAGATTGCATGCAGGATTGCCTTTACAGTTTTGGGCAGATGTTGTAGATACTGTTGTTTATCTAATAAACAGAGGGCCTTCAAGTTCCTTGGATGGTGGTGTTCCAGAGGAAGCATGGACAGGTAAAAAGGTAAACTACTCTATTTTAAAGACTTTTCGTTGTGAGGCCTTTGTCCATATTGATAAAGAAAATGGAACAAAGCTTGAGGCAAAGTCAAAGAAATGTACCTTTATTGGATATGGTGTTAATGATTTTGGTTATCACTTATATGATTACGAAAATCACAAAATCATTAGGAGCAGAGATGTAATATTCAATGAAAAGGTCTTGTATAAGAATCAGTTGTAGGAAAAGAAACAGGAAAAGGAAAACAAGGAATACGCAGTTCTTGATGAAATCACTGAAAAAGTAAAGGTGCCTGAAAATAATAATAATCAACAACCACAACAACAACAACCACCACAACAACAACAGGCACCCCAAACACCTGAAAGTGGTGTTAGAAGATCTACTAGGATAAGTAGACCCCCTGAACGATACTCTCCTTCATTATATTATTTATTGTTGACTGATTCCGGTGAACCCGAATGTTATGAAGAAGCAATGCAGGTTGAAAGCAGGAAGAAGTGGGAGGTAGCATGGAAGAAGAGATGGACTCCTTAATGCATAACCAGACTTGGGGTTTACTCAGGTTGCCTGTAGGAAAAACTACATTGAAGAATAAATGGGTTTACAGGCTGAAGGAAGAAGATGGAGGAAAACAGAGGTATAAAGCTAGACTTGTGGTGAAGGGGTTTGCACAGAAGAAAGGTATTGATTTTGATGAAATATTTTCTCCTGTTGTTAAAATGACTTCAATCAGAACTATTTTAAGTCTTGTAGCAGCTGAAGATTTGCATCTTGAGGAGTTATATGTAAAGACAACCTTTCTCCATGGGGATTTGGAGGAAGAGATATATATGCAGCAGCCACAAGGATATGAGGTGAAAGGGAAGGAGAAACTAGTGTGCAGGTTGAAGAAGAGCTTGTATGGCTTAAAACAGGCTCCAAGGCAGTGGTATCTAAAGTTTTACAAGTTTATGTCTGAACAAGGTTATACTAGATGTCACTCTGATCATTGTGTTTATTTGAAAAAGAAAAATGATGGCAGCTATATTATATTGTTATTGTATGTAGATGACATGCTTGTTGCAGGATCTAACATGCAGGAAATAAATGTGCTCAAAAGAAAATTGGAAAATTCATTTGCAATGAAGGATTTGGGAGCTGCAAAACAAATCCTTGGTATGAGAATAACTAGAGACAGAAAAAATTGTAAATTAACATTGTCTCAGAATGAGTACATACAAAAGGTGTTGAAAAGATTTAACATGCACAATGCAAAACTAGTTAGTACACCTTTTGCTAGCCATTTCAAACTTAGCAAGGAAATGTGCCCAAAGACCCAAGAAGACATGGATTATATGTCTAAAGTTCCATATGCATCAGCAGTTGGAAGCTTAATGTATGCAATGGTCTGCACAAGGTCTGATATTGCACATGCAGTGGGAGTTGTAAGCAGGTACATGAACAATCCAGGAAATGAACATTGGATGGCAGTGAAATGGATTCTCAGATATTTGAAAGGTACCACAAATCAAGCATTATGCTTTGGTGGTTCAAACATCTGCCTACAAGGATATGTTGATGCAGATATGGCAGGTGACAGAGATAACAGGAGGAGCACTACAGGATATGTATTTACTGTTGGAGGAACAACTGTCAGTTGGGTTTCAAAAATCCAAAGTGTTGTTGCACTTTCAACAACAGAAGCAGAGTATGTTGCTGCTACAGAGGCTAGTAAAGAAATGATTTGGTTACAAAGGTTTATGGGTGAATTGGGTAAGGAGCATGATATGGGCACATTATACAGTGATAGCCAAAGTGCCATTCATCTTGCAAAGAACTCAGCATTTCATTCCAGGACTAAACACATACAACTCAAGTACCATTTCATACGATCAGTGTTGGAAGATGGAGAGTTGAAGCTGGAAAAGATACACACTAGCCAGAATCCTGCAGATATGCTAACAAAAGTTGTAACCAGGGAGAAACTGAGAATATGCTCAGTTTTAGTTGGTCTTCAAGGATGACGATGAAGATGAGAAACAACCAGGTTCAAAGAGGAGTCATTGTCCAGCAAATGGAGCAGCAGTGGAGTTAATACAATCAGTCTCCAAGTGGGAGATTGTTAGGTGTGGAGCCTGATTATCTTCTATATTCAAAGGTATCGCCACATAGGACCCCAGTTCGAAATGGGGGCGGAAACACCGCCCGTAAAATATTAGCAGCGTCCCCGAAGCTAAAAATCGCTGTAAAATTGCCTTGTAAAAGTATAGTAATTTCTAGTCAATCTGGGTCGTTCATTAGGCAGATGATCTGACGGTAGAACTTATGTTTAGTTTAGGGTTTTTTGCCCTAGAAGGAAACCCCTCTCTTTGTATGAGGGTATTGTATTTGAGGCTGTGTGATAGATGTGTATTCTGTGAGCGAGAAACAGAGAGGTGAGACTGTGAGAGAAAACAGAGGATATTACAGCAGATTTGTTGTAGGTTATGTCTCTTCATTTTGCTGGATAATAGAAAGGAAGGACTGGCTATTCGGGGTGGACGTAGCCCAAACTGGGTGAACCACGTATATCTGTGTCTCTCTTGTTTTGTGCATTTTCTGTGTTTATATTTCTGTAATATTTTATGTGTTCCATTGCTCCGTAATATATAATTTTCTAACACATTCAATATACAAATAATGACATTTTGATTCATTTAGTCATGTAATTTGTTCATAATGTCATGGTTTTTTAATTTTATGTTGAAAAAATTCCAATTTCTTTTGTATCTAGCATGTTATGGTTGAAAACATGTTGAATTTGTACTTAGGAAAGAAAAATGTTATTCTACCAAAAACATTAGTGTGTTTTTTTCCTCATAAACAATTGTTTTTCTGCACATAAAAATTCGGTTTACTAGCATTTTTTAAAATGTTGAAAATTGACCCTAAAAAAAAATCATTGTTCTAGTATCAACACTTTTTCGTTTTCAAGGTTTTTTTGCACGAAAATTTCCTTTTCTCTACCATTTTTAAAACATGTTCAAAATTGACCCTAAAAAAAACCATTGTTCCAGTATACACACTTTTCGTTTTTAGCACTATTTTTGATGTTCTTTTGGGGATTTTTGGCAAGAGTTCCCCTTTTGAGTTTATAGTTCCCATTTCAAAGTTTACATTGTTTACATATAGAGCTACTACAATCACATGATCAAAAAGAAGTGCAAGAGACAAAACAAATCATGAATCTCCATACCATGCATAGATCCCCCTAAGCTCAATATACCTCCAATAGATAGGAAAATCATGTGGTCCTGAATGTGCATGAGGCTCAAATGAACTCATCAAGTGTTGTTGCAATAATATTGTACACATCAAGCGTACAAATGCTCCCCTTGAGGTTGTGCACCTCTCATGAATTTTTCAGTCCTCTATATGTCTACAAGATGTTGGGAATAATACTGGGGGGGGTGAATCGGCATTTACAAATCAATAACTTTTTCTTTTCATACTCAAATTTATATATGCTACTTAAATGAAGGTAACTTACGTGTACGCACAACTGTCTTTAAGGAAATCATATGTTGATCTTTAATCAATGCATTGGTACTTTATTAACCATATAAACAGTAACCATGTGCAGTAATAACTAAATAAACCATCACACATGAACACCAAGATTTAAGGTGGAAACCCAATGCGGGACAAAAACAACTTGTTGTTGTTGTCTTTGAATATAAGAAAAACCTGTTTACAATCTTGTACTGGTGCAGACTCATACCAGTACATAGGCACCCACCTGCAGAAGGCTACAACCCTCTTTCGTTCTCCAGATTCTACTAGAAGGGAGCTACAACCCCCTAGCTCTTGTACTAGCCAATATGTTTACTAGTACGTAGGCATCGGCCTACTGAAGGCTTCGACCTTCACTCATTCTCCAGCTGCTATTGGAAGGGCGATCCTACCCCCTAGCTATTGCATTAGCTGATATGTTTACTAGTACGTAGGCATCAACCTACAAAAGGCTATGACCTTCTCTCTTCCTCCAAGGACCACGTTTCATAAATTTTCAGACTAGATACTCTTAGTACACAAAAACACAATATGAAGGCCATGTTTCATCAAATTTTCATATTGGACCCATCAGCAACATTGAAGCTCAAAATCAATCACCACTGCAATACAACCAATCACTGAAAACCCATCTGAAACAAATCACAATCAATCAGTCTAATCATTCAGAACACTTTCACCAGAACACAATCACCAAAACATAAAGCAGAGCCCAAAACTCTGCATCAACAACCAGATCCAACTACAACTTCAAATATCATATCTCATAATGTATAATATACTTAGATGTGCCGAACCAGTGTGTATACACTCTTTTACCAAAGAGAACCAGCGTATAGATCTGCAAATACTAACTTAAAACTTCACAGCTATTCTAGACTTCAGTCATATTCATATCATAACATTTACAGAATAAAACATGCGTAAGCAATTATATCTAGCTTATCCATGATCAGACCACATAATGATAAGTCATTTCAGGTCTCATGATCCTTATCCATGATTAGATATCATCCATCATCAACCACTTAGTTGCATCCTTAGTTCGAATCAAGCAAAGCACCAGAAACCCATAACATGTATATTTGCTTTTGATCTAACTCTTCATAAGATATTCATTCCTTGCACCCTTATCCCTTTGATCTTCTCCTCCTTATATACTTAGATCCTTTGTCAATACCTCGGACCAAAACCTCGGATCAATACCTCGAACCAAAAACCACAGGCCAAATACCTCAAACCAAATACTTCGGACCAAATACCTCGGACCAATTCCTCGAATCAAAACCTTTATTTTCCATCCCATATGCACTTTTATTTTTTGTTAAAGTGTGTGCATACGTATACGCTAATTCTGTTCTGTGAGACCACGTGTATATGCTACTTGGACAAGGTGAACCAGCGTATACTTCTTAAACCATTCTCTTTCTTCTATCTCTGGAATCTGATCTGTAATTCTTTGTTGTTAACCTGTTGCGTTGTGTATTGTCATCTATGTGAGTTGCCATCAAGGACAACACTTGTATCATAATCCCAACAATCTCCCTCTTTGGACTTGGTGGCAACCACAACTCCAAGATACTCTCCCCCTTTGACATCAAGGGCAAAGGGCATACCAAGATATTCTCCCCCTTTGAGATACACTATGTTGTTCATGCTCCCCCTGAGTACATGCAGTGTCTGCAGAGATATGTTTCAAAAGAATAACATGACTCTATAACTCAACTAAGTGATTATGACCTCCCTAATACCAATGACTCATACATACATCAATCACCCAACCAAGTGGGGATACACCAAATTTGACTCATCCACCCAACCAAGTGGGGATATATCAAGTGTTTATACATGACTGAAATAGCAATTATTACATCATCCTTCCCATGCATAGTGGGGTTACAAATTAGGTCTTTACATGACCTTTACATCAAATGATATAAATTACATTTATAACAAGGACCAATGATCTAAACAAGACCATGATAGTCATCAGCAACTATCATACACCATATATGATCTATACCATAAGCATTTGTCAGCAGCATCAAGATCAAGAACCTGTATATGTCCATCATCAAAAGAGTCATATGAATCAAAGCAACTATGTGAATAAAGAAGTATAAGTATCATCATTTATAATTCCAACAATGCATTATTAGAAGCATATGCTCCCCCTGAACCTGTGACATCTATTCATTTTCAGATCTTATTATTGCATTTGTCAGTAAGAATCATCAAGGCATCATCATCAACCAGTTATTCATCAAGTTATTAACAACTTATGAGGGCCAAAATCACTTCTACATATCATCAGCAGACTGTAATCATCATCAATCAGAACAGAAAAGATAATTGATAATTGAATTAACCATATCAGACCCCTTTTCCTGAGTTTGTCCCACTGCTTCTTCCTCAAAACACCATATATAGGATTGTACAGCTTCTAACTCATGTATATACGCGACTTGTCTTCATAATAACTGCGTATGAGAATCGGAATACTGAAGTTTTACACTGTCGGCTCCCCCTGGGTCTGTTATGTCTATATACTGAGCCATGCCACATCTTTTTGACAACAATTCCTTCTTCTTCGATACCTTGGATTGTGATGATGTTTTCTCCTTTTGGTATGGGGGGCTAAATTTTCTCTTGCATTCCTTTGCTATATGTCCAAAATTGTTACACGCATAACATCTTACATGTTTCATATTTCTTCTATCGCAATCAATAGCTTTGTGACCAACCATGTTGCAAGAAAAACAATATCCCTTAAAGTACCTGGAAATTGATGATTTTTTTGTATAGCAGTCATTTGCTTGAACCATTCTACTTCTGCATTTGCCTGCAACATGTCCAAAATTATGAAATATAAAACATTCAACATTATTCATCAGAGGAAAGAATCGATTATCACTTCCATAGTTAGGAGTAAATGATTTTCTTTGAAGTCTTTCTTTCCTTGGTTGTTGATGGGGTTGACCTCTTATCTCCTTGTTGAGCATTTCAGATTTTGCATTAGAGTTCCTTACCTCATCTTGTGATCTAGATTCACCTTCAATGGTTTCATGAAAACTAAGACCAGTTTTGATGGTAGGATACCTTTGACTACTAAGAATATTATCCAAAATCTTAGTACTATCTTGAAATCGTAACAGTTTATCCTTTTCTTCTAATTTACCTTTTAAGATATTTACCTCAACCTGATATTGCTCTTCCTTTTCTAGATATTTCTTCTTCATGATTTCTTCAGTCTTTCTTCCTTCTTCCACATGTTTCCTTAATTTGAGAATCTCATTTTCTTGTTCTTCATTAGCTTGAGGTAGTTCTTCATTCTGCTTATTTGAATTTTCAAGATCTTCTTTTAGAGAGATGATCTTAGCTTCAAGACTTTCATAGTAACGGGATCTATCTTTAAGTATCTTGATTGTTGTAATCTTTTCATTTACTTCATTTCTTAATGATGTCACTTCATCTTGCAGCTTTTGACATTGATCTTCATTTTCCTTGTACTTCTTCCTTACTTTGTTTCCTTCCTCCAACTGAGCTTTTAATCTGGTAACTTCTTCTCTGAAGGCACACTCCCTTTTGTTAAATATATCTTTTTTATCTCTAATTTTATCTGCAAGTCTTTTAACTTCTACCTCTATGTTTCTTTCACTATCACTTTCAATATCTTCAACATTGCATGAACAGAGAAAAGTATCACCAGAATACCAAAAATTTGTACCTGATACTTCTTTTGCTTGTTCATTTTCAATATGAGGTGATTCTGAATCTGAATACTTGCTTCCACCTAACGGCCAATTGTCTCTCCTGCTTTCATTGTTCCTTTGAGATGTCTTCTTCTTCTGAGGCACTTTCTTCTTTAGCTTCTTTCCCATTGTTTCTATGAATCTCCTTTAAGCGGTCAAGCTTTTTACAAAGGACCTTCTCTGATGCCAATTGTTGGGAATAATACTAAGGGGGGGGGGGGTGAATCAATATTTACAAATCAATAACTTTTTATTTTCATACTCAAATTTATATACACTACTTAAATGAAGCTAACTCACGTGTACACGCATCTTTAAGGCAATAATATGTTGATCTTTAATCAGTGCATCAGTACTTTATTAACCATATAAACAGTAACCATGTGCATTAATAACATAATAAACCATCACACATAAGCAACACACATGAACACCAAGATTTAAGGTGGAAACCCAATGCGGGATAAAAACCACCTCTTGTTGTCGTCTTTGTCTTCTTTTAATATAAGAAAAAACCTGTTTACAATCTTGTACTGGTGCAGACTCATACCAGTACGTAGTCACCCACCTGCAAAAGGCTACAACCTTCTCTCATTCTCCAGCTTCTACTAGAAGGGAGCTACAACCCCCTAGCTCTTGTACTAGCTGATATGTTTACTAGTACGTAGGCGTCGGCCTATTGAAGACTTCGACCTTCACTCCTTCTTTAGATGCTACTAGAAGGGAGCTCCAACCCTCTGGATCTTGTACTGGCCAATATGTTTACCAGTACATAGGCATTGGCCTACAGAAGGTTACGACCTTCTCTCTTCCTCTAGGGACCACGTTTCATAAATTTTCAGACTAGATACTCCTGGTACACAGCAACACAATTTGAAGGCCATGTTTCATCAAATTTTCATATTGTACCCATCAACAATATTGAAGCTCAAAATCAATCACCACTGCAATACAACCAATCACTGAAAACCCATCAATACTAAAACAAATCATAATCAATCAGTTTGGTCATTCAGAACATTGTCACTAAAACACAGAGCAAAACCCAGAACTCTGCATCAACAACCAGAACCAACTACAACTTAAAATCTCATATCTCATAATGTATACGCTACTTATATGTGTCGAACCAGCGTGTATACGCGCTTTTAGCAAAGCGAACCAGCGTATAGATCTGCAAATACTAACTTAAAACTTCACAACTATTCTAGAATTTAGTCATACTCATATCATAACATTTATAGTATAAAACATGCATAAGAAATTAGATCTAGCCTATCCATGATCAGACCACATAATGATAACTCATTTCAGGTCTCACGATCTTGATCCATCAATAGATCTCATCCATCATCAACCACTTAGTTGCATCCTTAGTTCGGATCAAGCAAAGCAGTAGAAACCCATAACATGCATATTTGCTTTTGATCTAACTCTTCATAAGATATTCATTCCTTGCACCCTTAGCCCTTTGATCTTCTCCTCCTTATATCCTTAGATCCTTTGTCAATACCTTGGACCAAAACCTCGGATCAATACCTCAGACCAAAAACCTCAGACCAAATGCCTCAAACCAAATACCTCAGACCAAATACCTTAGACCAATACCTTGGATCAAAACCTTGATTTTCCATCCCATATGCGCTTTTCTTTCTGTTAAAGTGTGTGCATACATATACACTACTTCTGTTCCGTGATACTGTGTGTATACGCTACTTGGACAAGGTGAACCAACATATACTCCTTAAAACATTCTCTTTCTTCCATCTCTGGAGTCAGATCTGTAATTATTTGTTGTTAACATGTTGCATTGTGAACTGTCATCTATGTGAGTTGACATCAAGGACAACACCTGTATCATAATGCCAACATAAGAAATAATCATGGACTACAGGAAGGAATGCTCTTCACTACTTGAAGAGTTTTTTCTCCTTCTTTCTCCACATGGTCTTTGATTGCTTCTTTTCTTCCTTCATCTGCTTCTTTTATTCCTTCACTGGTTTTCTGGTAGGTCCTCTTTATTTTTGTTTCTTTTGAAAGTTTTTCCTTGAGTAACATGGCAGTAAACAATCTCTTTCCACATGGCCAAAATTATGGAATGTACAGCACTCCACATGGCCAAGATATGTAGCAAGAGAATTAGATCTCTTACTCCTCGTGCTAAATCTATACCATGCTTGAAATGTGCTTCTCCTCCACTGGTTAGACCTGCAATTTTTGCCTTATGGCCAAACATGTTACAGGAATATCAATAACCATAAAAACCACAATTATACCTGATGGCCAATCTCCTTGGTTGTTGAAACAGTTGCAAACTCTGCTGATTAGATCTATAATTTCTACTTCTGCAATTAGCTGCAACATGACCAAACTTGTGAAAATTGTAACATTCTATCTTAGGCACAAAAGGAACAAAAGGACTTTGGTTCATTCGAAATTTTATAGATCTGCCACGATCCTTTCTTGGAGAAAAATATCTTATAAATGTAGATGCTCCTTGAGGTTTTCTTTTTTGTTGTTGTTGGTTCTACTGGTTGATCTATTTCTGGTATTTCTTTTTGTTTCCTTGGTTCTCACTCTTGTTGTTGGTATTGTTTGCTACACTTTTTTTGTGTTCTTATTTGGTATTTTTACCTACATGAAAACTAGACTCACCCTTTTGAAATCCAAGACCAAATTTATCCAATGGTGGTCTTTGGATCTCGAGAAAATTATCCAAGGCCACAGTACTCTTCTCCATCTTTCAATACTTTCTCAAGGACATCACTTCAACTTCTAATATTTCACATTCATCTTCCTTCTCTTTACTGCTTTCTCATGCCTTCCTCAACTCTTTCAAATTCTACCAATTTAATCTTTAAGCTCACAATCTCCTCCTTGAGCTTGGCCTCCTTATCATCATAGATCTGCAATAATTTTTCTTGATCCTTGCATGCAATTGTCAGTCTAGAAATATCAGCTCTAAGATTCTTAATATCATTCTCATCTTAACTGTGTGCTTCAGCATGATTAAAACCTGAATCATCAAAATTATGACTTAATAGAAAATCATTAATATTTATACCTTTGGGTTCAATATTTTCTTATCTCTTCTCATCATCAGTTGAATCATGTGCACTAGAAGAATGAGACTCTTGTGGTTGAGATTCTTATCTTTGAAGGCCCTTCTTATTGGTCTTCTTCTTGCTCTTCTTTTTGTTTCTCTTTTTCTCATTCTTCATATTGTCGCTGGTACCATCTCCAAATATGGATTCTCGTTTGTCCCACATTTTCTTGGAATAATTCAAACCTAATAGCCTCTTTAAACCATCATCATGAAGATTCGTGTATATTGCGCATCTAGCTTTTTCATCTTGCTGCAAAAAATCATCTACAATTGGATCCTTGCCAAAACCTTCACATACTACTCTCCAAATGTTAGATACACAATATAATAATTGAGATTTTACATTTATGTGTCATACCTTGTAATTTGCAGCAGTGATGATAGCCATTCTGAAAAAATAAAATAAAATAATATCCGCCAACAAACCCCAGATCTACACTCCAACGATCAAGCTACAACCACAAGCCTCGCTCTGATACCAATTGTTGGAAACATTTGAACACTATTGGGAGAGGGGGTTGAATCAGTAGTGTGACTTCTTAATAATTTTTACCAATTCAAACTTCACTTACTAAATCACGCATATAACCAGCAACATATTATATCATCACATAAATATAAAAATTTAAGCAACTAAATCAAACAAGCATGAGAGAAAAAAACCATCAAACACATCCATAAAAACCATCACACAAGAGACACAAGATATCTAGTGGAAAACCCTTCACCTGGAAAAACATCACCCTCGTTGTTTTTGCGTTTCTCTGAATCTTATATTAAGAAAAATGTCTTTTACATATATGACTGACTCCCATCAATCAGGAGGTTCGGCCTCATATACAATCATCTAACTCTGATCAAACTGGAGACTCGATTCTACTGATTAGCTCGGAAGACTATGTTCTCCATGGATCTATGGACTACCATCCACTGAAAGCCACCATGATCAACCAATCCTCGCCCAACTTTGATTGGACTATCCAACTACCATTGTATTGAGAAATTGTTACTTTTGCTGAAACTTTGAAATTGTTGCTCCACATCCATGAAGTCATTGCTCCTCTACTCTATGCGAACTTCCTTTCATCTATTTTCAAACTAGATCCCAAGACTTTCTTCTCAACTCAATTCAGCTCTACAATGCTACCTCTAGCAACATTACAATCTCATCAAATAAAATAACACCACAAATATATGCTCTCACACAAGAAAAATAGTGGCCACAATGTATCCAAAGAAAAAAATGAATAATATCACCAACAATTGAAACCAAATCTCATAACAATCCCTCACACCAAATTATGAATGTTGCATAATACAATCAACAACGTAAGACACTATGGCAATGTTACAAATGCATCAGCATCTCCTGCAAAAACAAATGTGAGAGTCGCCAATGAAATATACTCCAACAGCATGCAATAACTCTCCAAACAATCTCTGCTACAGCAACCTCAAATTTGATCTAAATACTAATGCATTGCTTCAAAAATCTGCTCCATTAACTACCATTACACTCACTCACTAAATAATCTATTCTCTCCAATAGTTTTGAAGCATACTCACTCTATGTAGCCTTCTCTTACACACATACACTCACAATCCACCATCACACCGCTCCCAAGTGATGAATATAAAACATGTAGGGCGAAATTGAACTTGGGGCTAAGATCAAGGGTGCATAAATTCGACCAAATCAACCCACTAACATCACTACTTGTGCACTAAATTATTTTAGATCATTGGAGGACCTTTTCAAACCATTCCTGAACTTTACAACTAATTTTGGAAGCCTTTGGGAATTTCTATTCTAATTTCCATCCGGTTTGTACGAGGAATGCGGAGAAATTCTCATGAAAATCTGTAGTCGCATGCATAAGACAAGTTAAACTCAACTTTAACCTTCATTCGCTCCCATAGGCCTTTCTACTAGCGACTAGAGCCTTTCAATCACTCTTATAGGCTTTTGTCCATGCGATTGGGGCTAAGGATGAAGAAAAACATCAAGCCTTCATCTCAGAACCTATGTCGCTTGTTGGACCCTCTTCTTCAACTCTTGTACATGTCTACAAACCTCTAACATAGTCTTTGACACATTTGCAATGTAGAAATTCCCATTGTAGATCAACATATTATGCAATATACTAGAACAAAATACAAGATCTAATTCTACAACACTTTGCGAAAGCTTAATCGAATTGAGCAAGATCAAGAGAACACATATAAATGAGAATGAGAAATCAATCACACATAACACAGAAGAAATAACCTGGGGAAAGCCTCAGCCTAAAACCCAAATCTTTGTATTATCATACAAGTAGAAATCTTGTTCAAGTTACAAAAAGAATCAACTCTCAAGCTCTCTTGCTCTCTCTGCAATCAAACAATACAGCTCACAAATTGAATAGACATAGTATATGTCCTCCTCAAGCCCTCCAAGCCTCCTATTTCCTTGCATAGTTTTTCTTGGGGTCCAGTGAAGCCACATGTGTGAATTGGCCTCATCACACTCACAAAACCTAAAGAAGTAATTGCGCAATCCTCCAGGAAAGAATTCCTTCTGCATGCAAGGAATATTCACAATGGAATATTCTAGCAACTGATAATACATTGCCCCTCCATCTGATCTCAACCGGGTCTCTTTCTGGACAGACATGCATGAGTTATTTATGAGAGAATATTCAGTTATCTGAAGTGCAGTAGTTACATGCCTGCAAGCATTAACTAACTGAACTTACATTAATTCAACTATCGGTTTGAATTAATCTAACTGGACTTGACTTAGTTAACTGAGCCAACTAATCACAACTCAATATAACAACTCATCCTTATCTCTTTAACTGATGGATAAATTCCTCAATTAATGGAGAAACTGTTGCATGTCCCCACATAGACTTCATGTTTGATTTTCCTTAACGAATTAACTCAAGATGAATTAATTAATTATTTTACAAACAACTGCTAAGATCAAATTCGAATTTTACTTCACTATTTTAGTTTAGGGACTGACTAAAATAGGAAGGTATCCCGAAATGATATTTATAGAATGTTATTTTTAGCACTTCCATTTTTCATTCCTAGTTGCTATGTTCAACACTGGTTGAACTGTTATTTATAGCAGTGCTATTTTTAGCATTTCTTGTTGCTATTTTCAACACTCCCTCTCAACAAGAAAGGGATTATCAATAACCCCAATCTTGTCTATGTGCAACTTGAACTTGCATTTTGACAATACCTTCGTCAAAATATATGCATCCTGTTCCTTGGTTGAAACATACAGCAACAACATGATCCTCTTGACCACACAGTCTCGAAGATGGTGATACCGGATATCAATGTGCTTAGACCTGTCATGAAAAACTGGATTCTTAGAGAGTTTGATACAACTCTAGTTATCGCAATAGATCATTGTAGGATCCATCGTCTAACCAGACAATCCCACTATAATATTCCACATATGAATGGCCTCACATGCAGCCTGACTAGCAGCCATGTATTCAGCCTCTGCTGAGCTAAGTGCAACTGATCTCTATTTCCTGTTGTACCAGGAAATTGCAGTTGAACCAAGGTTTAAGATTCCTCCAGAAGTGCTCTGCAAGTCTGATGGACTCCCTGCACAATCTGCATCTGTGAAGCCCTGAAGCTTCACTCCCTCTATCCGTTTGTACCACAATTCGAACTAAGATGTACCTCTAAAGTTTCTTAGCACATGCTTCCCTACCTTCCAAAACAGCTTGGTAGGCTGAACCATAGCTTGAATCAGTTGGTTCACCGCAAAGCATAAGTTGGGGTGTGTGTTCACCAGATACATAAGTGAACCCGCCAGCTACTGATAAACAGTAGCAGTTACTACCTCACTTGAAGTAACATCCTCCTTCCTCCAGTTCCCAGCTAGAGGAGTCTGCATGGGCTTGCACTTCTCCATGTGAAAGCACCTGAGTATCTCATTGGCATACTTGCCTTGAGACACAAATACTTCACCATCTTTCTGCCACACCTCCATGCCTAGAAATTAGTGCATAAGGCCCATGTCCTTCATCTCAAACTCTCTTGCAAGGTCCTCCTTGCAAGACTGTATCAGCTGATCATCACCTATCAAAATCAGATCATCGACATAAAGAACAATGATCAATGGTTTACATTCTACCATGATGTGGTAAAGGTTTGCATCTGCTTCACTCTTGGTGAAGCCCAAACCAGTGAAACAGTTGTTGATCCCAGTGTACCAAGCACAGGGTGCTTGCTTCAACCCATACAAAGCCCTATTGAGTCGACACACATGTGACTCGCAATCGAAGGTCTCGAAACCCTTAGGCTTCTCAATGTACACCTCCTCCTCAATCTTCCCATTGAGGAATGTTGTCTTTACATCCATCTGGTGGATCTTCCACCCCATCTGAGCTGATAGTGCCAACATCGATCTAATCGATGAGTACCTTGCTACTGGAGCAAAAGTCTCATCGTAGTCGATCCCCTCGACCTGTGAGAAACCCTGGGCAAAAAACCTTGCCTTATGTTTCTCAACATTGCCATTAGTTGCCTGCATTACCTTGTAAAGCCATTTGGAACTCACCACTGACTTTCCTTGAGGCCTTGGGACAACATCTCACACACTGTTCTAAATGATAGAGTCATACTTCTCTACCATTGCATCAACCCACACTGGTTACTTCACTGCCTCCTCGAATGAAGAAGGTTCGATATCTACACACTCCCCAACCAGGGCCATGTACCCAGTGTACTGCTCAGGAAACCTCCTTTGTCTGCACTGAGAAGATGCTTGTCCCACATTCTCTCGTGCATCCAGCATCAACCTATCAGCTTCCCTTGAGTGTTTCTGCCCATCTCTGGAAGTATCAACATGAGTGGATGTCTCCACTCTTGGATCCTCTACATGCGGCTACTCCACATCAACCTAAGGCTCCTCCTCCTTAGGAACTGAAAGTTCCTCCTCTGAATGCAACTTGATCTCCCTCTCAAGTGACACTTGCATGGCTTTCTTCTCGTTGAACTTCAGATCCTTGCATACCACAGTCCTCTGAGTGGAAGGCAGGTACACTCGATAGTTCTGGGGTGTATCCGTGTACCCCACAAGTATTCCCAACTCAACTATTGGGTCTAGCTTCTTCCTAGCATCTTTGGTCACATGACAGTAAACTAATGATCCAAAGATTCAGAAGTGACTTACATCAGGTCGCTTCCCGGAATAGGCTTCCATAGGTGTCTTCATTCCTAGTATACGGTGTGGGCTTCTGTTATGCAAGTATACTGTTGTATTACATGCCTTAGTCCACAAATGCAGTGGTAGGATTTGGTCATGCAACATTGCTCGAGTTGCTCCCACAATCGATCTATTCTTCCTTTTGGCCACCTCATTCTGTTGTGGGTTATGGGGTGTCGTTAACTCCCGTTTAATACCTTCTGCAGTGTAGAAATATTTAAACTCTTGGGAGACAGACTCTCCACCATTGTCACTATGCAAGGCGCTTATTTTCTTTCCAGATTCTTTCTCTGCTTTCTCTGCCAAGGCTTTAAACTCACAAAACCTCAAGAAGGTCTGATCCTTCTTTTGCATAAAGTAGATCTAGCATCTATGAGAAAAATCATCAATAAAAATAACATAGTACCTTTGTTTAGCAGTGGAGGTTGTAGAGAAAGGTCCACAAAAATTTGAGTGAAATCGCTCCAAGATTTCTCTAGCTCTACTGTCTCGATCCGGAAAGGAAGATTTTGCATACTTACCCAAGGTACAACCTTTGCATGTAGTCATCTGCTCAATTTTTGCCTTGGGTAATCTAGTAGAAATCTGCTGCATGATCTTCAGGGCTTCATGGTGGAAGTGGCCCAGTCTTCTATGCCATAGCTCGCCAACATCTTGGCTCTGCACCATCTCGGCTTTGGATATCAAAGAAACACAGTCGTCTACCTCCAGCTTGTATAGATTCTTGACTCAAATTCCTATTTTCTTTGTCTGTCCAGTACCGATATGCCTCAGAAATACCATTCCTTTACCAAAGACTACATCATAGCCTTTATCTTCTAGCATAGTGACAGACACAAGATTCTTCTTCAGACCTGGTACATACTTTACATCAGTCTAGGTGAGGTGAGCTCCATGCTCCCTCTAAAACACAACCGGACCTTCACCTGAAGCACTGTACTTTCCATCATCGCCCATCTCGATCCGCATCTGGAGATCCTTCTCCTCCAAGGTACTGAAAAGATTCTTGTCACCTGACATGTGGAATGAAGCTCCACTGTCCAGGTACCACACACATCCACCATGGATGAAAGCATGCATGCGATAAACGAGAAATCCAACTCAAACTGTGAGGCTAGTGCCTCACCATCAGATCCCTTTAAAGAACCCTTCTTGGATTTCTTTTGTGGACAATTTTTAGCATAATGGCCCACTTCACGACAATGAAAGCATCGCACTTTCAATTTGTCAATATTCTTCCGACCATGGGAAGAACCAGATTTGCCATGGGATGCCTTCCCTTTCCCTTTCCTCGCCTTACTTGCTAAGGCTAGATTTTCCTCATCATCTTACTTCGATGAGGATCCATCTCTGGTGCTTCTCCTTATTTCCTCCTTCATCAGATCTGACCAAAGTCATTCCCAATCTGGTAGTTTTTCTCTTCCATTAACCGAGTCTTAGTAGCTATGCCAGCTCTTAGGAAGACCGAGGAGTGCAAGACTCACCATGTCATCATCAGCGGTCGTGATGCCTACACTTCCAAGCTCATACCTGCAGGTGGTGAGCTTGTTTAGATATGTAGAGATCGTGTCACCCTTTTCACACTTGATCTTACAAAGCTTGTCTTTCAGCGCCAGCTTCCTCTGATTGTTGTTGTTCTGATATAGATCTTTCAATGTTTTCCACATCGAAAATGGTGTCTCCTTCCCATGGAGGCTCGAGACAATGTGGTCTCGAACTCCCTCCAGGAGGATTCTCCTTGCTCTACCCACACATTTCTTCCATTATGCCAGTTGAGTAGCATCAGTCAGCTTGGGGACTTCTTGATCAATGAAGTCCTTTAGACAATTATCCTCTAATACTGCCTCCATGTGATTCTTCTAGGTTATATAATTCAAGTTGCCATCAAGGGCATACTCGAGTCTTAAACCACTAAATGACATTGGTGAAATTGAGATGTAATAAGAAATTGATTTCTATATTCTGGAACCTCAAACTTCGAACTTCTCCTTCTTGTATACTATTCTTCGCCTTGATCACCTTTGCTCTGATACCATGTAGAAATTCCCACTATAGATCAACAAATTATGCAATATACTAGAACAAAATACAAGATCTACTTCTACAACACTTTGTAGAAGCTTAATCGAATTGAGCAAGATCAAGAGAACACATATAACTGAGAATGAGAAATCAATCACACATAACACAGAAGAAATAACCCAGGGAAAGCCTCAGCCTAAAACCCCAATCTTTGTATTATCATACAAGTGGAAATCTTGTTCAAGTTACAAAAAGAATCAGCTCTCAAGCTATCCTTCTTTCTCTGTAATCAAACAATACAGCTCAAAAAATGAATAGACATAGTATATATCCTCCTCAAGCCCTCCAAGCCTCTTATTTCCTTGCGTAGTTTTTCTTGGGATCCAGTGAAGCCAGATTTGTGAATTGGCCTCATCACAATCACAAAACCTAAAAACGTAATTGTGCAATCCTCAAGGAAAGAATTCCTTCTGCATGCAAGGAATATTCACAATGGAATATTCTAGCAACTGATAGTACACTACCCCTCCATCTGATCTCAACTGGGTCTCTGTTTGAACTGACATGCATGAGCTATTTATGAGAGAATATTTAGTTATCTAAAGTGCAGTAATTACATGCATGCAAGCATTAACTAACTAAACTTATATTAATTCAACAAATTGTTTGAATTAATATAACTAGAATTGACTCAGTTAACTGAGCCTACTAATTAAAACTCATCCTTATCTCTTTAACTGATGGATAAATTCCTCAATTAATGGAGAAACTATTTCATGTCCCCACATAGACTTCATGTTTGATTTTCCTTAACTAATTAACTCAATATGAATTAATTAATTAATTTACAAACAGCTGTTAAGATCAAATTCGAATTTTACTTCACCATTTTAGTTTAGGGACTGACTAAAATAGGAAGGTATCCTGAAATGTTATTTATAGAATGTTATTTTTATCACTTCCATTTTTCATTCCTAGTTGCTATGTTCAACACTGGTTGAACTGCTATTTATAGTAGTGCTATTTTTAGCATTTCTTGTTGCTATTTTCAACATGCAAGTGGATCAAACATGTCTCCCAAGTGTCACTACCAAGTTGACATAAAAGGGCTAACAATCAAGGTTGGCAAGAGTGCCAACAAGTCCTCCACTCTCCAACAATCATCTCCACAAGTTGAAACACCTATCAAAACCTGCAACACATCTACAACATCATCATCATCATCATGAGGTCCTCATACTGCAACAATTGCATCTCCATGAGTATAAGCATGAAGAATAGATTACCAACTCATCAAGTGTGCCATCATCTTCATCACATGAATATTTGCATCATCCACCTGTAGCAGCATAACAAGGCATGCCATCATAAGACAAATATCCATGAACTCCAAGCTACCATCATCTGACCATCATGAGTGTGGCAACACAAGGTTGACATCAATGCCAACATAATCATTCCAATGTCAACACAACTAGTTGCAACCATGCTACAATGAATGGCATCAACGCATCATCTAAACTACATAGGCTTGACATCAATGCCAACATGAGCTAGTTGCCATCATGAACCAATGCCAACATCAGCTAGTTGGATCCATGCACACCACAATTCTAACATCCACAATGATGCTTCTAGCTTTGATATTTTCCTTCTCATATTTCATTTTCCTTTCATCATTTGTCGGCTTAGTAACATTATTGTTTACAATATCTAAAAGATCATTCTTAGCAAGGAGAAGATCAATCCTTTTTTTCCAAGCCCTAAGGTTTGTAGCTCCTTCCAATTTGTTTTATTCCTTCAAATAGGAACTCATATTTATGGATAAGATAATAGATGAGGTTTTCTTCAATTCTCTTCCTTTTACAAGTATTCTTCAAGAGTGATCTCAATGTCCTTTCCATGACCAAAGCTCTGATTCCATGTTGATTGTTGGGCACAAGAATTACACTTAAGTAAACTCCTCAACACTTAATTTGTCAACCCGGGGGATCTATAAACTTAGAGACGAAGCACAGGCAATGTCATAGATGGTATGAATATTTCTAATATAAATCCCTACTTTCTTTAAAGGAAAGATTGCATAATCAAACTAAAAAGAGAAAAAGGCAACTTGAACCATCAAAATAATCTAAGACTTGAACAAGGAAAAATGCATTTTCAAGAGGAAATTAAAGATAAAGGGCAATCACTCTAGCTAATTATTGTTTAACTATTGAGTGTGTGTTTTTCTTTAGAGGGAGACACTTAGCAGTCTCATCAGATGGGCCCTTAAACCTACTCCTTTAGAGATTTCCTTCTTGCACTAATATGCCCTGTACTATTGCAGTCTGCTGGTACTAGTACAGGAACAAGGATTTATGCAGAAGGTATAAGTGGTGTATTTACTAAAGGATTTTTACTTCCTGCAAAGGCTTTAACTTTTCCAGGTTCAAAGCACTTAGATCTCGTGACAAGAAACTAGTTCTTGCACCAGATCAGAGCTTCTTGTACTTAGCATTTAATTCTTAAAATGAGTGCTTAATTGTTGCAAGTGCTATTATACTATTAAATAAAATTTCACACATAAAAAGTGAATGTTTCTGATCTTGACAGAGTGCAGGAATAAAGAAACAATCCATATACATTTATCCTGTCATAAGCATTTAATGAAAGAAAGAAGATTGTGGGAAGTAAAATAAGAAGGCTTGCTACATCACACCAATGTGCACTGGTGCAGGTTCATTTCTCTTGCTTGGACCAGGCCAGGAAACCAACCAAACAGAATTGCAGAAAAGGAAATATCACACCAATGTACACTGGTGCAGGGTTATTTCTCCTGCTTGGACCAAGCGGAGGAAAAACAATCTAAAATCAAGTGCAGGAAAGGAAATTTATCTACTTCACACAACAGATCCGCTTTTACTCAGACAAGAATGCATGTGCTTGGAATTAAATCACACTTGACAATATAAACACAAATTACAGGAAATGGGAAATGAGGTAAACGTGTTGGCTTGGCTGGGCCCTAGACAACCAGCACATTTCCCCTTTAAATAAAAATGTTGCTCAGTACTTTAATCAATTCATCAGCTCAAATACAGAAATGTGATTTATGAAACATGAGGTGAAGCTACCTTTTATAAATTCACTGAGGCAAGGACATATGTTAATACATCGTCTAGCCCATATTCGAGCGATAACAAAATACAACACCCTGTTACCACCTCTCTGGTTGTGTCTCTGTTCTATCCAAAAAACTCCTAAAAAGCCCCCTAGTCCTATTTACATTCTTCATTATATAGATCTTTGGCCAAAGGCCAAAATAGATCATTCAACCGATTACATAACCAAACGCAGAATTTAGCTTTTCGGCCTTTAAACATAGGTAGTTAGAAAAACTGGACGTAGCCAATCTCCAACTTTCATTCTTCACAGATTCTATCTTGGCTGCCTTTTGATCGATCTTGCTGTCGTGGTTGAAGCTGCTCAAAACGAGGCGATTTGATCTCGGCTTCTTTTGGATCGATCTTGCTGTCGTGGTTGAAGCTACTCAAAACAACGTGGTGATCAAGGAGGTTCGGATCTGCTGCAAGGATTTGTTGTGCTGGCAACGGTGCAAGATCTAATCCTACACTAGGATCAGTGGTCATGGTAAGTATTCTAACTATCAAATAAACATTGGAGATATTGATAAGTTACAAAGAGAGATTAAAAGTAATAAATCATGTAATAAATGATTAATTAATGCTAAGTTAAATTAAAATTATGAAAAATAAATTTTATATGAAATATGTCACCGTGCTTGGACTGGTGCAAGATGAGGGTGCATAAAAGAGGTAAGCCAGCGGTAAATGGTTATGATTTAGGAAGGGGAAAATGGAAAAAAGAGAGCAAATTAGGGGGCTAACATCCTCCCATCCCTAAGTTGTTGTGTGTCCTCACACAACTCTTTACCTTTGCAAAAAAACCTTCAAAACTTTGAGCATTCCAGCTCAATCCTTCTCTGGCATACTGACATCAGCCTGCAATATTTCAGACTTCTTCTTTCTGATGTTCTTTAGTTTCTTTGTCACCTTTTTAAGTTGCTTGAAACATTACATAGCTTGGTACTTCCAAACTTTAACTTCTCTTTTCTTTTTCTGGATCTCCGCAGTTAATTCTTATTTACTATGTTCTTTATCCTCCTGCGCTTTAGCTATGAGTTATTCTAAGTTTTTCACTTGAAGCTCTAGTTCAACTATTCGAGCAGCAGAAGTTACCAAATCTTCTTATTTTTCTGTCTTGATAGGAGCTGTGTCTTCCTCAGGGACCTTAGTATCCCTCATGGTTACATTAGGAAATTCTTCTTCTTCTGGTTCTTCTTCTTGCACTAGTTCTTCTTCTTGCACTGGTTTAGAAGGGGATTCAACGTCCTGTGGGGACTATGGTTCTTTGCCTGCACTAGATTCTTTATTCTTTTTCCAGGTCTTTTTAATGAAATCTACCAATAGAGTGTCATCTTCGACCTCTACAAATTTTGATGTGTCCGCAAGGACTGACAAGTTGTCTTCTTCGGGGGTCTTTTTCGGTACTAGTGACGTAGAAGGAGTCTCTTCAATAGGTGCACTAGTTGTCTTATTATTTGTGGATGGGGCCCTTTCTCCTTTTGATTTTTTAGGTCGTTTCCTTTTTGCACTGGTGCAAGAAGGACTTCTCTTTACATTCTTACTCAGACCCTTGCTTGTGCTAGCGGGGTCCTCTGTCTCCTTTCCAGCAGCTGTCATTTTAGGTAGTTTTTTTAACAGCGCCTCCTAGGTCATGCCTTTAACTTCTAATTGTTTCTAGACCAAAATATTTATCAAGTCGTGGTGATATAACTTCTTGTCGGCCTGGTCTGCCCATCTGTCCCGCACACCTTTGGCCATTTTTCCAAGCTCTTAAGCAAAAAATAGGGGAAATTCATCCTCCATCGGATGTGCCAGGCAGCTTCAAAATGCTGCAACATCCTAAAATGGTACACAAAAGTGCGGGAGTACCTTCCCTCACAGGTTACGAATTTCTGTAGGATGAAAAGGAGGTCCTGCCACTGTCCCAGCAGGGCACTGCGCAGAACTCCTTCCTTCCAATCTACCTTCATCTTCTTGTCGACGATGAAACACTGCCATCGCTTCCTTTCTAGTTTCTTATTTTTAAACCACTGCTCACCAATATTTTCCAATCCTGTCGCTGCTACTATAAACTCTTCCGTAACCTCAAATTTTAGAGGCCCAATTTTTACTCGGCCATTTTTGAAACTTCTAGAAAATTGTAAGGCCACTTCACTGTTATGCCTGTCAAACTTTTTCAAGAACTAAAGAAAGCCCAAGTCTCGCAATAGTGCAAGACTATTGCAATACTCAGCGGTATGTTCTACCCTACTGAGAGACATGGGTTCACTTCGAACAGGCGGCATCGCTACTTAACAATTATGAACAGTCGAGAATTTGCATGCAACACCGGGAAAATTGGTTCTTATAGATAGGGATCTGACCATTCACCATCCCTTCCATCTTATCACTCATTCATTCCACTAAAATATCCATGGATGCATGGCATCTTTGAAATCATGTCGGATTGGTACTTGCGATGGCGTTTTAATGGCTAGGTGAGGTAATCAGTACGAGTGAAGTACATCTAGGATTATGGCGGAAAGGGGAAATTATATCCAAGCAACAATTAAACACTTCTGCATTCCTTCATAATTCAAGAAAAAAGAACTTAGCATTCATTACAAAATGATCATGATTCTTAACTTAAAAACACCTTGTACTTTAAATAATTTTCTCCTAGTTAACCCCGGATGCGGGTGTTAATTAGCGCAATGAATGAGGAGGCGGCCTTATTAAATGGCAAGTGGCCGCTCGCTCCAGCCAAATGGACCGAAGCCTCGAGAAGCCATCACCTCGGTCCGGCCAACAGTTACGCGAGCATTAATGGTAGGGGGAGAACAGCTGGTTACAGAGGTATATTGGTCGTTCGCCTTGGTTTGCCGATGAGAGGTGTTCCGTTGGAAGGTGCGGGAAGCGCCATTGTCTGTTGGAAGCTCTGTATGGTCTCAATTGTGAATGGTGCGTTCAGCTCTTGGATGACTGCACCGTGGGTGCATGAGCCAAGACTCAGACCTCGGCCCTCGGCTACGGAGGCCCTGGTCTCAACCCTGGATTGTCAGAGAATTTACGGCTCTATGCTATGGTTCAGTGTATTGAGTGTCATTCTGCTCTTTTTAATCAAAGTCTCTGAGCGCCTTCGACCTCCAGAAGCTCTGAGTGTCGCGGTGTTTCAGTTCCTCTGCGCCCTTGTTAGAGATTTGGCCCTTCGGCGCTTTGGTCATACCTGGTTCTGGTCTGCTCAGCTCTCTGGGAGCAATTTACCCCGTGCAGCTTCTGAAAAGGCTCGGCTTTCGACCTGTGTGGTAAGAATTGCTATTCGAATTCGTGTTCCATTACCTGTTTCTCATCTGTTGTATAAGTTGTTGCATGGGTTTAGAATCCTCGGTGGCGCAAAGCACTCGCGGCCTCTGGGCAGAATTGGTTATTTGTTGATTACAGGATGTTGCGTGAGAGGTTACGTGGCGCTTGCAGGCGGGGAGGTTCAAGAGGCGGTGCTAGAGGTCGGGCTTCATCGCCACGTTCCTCGGCATCCTTCGACATCCCGTCGGAGGAGATTAGCTCACCAGGAGCTCGAAGAGGGCGCGGAAGAGGCAGAGGGCGGGGAAGAGCCGCGATGTGTCCATTTGGTTCGCACCCATCAACCCGCTTCAGGTTCCCGTGTGCTCTGGACAACGCAATCTACTATGTTTCAGTGCGCATTGAAAAATGCGACCATGCAGATAGACCAGAAGCCCCAACAGAGCCTCGGCCACCCTCGCCTGTTCAGGGTCCGTGATTACAGCCTGCGGAAGCCTCGGGTGCGGTGGCGGGGAATAGAGCGGGAACAAGCGAGCCTGCGAAGGACGACGCACCATACACAGACTCGAGTGCTTCAGACCCATATGCCTGTACAGTGGTGGAGGAGCAACCAGATCCATATGCCTGTCCAGTGGTGGAGAAGCAACCATCCACCTCCGTGGATGCCTAGGCACGTTGCATGGTCGTTCTGTGTGTTATGGAAACACTTTGTTCAGTCTCAGGATGTCGAAGTAGCAGCTACAGTAAATAATGGGAGTCAGTCTGTGATAGTTTTCGGGTCGCACCACTCAGTTTTTTATATGTCGATTATAATGTCTGTGTCTGTCATGTCGGGTTTTTTGAATGTGGGATTTGCAAGGTCTGTAAACTCCTCCCTCGCCTCGGCAGGGAGTGGAAGTATAGCACCTAGGTCCAGTTCTCTATTGGTTCTAGCTTGGGGTCAGCGGACAGTTTCATAGTCCCTCTTTTTCTCCGGCTCAGTTTCAGTCTCAGAATGTCAAACTGTTCATGTAGCCAACTCTTTGTGGCGGATGTAACTCTCTCTGTAATCTTTTTTGTACTATAATAGAATTAGCATGATTTACAAAAAAAAAAAATTCTCCTAGTTAATATGATAGCACAAGTACTCATCGACTAAGTGGAAGGACTTCTTATAAACTTTCATGATGACCACTTTCCTATGACATATGCTATGAAAAGAACAAATTGTACTATGTTTCTAACAGGGTGCATGCTTGCACCGCTTAAACTATGCTATTCTGCTAGTACCATTCTGCTTGCATTATTATATAGGACGACATGCTTGCACTAGTGCAAGCATAATATCTGGGAAAAAAAGAATAGGGAATTTAAGTAAAATATAGGCTGGACTTCCAACATGGCTTCCTCAACTTATACTGGAAATTTGCTTCGCCCTTTCTTGATGCTTCAGAGCATATCCTTTTGCTCTTTGTGCGTGAGATCCTGCAATGAATTCATGAGGGAACAAAGAAGTGGGAAAAGGGAAATTTCAGAATGGGAAGGAATTCTGTTACAGGGATTCTAGGAATAGTACCATAGAGGGGATAAACAAAAGTGGCATAGGGAAAAAAATTCAGGGGGTAAAGTGGGGTTTTACGAAGCGGACAGGGTAAATTCAGAAGAATATGGGAAGGTTAATCATTCTGGGATTGAAGAAGAAAACTGAGGGAATATTACGAAAGTGGAATATGAAGAAAGGAAGAAAATTTTCTAGAAGGTTTGCCTGCACTGGTGCAAAAAATAACTGCAGCGAAAATTAAGCGTTACTTGAATAAAAATATCCATGCTAAACACCCCAATTGTATAAAGGTTGGTTCTGTTGAACCTGCTTTTACTTGGTGGTCACTAGCATATATAAAGATCAAGCAACATTTTCTTTTTATTAAAAAATTTTGATCTTCCTGCCAGAAAGCTGGTTTTCAGGTTGATCCTTTTGCAATCATGTCAGCGAATAGATTTTCATAATTACAGGGAAAAAAATGTATATTTTTTTTAAGAAGAAGAAGAATTCATGTTTTCAAAAGGTTGGTATTACCATTTACCACTACCGTCCCGAATTGATGTTGGACTTGCTGTGTAAAATCTTTCCTGGAAAGTGGCTGAAAATACTTCTTTAATCTATGTCCATTTACCAAGAATACTAAATTTTGTCCATCAATAGTTTTAACTTCTACTGCTCCATTCTCAAATACTCGGATCACTTCATAAGGTCCCATCCAACGTGTATGGAATTTCCCTTTAAAAATTTTAAATCTAGAATCATAAAGGAGCACCCAATCACCTGGTTGGAATTGCTTTTTCTGAATAGACTTGTCATGCCACCTTTTGCGTTGTTGCTGAATTAGTATGTTCTGCTTAACAGCATCCCTACAAATTTCATCTAACTCATTTAATTGGGGAAGACGTTGTTGTTGTGCCTCAGAGAGATCGAGTCCTAACTAAACTGCAGTTCTGGAAGTTTTGATCTGGAATTCAATTGGTAACAGAACTTGTTTTCCATACACCAACTCATATGGTGTATGTCCCATGCTATTTATCCAAGTGGTTTTGTATGCCCACAAAGCTTCCGGTAATCTTTCAGCCCAGTCTTTCTGATGCATATTTACTGTCTTTGTAAGAATGGACTCGATCACTTTGTTTGTGGATTCCACCTGGCCATTTGCTTGCGAGTGATACAGCGTGTATTTCTTGTGCCGGATCTTGTATTACTCCATAACACCCTGTACCAGATTAGAAATAAATTGTGGACCATTGTCAGAAACAATTTCTCTAGGCACACCAAATCTAGTAAAGGTTTCAGTAAAAAGAAAATCAACAACAACTTTTTCTGTAGCAAAGGAAATAGCTTTAGCTTCTACCCATTTTGTAACAAAATCTGTAAAAACCAAGATATGCTTTTTACTTAATGACGTTGGATTTATTGGCCCTATAAAATCAATAGCCCATTTTTCAAACGGCTCAATCATAACTTGGGGGCATAAAGGCATTTCATTGGTTTGATTAGGCTGGCCCATTCGTTGACAGCTATCACATTGCCTGACATACTGTTTGGCATCCTTAAACAAGGAAGGCCAAAAGTAACCAGCACGCAATATTTTATATGCAGTCCACTTATCAGCGAAGTGGCCTCCACAAGGTTCATCATGAGCAGATTTCAATATGTCAAACACTTCCTCCTCTCTTGCACACCTACGGATAATCAGATCTGTACCAATGTAAAGGAGATCTCCTTGAATCCAGGAGTATGCAACATTTTTCTGAATAATATTCCGCTTTTCACGAGCAGACAAGCGGGGTGGTGTTTTCCCAGTAACCAAGTAATTAGCAATGTCAACAAACCATGGAGAATCTGTTGGCATAGCAAAAATATGTTCATCCAGAAAATCATCATTAACAAGAGTTGCTTCACCGGGATTATCTAATCTAGAAATAAAATCTGCTACAACATTATATTTTCCTGGTCTATCAACAATAGTAATATTAAATTCCTACAACAATAGTAACCACCTAGTCACTCTACCGCTAGTCAATGGTTTGTTCATCAAATATTTAATCACGGGATGATCAGTATGTACAAATACTTCATATCCTGTAATATAGTGCCTGAACTTGTTATTTGCAAAAATTACAGCTAAAAACTCTTTCTCTGTAACTGTATAATTTAATTCAGCGGAAGACAAATTCTTACTAATATAATAAATAGCATAGGATTGTTTATTTTCCTCTTGTCCTAAAGTTACGCCAATAGCAAAATCTGAAGCATCAGAGGAAATATGAAAAGGCAGGGACCAGTTAAGACCTCTCAAAACGGGTGCATCTACTAACTTTTCCTTCAATGTTTAAAAGACTATTGACAAGTTGTAGTCCAAGAAAATTCACTACCCTTAGCTAGAAGTCGGAAAAGAGGAGCAGCTATCTTACAAAAAATTTCAATGAATCTTCTATAGTAACCAGCATGTCCTAAAAAACCTCTTACTTCCCTTTGAGTTGTGGGTGCAGGAAGATGCAGAATGATTTCAATCTTTGCAGGATCAACCTGGATACCTTTACCAGAAATCAAATGGCCAAGTACCACTCCCGCTTTGCACATTAATCTACATTTCTTGTCACTCAAGGCGAGATGGGCTTCCTGAAAACAAAGAAGTACTTTCTCCAGGTTTTTGAGAGCTTCCTGAAAAGAATCACCAAACACAGAAAAGTCATCCATATAAATTTCTACAAATTCCAGATCAGTAAAAATGGCCAGGACTGCTCTTTGAAAGGTAGTCGGGGAATTAAATAAACCAAAGGGAAGCACTCTATAAGCAAATGTACCCCATGGGCATGTAAAAGTAGTTTTATCTTGATATTCAGGTGCAATCTATATCTGATTATAACCACTGAAGCCATCCAAAAAGGAAAAATATTTCTTTCCTGCAAAGGTATCAAGCACCTGGTCAATGAAAGGGAGAGGGAAATAATCTTTGAGAGTGGCTTTGTTTAATTCTAGATAATAAATACAAATATGCCATCTTCCATCTTTCTTAGGTACTAGCACTAATGGAGAGACCCATTGACTGTCAGAAATAGGATAGATAAAACCAGCATCCAAGAGTTTCTGTACTTATTCCTTCACAATATCTCTTAAAGATGGATTCATTCGCCTTTGGGGTTGTCGGATAATTCAGGTTCCTTCTTGAATATAGATATGATGTGTACAAGTTTCAAGAGGAATACCCTTCATATCTTCATAGCCCTAAGCAAAGGCACTAAGATGGTTTCGCAACAAATTCACAAGCTACTCCTGCTGAGATGATTCCAAATCTGAACTAATATGCAAGGATATACCAGGGCTAATCTCAATAAGAGTAGTATTGGGCTCAGGATTACTCAAGGGAGTGGTCAAATGCAGTGGTACAGAAGAATGAGAATCATGATTATCTTGAAAATCTAGGCTGAAAATCTGGCTCAATAGCTCAAAATTAGGCATAGTGTCTAGATTATTCAAGAAATCTTGAATCTCATCTTCTTGTGAAGACCCAGTGTAATTATGGATAAGGGAAATGGGCTGAGTCTCTTCATCATTGCTTTGATCCAACCATAAAGTGTCTCGAAGGTCCTGAATGGATCTGGCAGGGGGGTATAAGGTAACTTTCTTCCTAGAATCTCCATGCGAAATATACATATCACCGAAACGACATCCAATATATGCATCAGCTATAGCAAGCCATGGTCGACCCAAGATCAAGGGATGTCCTCCTACTGGGTTCTTTGGCTGAAGCACAATGAAATCAGCAGGATATTCCCAAGAATCTAATGAGATGATCACATCATCCAATACTCCTTTTGGCTTAATTTTAGATCTATCTGCTAATTCAAGCACAGTGGGAGTAGGGCGAAGATGAGATAACTGAAGTTGATCCATGGTTTGCTTAGTCATGACATTAATGGCTGCCCCTAGGTCTATAAGAACATTAGAGACAAGGACATTACCAATTTGAACTGAGACAACAGGGTTTCCGGGATCAGTATATTTTTCCATAGACACACATCCCGTCATCAACTCTGTTGCCCTACCAACAAATTGAATGGTTTGGGGTTCCAATCTCTTCCTCCCGAGTTTCTTGAGACAGATTTCCTTAATAATCTTGGTACAAATTGGGATCTCTTTGATGGCTTGAAGCAAAGGTATCTTAATGAAAATATTTTGAAGCTCTGATGCCAAGCTAGTCTCATAAATAGGCTCACTTCTTTCCATTAATAGCCTCTCTGGGAAGGGAGGCTGGTTGGAAGAAGATGGAAACGATTCAGAGGGTAAGGGATGCTTAGTGACAGCTTTTGAAGAATGGTTAAGAGTTTCCTCTTCTCTTTTCTCTTCAACAATCATTGTAGGTTGCTTCTGATTTTCTGATGTCACAGTCCTTCCCGATCTTAATTGAATATCATGAACCCCAAATGGAATAGACTGGTACTCGAATGGAAAAGGTGGGTTTGTTACATAGATCATTTGCACTGCTTTACTATTGTTAGGATTGGGCATAGGTTGAGCAGGCAACTGAGGAGGTCGAAAAGGTGGAGGTAAAGGCAACAATGGAGTAGATTGACTCGGAAGTTGAGCCATTGAATAAGGTGTCTGTGTAGATGGATATGACTACATAGGTGGCTGGTAGGAATATGGAGAATGAGTTGGCCCTAGCCAACCTTATTTCCATGGTTGAGAAGGTTTCCCATGCTGATATTGATTCCCATACTACCACTGTTGATTAGTGTTAGGATAATAATATGCATGTGAATTATAACCAAAATAGTGTGGAGAAAATTCAGGATCCATACATGCACCTACCTGAGGCCAATTTCTTCTTGCTCCCATAGCATACAAGTATTCAACTTCAGGATGTCCCCCTGTAAAAACAACTTTAAATCCTGGTATAGAGGGACATTTTTCTGTGACATGGTCTTCTGCACAAATAGCACACTTATTAGTTTCTTTTAAATTAAGAGGACACTCTTTAGGAGGATTCTTGTCTCTACATTTAGGACAGAAAATACATAATGACTCTTGTTCCTTCACGAGTTTTTGCTGAAATTTTAAAGAGTCCAATTGTTTGGTAACAGTATTCATTATATGGATTTTCATGTTTTACATTTTATTTTCTAGTCCAATAATAATAGCATCAGTAGGTTCAGTTTTTCTATTTCTATTTCGAGTTCCTCTACCGGATCTATACTAATTTCTTGAAAATTTCCTGCATAGTTCACAAATTTGTTCAAAAGTTTACTGAGAAATATCACCTTGTCCTAACAGATTTAAATTATTTCTAGCATTATCAGTAAGTCCTCTTAAGAACGAGGTTCTAATATTACTGGGATCAAGCTTAAGTTTTGACCTTTGTAAAATATATAGAAATATTTCTAAGTAATCTTCAAGAGTTTCATCATCATCCTGTATGATTGTAAAAATCTCATCCTGCATGTCTCAAGTTTTGCAATATTCTTGATATTTAGACAAAAACACTCTCTTCATCTGATCCCAAGAGGTTATAGTGTTTCCTCCTAACCCCATAAACCAGCGTAAAGTTGAGTCCTTGAGAGTAACACGAAATAATCTTAACTTCTGAGCGTCAGTTGAATAATCATAACTTCTACACAGAATATCAAACTCTAATAGAAAAGAGTCAGGATCTTCTTGAACTTTACCATGGAAATGAGGGAGAGCTGATGGTGGAATATTCTTCATTTGCGCCATAGTATCAGGGTCCACAATTGGAAACACAAAATTGGATTGTTCCCCACTTACCTGGTTTTCACCGGTCCCTTCCACATGATCTTCATGGCCCGCCATTGTTTCCCTTTTGCTCTCAACAGGTTGAACCACACCTGAGCTGTTGTCACCAAAATCCAAGTGGATTGTTCTTGCGTGATGGGTTTGAATTGGATTGGGCTTCCTGCTTACAGAAGGAGACCCAATATGAGAATTGTTTTCATAATTCTTTTGGCCCTTAGTGGGCTTCGAACCCTTACCTTTTCTAGGCATTCATTTCAAAAAAAGAAAGAAAAACAACAAACAACTTCTAATAAAAATGTTGTCAGAAATCAATTAACACCAGTAAAATTCCTTCAAAGAAGCTTTTCCAAACAATACTGCAAAAAAAAAGGAAAAATTACCTCTATTGTATAATCAAAAAATTCTTACCAAATCAAATCACCTCCCCCGCAACGACGCCAAAATGTTGGGCGCATGAATTACACTTAAGCAAACTCCTCAACACTTAATTTGTCAACCCGGGGGATCCATAAACTTAGAGACGAAGCACAGGCAATGCTAGAGATGGTATGAATCTTTCTAATATAAATCCCTACTTTCTTTAAAGGAAAGATTACATAATCAAACTAAAAAGAGAAAAAGGAAACTTAAACCATCAAAATAATCTAAGACTGGAACAAGGAATAATGCATTTGCAAGAGGGAATTAAAGATAAAGGGCAATCACTATAGCTAATTATTGTTTAACTACTGAGTGTGTGTTTTTCTTTAGCAGGGACACTTAGCAGTCTCATCAGATGGGCCCTTAAACCTACTCCTTTAGAGATTTCCTTCTTGCACTAATATGTCTTGTACTATTGCAGTCTGTTAGTACTAGTGCAGGAACAGGGATTTATGCAGAAGGTATAAGTGGTGTCTTTATTAAAGGCTTTTTACTTCCTGCAAGGGCTTGAACTTTTCCAGGTTCAAAGCACTCAGATCCCATAACAAGAAACTAGTTCTTGCACCAGATCAGAGTTTCTTGCACTTAGCATTTAATTCTTAAAATGAGTGCTTAATTGTTGCAAGTGCTATTATACTATTAAATCAAATTGCACACATAAAAAGTGAATGTTTCTAATCTTGACAAAGTGCAGGAATAAAGAAACAATCCATATACATTTATCCTGTCATAAGAATTTAATGAAAGAAAGAATATTACAGGAAGTAGACTAAGAAGGCTTGCTACATCACACCAACGTGCACTGGTGCAGGTTCATTTCTCCTGCTTGGACCAGGCGGGGACCAACCAAATAGAATTGCAGAAAAGGAAATATCACACCAACATGCACTGGTGTAGAGTTATTTCTCCTATTTGGACCAGGCGGAGGAAAACCAATCTGAAATCAAGTGCAGAAAAAGAAATTTATCTACTTAACACGATGGATCTGCTTTCACTCAGACCGGAATGCATGTGCTTGGAATTAAATCACACTTGACAATATAAACACAAATTACAAGAAACGGGAGATGGGGTAAATGTGTTGGGTTGGCTGGGCCCTAGCCAACCAACGCGTTTCCCCTTTAAATAAAAACGTTGCTCAGTACTTTAATCAATTCATCAGCTCAAATACAGAAATGTGATTTATGAAACATGAGGCAGAGCTCCCTTTTATTAATTCACTGAGGCAAGTACATATGTTAATACATCATCCATCCCATATTCGGGCAATAACAAAATACAGCAACCTGTTACTGCCTCTCTGGTTGTGTCTTTGTTCTATCCAAAAAACTCCTATCAAAAGGCCCCTAGTCCTATATACATTCTTCATTATATAGATCTCAGGCCAAAGGCCAAAATAGATCATTCAACCGATTACATAACCAAACGCAGAATTTAGCTTTTTGGCCTTTAAACTTAGACAGTTAGCAAAATTGGTCGTAGCCAATCTCCAGCTTTCTTTCTTCATAGATTCGATCTCGGCTGCCTTTGGATCGATCTTCCTGTCGTGGTTGAAGCTGCTCAAAACGAGGCGATTCGATCTCGGCTGCCTTTGGATCGATCTTTCTGTCGTGGTTGAAGCTACTCAAAACAAGGCAATGATCAAGGAGGTTCGGATCTGCTGCAAGGATTTATTGTGTTGGCAACAATGCAAGATTCGATCCTGCACTAGGATCAGTGGTCACAGTAAGTACTCTAACTATCATATAAACATTGGAGATATTGATAAGTTACAAAGAGTGATTAAAATTAAGAAATCATGTAATAAATGATTAATTAATGCTAAGTTAAATTAAAAGTATGAAAAATAAAGTTTATACGAAATATGTCACCGTGCTTGGACTAGTGCAAGATGAGGGTGTATAAAAGAGGTAAAAAAGTGGTAAATGGTTATGATTTCGAAAGGGGGAAATGGCAAAAAGAGAGCAAATTAGGGGGCTAACATTGATTTTTAAAGTGCAATAGATACAAGCACAAATTTCTGAAATATTGATAATTACTTTGAATTATGTAGATCTTCTTTTAACAATTCCAGTCTATCATTAAGAAATTACACTTTATAAATTCAACCATAAAAGCATAAGAACAGTAGAGATAACAATGCACAAATACAACATAATATTTACCCTAGGAAAACCCACTTGGGGGAAAAACCCAACCTTTTCCTTGGAGAAATTTTTTAGTTGAACAAGATATACATCTAATGCAGCTAGTCAACTATGTGATTAAACTAACTAACAAATTATGGTCAAACCTGGTCAAGAAGCCCTCTAGTCAAGTCAAAGTTCTGCCCTTCAAAAAAAATTCCTTTATGATCTGCCTAGACCGAATTTCTGCCACCCATAATGTGGCTAGAAACTCAGCCTCCCTAGAATATGTTTCCCAAAAACTACTTAAAAACACATATGTGAGCTAGAAGAGAGAAAAATCCATGCATGCGAGTTAGAGAGATGATCTTCATCCTTCTTCTTGTCCTTATTATCCTTTGCTTGGATTATCAAAAGATGTCTTTGTTGTGTGAGGTCAAATCTTCCTTGTGGAGGAGGTTGAATTCTCTACATATAGTTCTTTGTCTATCCAAAATAGGTGTGTCTCTTTATTGGGTTGACTTGTCTTGAGGGAGGTCTGACTTGACTAGTTTGGAGCCAAAAACTCAAAATTCAAATTTCAAAATTTTCTCTTTTAAATATGACATGAAGAATGTCTTATTTAAATTCTTTTAAGGGATAAACCATGAAAATTACATGAATAATGTGTCTTACAAATTAATTATACATTACAAGGGATAAAATATAAATTATGAAGACCAACCATAGCTACAAAAAATTCAACGTGGTCCAACTACCCAAAATCTATAGGCAAACCAGCCTAGTCAAACTCGGACCTGTGGTTAGATCTACAACTAAATTCAACTTTGTGGCTCTTGAAATCAAATATGGTTCACTGCGGCTCCTACAACAGGGTCAGATGTGATCAACATGTCCTCCTTCAACTCGGTCAAAATCAAGTCAATTCATCCTCCTTTTGCCACACTTGCCACTCTATAAGAGAGACTATGTGATGATGAATGATCAAAATGAAGTGTCATATCATGTATATATAATAGTTGAATGCGTTGAATTTTGACTAAGGGACACATCATTTCACAGTGAGTCCAACTTGTCCTTTTTAAGCCTACACGATGCCCAAAAAAATAAAAAATAAAAATTATTTTAATTTTACAATTCTTCTAGTTCCACTTGGGTGACCTCTTGGCATGTAGGAATACCTCTCGATGCTACACAAAAAATCAGCAACTGGTTCCCCTTTATTTGGACCTTCCACTTTTTCTCCCATATTGATGTACAATCCATTCCAAAGATCTGAGTCATTGGATTTAATTAAGGGTTCTAATTCCCTTATAGGGTTTTCCTCCTCAAACCTAGGGGATCCTAAAGTTGGAGTGTTGAATATTGTGTTAGATTTTGATTCAAGCTTAAGAGGAACACTTGTAGTATTGGTTGCTACTTGTTCTTTTGGATTATTGGGTCATATTCTTGGACCTCATCTCTCTCCAACCCTTGCTTGTTCTTTCTTTGGTTCAAGTTTTTGGGCTTTGTCTATCTATTAGTGTGTTGGTATGATGAATGACTCTTACTACAAAGTTCAAGTCTTATTCAGAATCATCCATACAATCTTGTCCTAATGCAATATAAATAAAGCAAGGACATTCAAAGGATATTCGACAATTTCCTATGATTACCTTGGCCTGGTATCTTTCTCTAACGTCAATTAAATTCCTAGTTTTATGAGTGCCTCCCTTACAATGGTGCCAAAAATGATAGTGTTTTTATATAAGTTTCCTAATTCTAAGATAATTTGATAGAAACATGATTATTTAATTTTTCAACATAGGGTTTGTTAGAGACTTGAAAAACACCCAATGTAGATCACATCTTAGGGAAATTTTATAAACCTGCAAATATATTAAAATATTTGATAATATAAATGTCCAAAAGAAATCACACAAATAACACTGATATATGTAAATAAAACCCTCCAGGCAGGATAACACCATATATTACTCCTTAAGGAAGGCGAATGCTCCACAAGCCATTTGCTTGTCAATATAACACAATACTCGACGTCTCTCTAATGGAGAGTCACAAGCCTCTATATAGGCTTCATATATACAATACCGTGGAAAATACCATTTGTAATACCATGAGCCCTCAATACCATACATCCAATACCATGGGGTTATTACATTTACAACACATTATTCCCTTGGGCACCAACCTGGGCACCCCATTTTATCCACCCATAGCTATATTACATTCCACCCCCTTTAAAGCATGTTTCGTCCCCAAAACATGAGAATAACACAAATAATAAGTTGTACTCAAAAGAGTAGTCCATTGGTACCATGCATGTGCATCCATCCATCCAAGAGAAAGATGAATACTCAGTTTATTAATTGTCTCGCTCGCTTAAGAGGGAAGTTGGTTCTTGTGGTTCCTGTGTGTTGATTTGTTATGGGGTGATCATTATGCCTCTCTTTGTGTATTCTAGGTTCCATATTGGTACCTCTTAAGTTTGTTAGTGTCATGATGATTGGAGTCTTGTTGGGTGGTGTGGGTGGTGATCTAAAGATGCCTTAATTGATGTTGTTTCCTTCTTCAACTCCCCAATTAATGGTGCCTCAGAGGGTTTGCTTCCATTTGTGGTACATGCTTTTGTTCTTGTGCTACCTTGTCTTCCATTAGTTCTTCCACCACAGACTCATCATCTGATGTATATGTACTTGTATAGTTTTCTACTTGTGCCTCCTTGGTCTCTACCAAGTTACAAATGGAAATATCCTGCAAAGTAATTTTATTCTTTTTGTATCATAGCTTCATAAATTTCTTTTGTATATTAACATTGACTATACCAACTAATTCCATTCAATGATATCCCAAAATAACATCCTCCCCATTCATATCTAAAGCATAAAAGTCTGAACGCAACACTTATTTATCCATGGTAACCTTCAAGTCTTTAAATATTTGAATATTTTCACCATTAACTTGCGTGCGTTCAATATGTTGTGTTAGAATTTGCAATATTTTGGCCAATTTGATATTGATGAGATTATGCTTGCAACTAGGGTTGACAAAAACAATGACCTTCTCCTTGTGAATACATCCATGACCCTATAATATGGAGTTATCACCTGAAAATAAACCTTTATGGCTCTCATTATCCTTCTTCCTAGCATGAGACCACTTGTTCAAAAGGACTTCTTCAAAGTCTTCAGCAAGAATTGTCTGCATCTTATCATAGTTAAGTGATTTCACCCGTATGGTAGCCTCATTTTTTAATTAAACCATGGTTCAACTCTCCAACTGATGGGGTGTTTTGATTTTAGAACTTTTATGTATTATTCAATAGTAGTACCATCATATTTTCTTGTAAAAAACATCTCGATAGAATCCATAAAATATAATGAGGGTTCTGCAAAAAAAAACAAAAAACAAAAAAACAAAACAAAACAAAACAAAAAACAAAACAAAAACAAAACAAAAAACAAAAAACAAAAAACAAAAAACAAAAACAAAAACAAAAAAAAATTCACTTACTTTGGGGCGGAAAATTTTGAAATGGTCACAACTCAACCAATATAGCTCAGAATTCTTATTATAGCTTATTTTTGGAAATTGAATTCTCACTTTGCATATCCCTCCATGACTGGAATCACAATCTATACACTTTTTTACTCAAATCTACATTGCAAACTTTCATGTTGTCACAATAAATTCTTAAAAACAACTGATTTTAAATCAATGATATCTCCATGCAAACTTTGATTCAGATGATTTTTTTTTAAATTGGTTATTTTCTCGAGAGGAATTTTGATTTGCAATTATTTTCTGAAAAATCTGCACCAAAATTTCCAGATCTGCTCTGGAAACTTGCATGTCATCACAAAAATTTTGAAAAATAGATGAGTTTAAATCAGCGAGATCTCCTCTATCTGGACCCCAATTCAGACCAAAAAAACCGAAATTAGTTATTTTCTTGAGAGGAATTCAGATCTGTAATTATTTTCTGAAAATTCTACACCAAAATTTCGATATCTACTCTGCAAACTTGTGTGTCGTCACAAAAAAAAATTGAAAAATAGTTGAGTTTAAATCAGTGAGATCTCCTTCGTCTGGTCTCTGATTCAAATGAGTTTTTTTTTTGAAATTGGATATTTTCTTGAGGGGAATTCAATTCTACAATTATTTTCTAAAAATTCTGCACCAAAAAAATCATAAATTGACTTGAAATTCACCTCCCACTATTTTCCCAAAAAATCCTGCAAAAAGAAAAAAAAAAAATCCCCACTTTTCCAAGGAATGGGCTCTAGTACCACTTGTTATAAACCTTCAAATATATTAAAATATTTTATCATATAAATGTCCAAGAGCAATCGCACAAAGAACACTAAGATATGTAAAGAAAACCCTTGATGTAGGGTAACATCATATATCACTCCTTAAGGAAAGAGAACACTCCGTAAACCATGTGCTTGTCCATACAATACAATATTCGACATATCTCCAATGTAGATTCTCTAGCCTCTATGTAGACTTCATACATACAATACCATGGGTAATACCATGTGTAATATCATGAGCTCTCAATATGATACTTCCAGTACCATGGACTTATTACATTTGCATTGCGTTATTCCTTTAGGTACCTCCCTATTATCCACCCCTAGGTATACTAAAAGTTTTTATGAAATGTTATAAATTAATTCCACACATTATACTAAAAATAATTGTAACTCTATTATTTAAAAATAAAACTTGCAATAAAAGAATCAATATTGTCCCAACTTTATCACCTGGTTAGTAGCACCTCACATGTCATAGCCCATGAAAAACTTATTCACAACTTAACATATAGCTCTGCATACCAAGTTTCAATTTAAAAGCAACTCAATTCATTAGCAAACTAATTCTATAGAAACATTATAGTCGTTTTGCAGCATATAAACCTATAATAGCCTAGTCTACATTTTATTCTACAGCATATTAGCAAAATCAAGGAAAAGGCAAATGAATAGAACAATAAGCAAATATACCAAGCAACGAAGAATTAACACTATAAGAAGTTATCCAACTAGTCTATCTACTAAATACAAAGAAGTAAATTTGAAACAACACCTCACTTGGAGCGGGCCCTACTCGTGGTTTGGTCTGTACCCAAGCTCACAAGATCACCATAATGTATCACAATATATTTATGCACATAAATCCAAGAGAAAACTCTATTATAACTGAAAAACACAGTTTTAATAGAGATATAATCTCATACTATGGAAACCACAAGTTGTAACCCATTCCATAATGTTGTGTACATGTGTGTGTGAACTTGTCTATTCCATATATGGAACCACAGGTTCCTTGAATTAGGAAATGTGTTCAAATGCAAAATAAAAAATAACACTATGGACATGCCCATGATTGGCTCGAGTCTCCATTCGAGTGGTTCCAAACCAATAGCATCACTAAATTCATTTTTCTTGCTTTAACATGATCGGCTATGATTATATATCATCCTTTCCCATGTGGTTTTTATGGTTACACCAAAAAAGAGTTCATCCCCTATTCATGTATGTAGTGTGGAGGGTTAAGTACGCTATTGTTTAATTAAAGAACAAATAACATATATATTTTCATCTTGTCTTCACTGAATCTTCATGTATGCGGTATGAAGGGATGAGTCCTCATTGTCTAACAAAGTGCCAAAATGCCCTCAATCTGTCTTCATTGGATCTTTGATCAATGATGGAGATCTTCACGTGTTGTATGAAAACTCAATTTGGGTTAAACACTTCCATTGTTTTATGATGAGCCTTAATTAAATGAAGCCCTTTCATTCCTCACAAGAATCCTTAATCGAAGCCTCTTATCAAAATTTGGAGTTCTATCCTTCGACCCAAAGGGAGAAAGGATATAGTCCTAAAAACAACACACATCTTTAGGGAATTCAAGGTAAGTAATGAACCATTAAGTCATGACAAATTATCTAAATGCACATAAATACAAAATGATCTTATTAAAAACTCTAAAACATATTTCAGTCCCAATATTAAAAAGGAAAATAAGAGAAAGGCATAGAAATTGTATACCTTAGAAAAAATCATGATAGATAAGAGTGGATAGGGGAAATTGGTTGTAGATTAGGGGAAAAAAGTGAAGTGGTTATTTATCAAAACATAGTCAAAATGGGAACTCATCACTTACCAAAGAAATAGGGAATGCACGATAAAGATATCAGGGGCATTGCAAGCTTTACCAATCCCAATATACATTTGGATAAAAATTTCAATGGATTTTATAATGGGCTCTCAATAGCATGCAACAAATCATTCATCATGGTGGTGGTTGATCGTCTTTCAAAATCTACTTGATTTTGTGCCCTATCCCATCCTTTCACTCTTTTAGTGGCTCGAGCATTCATGGTTTAGATCTATAAACTACATGGTATGTCTGATTCCATTGTCTCAAATTGGGACTCCACATTCACTAAAAAATTTGACATGAACTATTTACACTTCAAGCTACCTTGTTAAATATGAGAATTGCATATCATCCTCAAAATGATGATAAAAAAAAAAAAAGTGGTCAACAAGTGCTTAGAAACCTATTTGAGATGCTTTGGTTCTGAAAAGCCACACCAATGGGCACATTGGCTTCCCCTTACCAAATAGTGGTACAATACCACTTATCATGGAGCTACCAAAACAACACCATACAAAGTTGTTTATGGCTAAAAACCCTTATCAATAGAATTCTATGTATGAAGTGCATCCAAGGTTCATGTAGTAGATAGAATGCATCACACCAAAGAAACCATTATCTATATCATTGAGGAAAGCTTGTTTATGGCACGAAATTAAATGAAACAAGTTGATCAATATAAATTTAAATGTTCTTTTTCCAAAGGGGACCAAGTGTTCATTCACATATAGCCTACTTTTTTTTCCAAACAGATAAATATATAATAGAAAAAAAATCATTAAAAAGGTTTCTATATTGGTTCATTCACCTATAACCTTACAGAAAAATATCACTCAATGATAAATTTCCCCATAAGATAGCTCCTAAGCTCTATGGTCCCTATAAAAACATACAACACATCAGCCAAATTCACCTACATGTCGGCACTCCCAGTGCACTCCAAGATGCATCAAGTTATTCATGTGTCTTTCGTGGGATCAAATTGCAAAGTGGATACCAACCTGCTAAAATTTGATAAATAAGATTCCATTTGGCTCCAAACAAAAGCAGTGTTTGATAACAAAGAGTGTCAATTGTGATGGTTCAAAATACTAATCTACTGAAAATATACCAAAAGATGCCACATATGAATGAACAATGGCTCTATAATAATTTAATAATATTCAAAATTGAGGACAATGTTGTTGAAGAATGCATCAAGAAATTCTCAATTTGATATTTCCATGATTAAATTGATAAAATTCGAATTTCCACATCAGCAAAAAATTTGGATGATGTTAACTTGTGTGACATGGATTTTGTTACCCAGTTTACTTAGTAAATTTGAGTTGGAGGAGCTAGATTTCAATTTTTCATGTGCGATTGCTAATTTGTAGCAATCAAGGTCAGTTATCTCATGTTGTTTTCAATTAAACTAGTTCCAAATTTTGCAGGAACTAGTGGAAGGTCAGTTAAGCAATGGGACTTCATTCAAACTTAGTGATCATCCAGTTAACTGATCAATCAAGCCAAAATAGCTAGTGCATGCAGAGAATTCGAGTTACACAGTTGAGGTGGAGATTCCAAGGCAATATAACATAATTTGTAGGCTAGATTTGAGTGCACACGTGTTGCATGAAGTCAGATAATCAACCTAAGGAATTGTGCAATTCAATTGAGGGAATTTCTTAAATAATAGGGGCTAATTCCTCAAGAAAGAGTGCAAGAAATTATGAGCTCAATCCAAGGAAAATTTTGACTAAGTCTAGATCAGAGGCCTTCAGTGAGCAGAGAGATAGGTTGTGCACTTGCAGGGTGAGCTCAGTTGATAAAATCAATTGTAAAAAATCTCTATTCATTAGATTAATGCAATCATGAATTAGGGTTTTTAGTAGATTTCTTTCCCAAGATAAAAAATAATTGTTTCATGTGCTTTATTTCTTCTTGCATGTTTGCACTGAGAAGATGGCCTTCAATGGACTAAGGCTAGAGTATGTCTTGGAAGGCACCTCTAATTTTTTTGCATGGAAGGACTGCATAGAGGCAATATTGGATGAAAATGGGTTTCTAGAATACGTCAAGGCAGATGTTGCAAAACCACAAGCATATGATTCTTAGAACCTTGCTCAATGGAAGAAATATGTAGCCAAGGCAAGGAGAATAATCTTGGAAGGAATACAGGATCATATTGTCTAGAATCTCCATGGAAAAGAAACTCCATTCGTGATGTGGAAAGCACTGACAAAATTGTTCGAGAATAGTAGTTACCACAGGAAGCTATGCTCAAAGATAAACTTTGAAGTATCAAGATGCATAAGAATGACACAATTCGGCAATATCTTAGCAAGTTTACATAGTGTCGTGATGAACTTGGCGGGGTTGGTGTTAATGTCCTTGAAGAAGAATTGGTAACCTTAGTCCTTCTAGGCCTTCCCATGAGCTGGCATAACCATCAAGATTTGGAGAATGGGAGGGAGAAACTACCGAGTTCGGAGTGCTTACAGTCTGATTTGGTACAGGGGGGAATAAGTCGGAATACCAGAGTTAGGACTTCATCCAAGGGTGAGGATGAAGAAAAATTTTCATTGGTTGGAAAGGCAAATAAGGAAAAAGGGAATAAATCCCAATCCAAACCAAAATCCAATCAAGGGGGCAAGAAGAAAGATTTGTAAAAAATTAAATGCTTCCATTGCCATGAATTCGGGCACTATGCCATGAAGTTCCCACAGAAGAAGGAAAGCAAGAAGACCTCAGGAGGATTAGTGGATGAAGCTTTTCTTCAAATTTTGAGCTTGAATTTACCCTCAATGCATGCATGGCCAGTACAATGATGGGGAGCGTGTGGTACTTGGACTCAGGTGCATCATTCCACATGACGGAAATAGATATTTTTCAGTGATCTAGAGGATAAATATTTGCAAATGCACATTGAGATGGGGGGCAACGGAAGGTACATCGTGACCGGGATTAGTATAGTCACCTTTTAGAGGGAGTCGATCTCCCTCCTCAGGGTCAAGTATGTCATGTTCATTCTGGGCCTAAAGAAAAATCTCGTCTCTATTGTAGTTTTGGAAGAGCGCGGTTATAATATGATCTTCAGCAAAGGAAAGGAATTTTTGAGACACATAGCCATGATATAGGTGAAGCGGATCAGGATTTGTGTGAAGAACCTGTACAATATAGATGTGGAGGATTGTGTTGCATTGAGAACAAAGGCAGAGAAGGTGCAGAGTCGTGATGTCGGTGAACTTTGGCATATAATACTTTGTCATTTACATCATCGAACTTAGAAGATCATGCAACAGATAACAACAGGCCTCCCCAAAGGAGTGCTTGAGAAGCAGGATGTATGCAAAGGATGTACTTTGGGGAAGTACACAAATTCCACATTCCATGATCGAGATAGAAAAACACATGCATTCCTTGAAAGGATCCACTCTAATATTTGTGTACCTTTCTCGACAGCCTTCTCTACCAGGCACAAATATTTTTTCATTTTTATTGATGACTTCTCACAAAAGTTTTGGATCGTCTTCATGCGGAAGAAGGATGAGACATTCTCCAAGGTCGTAGAATTCAAGGCACTAGTTGAGAAAGAAATGGGCAAGAAGTTGAAGCGATAATGGAGGTGAGTATGTGTCGAACGAATTTGAAAATTCTTGTTCAAAATAAGGCATTCGATGAGAGTTGATAGCACCCCACAACCCATAGCAGAATGGGGTGGCTGAGAGAAAGACCCGTAGCATTGTGGGAGCAGTGAGGGTCATGTTCCATTACCAAGGCCTACCTCTGCATTTGTGGGTTGAGGCATACAACACAACAATCTATTTGCAGAATCAGAGTCCTCATCAGATTCTTGTCATGATTACACCGAAGGAGGCTTTCTCAGGAAGAAACTTAGATATGTCGCACTTCTGGATTTTTGGAGCCTTTGTTTACTGCCATGTCTCCAAAGAATCAAGGAAGAAGCTAGAGTTGATATCAGAATGAGGGGATTTGTGGGTTACACAAAAACTCCCCACAACTACTATGTGTACTTGCCATTCCTCAGAATGACAGTTGTGCGAAGGGATGTAAAATTTGACGAAGATAAAGTCATGTGATGCTCTCTTGAGATGGAGCTTCAGATCCCACCAGAAGAGGAGATTTTAGCTCCAAATGAGGAACCTCAAGAAGTTGTGGAGCAGCCACAAGTTGAGGAGCGGAGAGTGGAGACAGCCACTCAAGCAAAACTATCCAGAGAAGACAGGAAAAGGACCAAGTAACCTGAGAGACTTGTGCAGGATGCAAGGGAGAATGTGGGATCTCCTTCAAATTAGCACAGGCAACAAAGGTCACCAGATCATTACATTGGCTACATGGCTCTAATGATTTATCTTGTAGAGACTACGTCATCCTCTTTCAAGGAAGTAGTAGAGAAATTTATGTGGGTTGATGCAATGGTGGAGGAATATGAATCCATTGTGAAGAACAGTGTTTGGGAAGTGGTCCCAAGACCAACAGATAAATCAGTTGTGGGTTCGAGATGGATATTCAAGATAAATCATGCAGCAGATGGGAGCATATAAAAGTACAAGGCTAGATTTTTGGCCAAGGGGCACTCTCAAATTGAGGGGATTGACTATGAGGGGACCTTTGCTCTTGTAGCAAGGTACTCATCCATAAGATCAATTCTTTCTCTAGTTGCATAGATGGGGTGGAAGATCCACTAGATGGATGTGAAAACAGCATTCCTCAATGGATTTATTGAGGAGGAGATGTACATTGAGCAACCAAAACGCTTCAAGACTTTTGATCAGGAGTCTCATGTGTGCAAACTCAAGCAATCGTTGTACGGCCTCAAACAAACACCCTGTTCTTGGTACACTAGGATCAATAGATATCTCATCGGTTTGGGCTTCACAAAAAATGAAGCGGATGCAAACATCTATCATATCTTTGTAGAAGGTAAATTGTTGATTACTATCTTATATGTTGATGACTCTATTTTAACTAGTTATGAGCAGTTGATCAGAGATTTCAAGGAGGACCTTGCAAGAGAGTTTGAAATGAATGAAATGGGTCGCATGCACTAGTTCCTCATATTGGAATTATGGCAAGGTGATGGGGAACTATTTGTCTCTCAAGACAAGTATGAAAACGAGATACTTCATAGGTTTCACATGGACAGTTGCAAACCCATGGAGACACCTCTAACGACCAACTGGAGGAAAGAGGATGCCATTTTAGCTGAGAAAGTGGATGCTACTATTCACTGGTAGTTGATGGTTTCACTTAAATGTATCTTTTGAACACACAACCAGATATGTGCTATGCAGTCAACCGGCTGAGCCGAGCTATGGTTAAGCCAACCAAATTATTTTGGAAGGAAACTAAGCATGTTCTATGGTACCTCAGAGGCACTACCCACTATGGAATATGGTACAAACAGAAAAAGGGAGTGAAGTTATGTGGCTTTGCATATGAAGATTGGTCAGGGAGTCCATTAGACCAAAAGAATACATTAGGTGGAATTTTCAGTGTTGGGTCTCCAGTAGTTTCTTGGTATAGCAAGAAGCAAAGATTTGTGGCACTCAGCTCAGCAGAAGTAGAATACATGGTTGTCAATCAAGAAACAAGTGAGGTGATCTAGATGAGAAAGATACTTGTTGCATTATTTTCTTGGGTGATGGATCCAACTGTGATCTATCGTCATAATCAGAGTTGCATCAAGCTCTCTAAAAAACCTGTTTTTCATGATCGATCCAAGCATATAGATATTTGGTATCACCATTTACAGGATTTTGTGCAGGGGCAGATAATGTTGTTGCAGTACATTCTGATAGAGGAACAAGATGTTGATATTTTGAAAATCACCTTGTCAAGAGGGAAGTTCGAGTTCCACAGGTGCAGGATAGGGGTGGTTGATAATCCCTTTCTAGTTGAGAGGGAGCGTTGAAGAATGCAGCAAGAAATTCTCAATTTGACTTTGCCTTGATTAAATTGAGAAAATTCGAATTTCCACATGAGTAGACAACTTGGATGATGTTAACTTGTGTGAAATGGCTTTTCTCACCCAATTTACTCAGTAAATTCGAGTTGAAGGAGCTAGATTTCAGTTATGCATGTGTGATTGCTAATTTGTAGCAATCAAGGTCAGTTATCTCAAGTTGTTTTGAGTTAAACTAGTTCAAAATTTTGGAGGAACTAGCGGAAGGTTAGTTAAGCAGTGGGGCTTCAGTCAAACTCAATGATCATCCAATTAACTGATCAATTAGCCCAAAATAGCTAGTGCATGTAGAGAATTCGAGTTACCCAGTTGAGGTGGAGATTCCAAGGCAGTGTAACATTAGTTGTAGACTAGTCTTGAGTGTACAGGTGTTGCATGCAATCAAATGATCGGCGTAAGTAATTGTGCAATTCAATTAAGGCAATTTCCTAAATAATAGGGTTTAATTCCTTAAGGAACAGCACAAGGAAATAGGAGCTCAAGTGAGGAAAATTTTTACTAAGTTTGGGTCATAGGCCTTCAGTGAGAATAAATATAGGTGGTGCACTTGCAGGGTGAGCTTAGTTGAGAAAAGCAATTGTAAAACATCTCTATTCATTTGATTAATGCAAGCAGACATTGGGGTTTTTAGCAGATTGTTTTCCCCATATAAGAATACTTGTTGTGTGTGTGTTATTTCTTCTTTCATGTCTGAAATTTTTGTTCTAAATTGTGAAATAATATTCACAAAGTAGTGTAGGTTTTTGTCGTGCTTTTAATTATAACTTCATGAGCAGTTGCAAATCTACAACCTAATTTCTACAAATGTTGTGTTCTAAGAGCAAGGGAATGTTGGGGTCGTACCCCAACCCCTTTATTTAGAAACTTTATTAACGTATGAGGTCACCTTCGTTGAATAAGGTCAATTGAATAGTTAGATAAATAGTTGCTCATTGTAAAAATGGTGTTCTTTCTTAATAATGCCCGAATTAGTTGGATTTGATTTCTTGGTTGGATTTTGGAGGCGAATATGGAGAGGTGTGCTAGGTTTTATAATTTTGCATAGAATAACTATGTCTCACCCACAAATCAAGTTACAATCTCGGTACTCTCAGTGCCTCAGGGGGTGAGGAGCTTGAGATATTCTTTGTTATTAGGGAAGGTCATGGATGCCTTTGGTTTTTTTCTGTGGTGGTATGCTTGAATTTTCAAAGAGATGTGTCAATGGAGACAAAAGGCAGCGATGGTATCCACCTTGTGGCATTCTTCTCTATTCGGACACTCCAGTTTGATTCCACGTTTTAAAATCACTACAATGAGATGTGTTGGCAGTGTTGATGGTTCTTTTACATTTCTGGAAAGGGCATGGAGGGTGTTCCTGACAAGTTGTCCGAGGGTATGCACTGTCAACTACTATTTTGTTTTGTCATTTTTACACCTAGAAATACCGTGTGGTTTTGGATATGGTGGTTTTGGGGCATGCAAGAGTGTTGCACCTAGGCTTTCCTTTTGGTCCACCCTCTATTGGGGCTTCACTTTTATCTAAAATCTTTGGCCTATACCATTCTTGTTTTGTGTCAACACAAATGCCAGTCCTAATTTCTATTAAAAAAATTTAATGGGAAATCCATTCTCTTTTGTATTTTTTACTCTTATTTTGTGGATTCACTAAAGCATCTAATTGAATATAGAATTGGAGTCCCTCCAAAATCCCAATACTTATCATTTGAAGGAAAGGTTTTAGAGGACCCCTGCCAGCTTAAGGATTATAATATAGTGAGGAACTCAAAATTTCTCTATGCATTACAATACATGGTGGAGCGATAGGTCATATACACCCAACTGGATCAATATCCTTCAAATATGTTGTACAAGGGAAGAAAACAAATTTAGTAGACCAACAACATTTCAGTCTAGGCCCATACATCATGGAATAAATGAATCAAGCACCGGCCTTGGAGTTAAATAACCCAAAGGTAAACTCACTCTTTGTTGCTCTTCAATCTAAGACTATTATTTGTGACTTTGATGATTGTTGGCCTAAATATGAAACTATCCATCAGTGAGTCTTTTCCTCTTGGACCCCAAATTGTGACATCTACTTATGCTCAAAAGGAGGTTTAGTTGTACAATTTGATACACTAAAAGATGTGGATATTTTTATGAATAATGGAACCTAGTTCTAGGGTAATGCGGGGATTTTAATTACACCATGTTTCCCAGAGTTTGATGCCACAAGCATGGTGATTTCTAAAATGTCGGTTTGGTTGAGGCTTCCAAATATACCTCTCTCATTTTGGCACCATAAACTCTTGGAGGAAATAGGAAACACACTAGGAAAATACAAAAAAATGGTCCTGGAGAGATCAGAAAAAGGCCCTTTTTCTTTTGCTAGAATCTGTGTAGAGATTGACCTCATCAAAGGTCTTCCAGATCACATTCAAATGAAGCACAAAAACTTCCAATGGAAAAAATTACTAGACTATGATAATATGGCATTTAGATGTCATACTTTCTTTCAAATGGGTCACTTATAGAGTGCATGTACTTAGTGAAAAAGTTTCCAAAGAAGAAAAAGGGGCAGACTCATAAAACAAAAGGATGGAAAACCTTAAATCCTAACTTGTCAAAGGAAGAAGAGTAAATTATGAAGAATCCTCCATGACAAGTAGAAGTGGTTACTCAGGGTCAGTGTGGCAATGTGCTCCATGAACAACAAGACACCGAAATTCAAGAGATTCGGGCATCAGATCAACAAAATAATGAGGTTGTAATAGAAATTGGTGTGGGGGGAACAAAAATAGCTCATGTTTCTAAGAGTTTAGATTCAGATAAAGAAGTTCGTTTGGGAACATCTTCCATTGAATTGGCATTGGTTCCTATGGACCCCAATCCTAGAGTTGGAAAAAGATCCAAAGAGAGAAAGGAAAACATGAGAAGTTAAGTGATTTTTATCACACTTAACCTTGTTGTTTCTTATGTTGTATTATTTATAGTCATGTGTTATGTAGTTCTTAGTCATTATCAAAACCATTTCAACTATATCTATTTCTTTTGACCAATCATGTTCTGCATAGACATTGTGTCTTTACTAAATGTAATTTTAACTCTCTTAATAAAAATTACGGTTTTTTTATTTGAAATATATATATATATATATATATATATATACACACACAAACACACATATATATCTACACACACACACACACATATATGTATGTATGTATGTATGTATGTATGTATGTATGTGCCAAAATTAGTTAACGGGCTCTCATTATAAGTAGGCCCACAATTAATTTGACCCTCTATGGATAGTTATATAATAAATAGAAGATTATTTAATGTTTTTTCAAGAATTTTTATTGTATTTAGAGCATTTTCCCTGGAAGTTGCCCCAATGAATAGATAAGTAAACACAAGTCTCTATTTTTCATTATGAAAGAGATATTTCTTAGGGTTTGTCTCTCAATTCTTGTATTCTTGAGGTTTGGAATATATTTGTGAATTACACTACAAGTTTGGTTTGTTCGTAGATGTCAACATCTCTTCTTGTACACTAATATTTCATCCAAGATGTATATGATGATATGGCCTCTAAGGACCATGCATGTTGCAATCATTTATAATAAGTCAACATTGTAACACTAAGTCGACATGCCAATGTGCATGTCACCTTCAATGGAAAATACTTGGTGAATATATATGGAAGTTGGCACTATAAATGGTTGTGGATGTGATGATGATCTGCAATAAATGTCATTATGCATTCTCGACATTAATGCATTGACTTGGGGTTATGGCTGAGATTATCATATTTAGAGTAGTATTCGATTAAAAAATGGTCAATTGTTCATTATTATGCCACTAATATAGTTTAGACGAAGTTGGTTGGTAGTGAAAGCAACTAGTGTTTTTCTTGCCAATTATGTCAAGGATGCCACTAGTTATGAGGCCTAGAGTAAAATAAAAGAATAAAGATGTAACAAAATGAACATAGACATGCAACAACTTATTGTGTAAGCCAATGGTATGTTTGTATTAATTTCACAAATAATAGACATAATTATTTTGAAGTGGATTTTATCTCAACACTCCATCAAATTTGTAGTCTAAAATGGCCTCCTAGGAAAAATAATGAAGTTTTAATTAAAATAATTAAATATGAGATATGAATTTGCAAAGGAAAAAAAAAAAAAACCCACAATTTTTTCAAATTGTATTTTCAATTTCTTTATAGGTACTCATTGAATATAAGATTAAAACCACTATTTTTTCAAATTGTATTTTCAATTTCTTTATAGGTACCCATTGAATATAAGATTAAATTCCACATCCAAAGAGTACCTATTATGCATCATTTTGATAGACCCACATGATAAGATACAAGAGAAATACCTGAAAAACAAAAAAAACAAAAAAAACAAAAAAATGTCCTTCCAAAAAAAACCTTTTTTTCATATATTTCTTGTTTCTCACATTCTGGGATTATCAAAATTAGGTACTCATTGGATGTGGAATTTAATTATACAACCAATGAGTGCATACATTTTAAATTTGAGTATGCCTATAAAGAGATTAAATCAAAATATGGTTTAAAAATGTGGTTTCTTATTTTCTTATTGCAAATTCACATCTAGACTTTAATATCCCTTGGATAAAAAAATTATTTTGCAGCTAATGAATGCCTACGATTAAAATTTAATTAAAACCTATAAGGAGATAAGTCAAAAATATAATTAAAATAGCTTTCTTCATTTTCCTCCAAATTTATTTACCCCGATGGTAGATGTCATCATCTTAAATCCTATTGATTCATTTAGAATTGATTTTGATAAATATTTTTTTGTTTTTGTTTTAAGACCCATATTTTATCTCAAAATTTCCCTTATGAGACTTTCCATTATGTATGTTTTCCAATTGTTGGTACATTATCAATATGTTCATGGTTATTCAAGCTATACATGAATTAGTCATGGTTCTGTTACCTCTAAATGCATGTCAAACAATGTCTTATCTTGCACATTAATTTCGTTTGTCTAGCTTACACTCCAATCATACACCAGCCAACAATTATATCTGATACAAAACACACCATAGTCATTTCATCAATTTTATCATTGTACATAGCCATACAAAAATTATTACAATGCAACACATCACAAACATGCATCACTAAATCAGTTACGCATCGCTATATTGCATTTTGTATGTTAGATATGTTTGTTATTTATGAATCACACTTGTATGGCTATAATATGGTTTGACTAAGTTGATTATGGGAGTATTGCACAAGCATAGACAAATAATACATATTAATAACTTTATGCAATTTGTAGTTTAGTTGGACATCATATGTAACTCAATGGAGGTCATCGATGTCAATGTAAACCATCCAAGTAACCCTTGGCCCAAATGGGAAAAATAGGCAAAATAAAGGTTCAACTATTTAACTCCTTTAGTCAAGAAAGGTCCAACATTTCATACACTATAAAAAATAAATTGTGTATTAGAAATGAAGAATATAAGCGGATACAGCACAACAAACTAATACCTAGAATGACAGTTAAGAACACACATTGATATCATAATCATAAAATAAATGAAATAGTATATGTGTAAGTGCACAAAACTAGAAATAGAAAGATAAGACTTTACAAGCCCACTATGATAGCCCTATTACACATTACTTCAAAACATCATACCATGCCATGTAGAGCTACTACATATTACCTCAAAACATCATACTATAGAAAGGTAACCTCTAAAATATAATGGCATTGTATGTCTTGCATGTTAAAAAATATTGTATTTATATATGCCCTAGTCATTGTCTCCAAAATGTTAAACAAAAGGTTACATGTAAAGCCACTAAACAACAAATAAAAATATCCACAAATCAATATAGTTGAAAACAAACTATAAGAATCATTGTTTTCACGTGTTCCACTAGCATTTTAGGAATACTTATTATGCAAAATAGGTCTTTCTCAATACATCATCTATAATGACTATATTACCCAATCTACATTGTTTTTTATAAATGAAACTTTATAAGAATGATCGCCTTGAGTTGAAGAATGTAACTAGGTTCAGTGTTCATAATTGTATAATCTAATTTATTTGTCAAAAGAAATTTTATTATTAATAAAAATGACTTATTAAAGGATGGGTTTCATGCTTAGGTCATCATTTTTAGGTCAAAGCCTCCATTGTAGGTTTCTGGGTTTTATTTTGAGTCAATAGCGTCATTTTCAATTTTATTAGACCCTTCTTGGGCTTTTGTATAATGTAAAAAGAATTATTTTTTAGTCAAATAGGTCATTTGACACCTCCACTCCAAGTCAGCCCTACCATAATGAAGTCGGCTTACATTAGGGTAAGTCGACCCACAGACGAGGCTATATAGAGAGAGCCAGTTCGATCTATTTGCTTCACTCACTCAACAAGTTTGATACAGAAGAAAGAGAGGCAAAAAAAGTGTGAAGTTGTTGAGAGAAGGAAGAAGATTGCAAGAGAAGACAAAATCGAAGTTTTGGGTTATTTTTCTCTCACATGTGTGAAGTTATTGGCCTATTGCTAGGGTCGAAATTTTGAATTCTACTGCAGGTCGAAGTTCTATTGCTGGGTTGAAGTTCTGTTGCTGGGGAGGTCGAAATTTTGTTGCTACAAGGTAGAAACTCTAGGTCGAAGCTACTACTGGAAGACTAACACTTGGAGAATAAGGAAGAGTTGACTTGGTGATTGGAGGAAGTTTGTGTCTAGGTCAAAAAAATTATTGGACCATCTCATCTTGTCTTTGAATCTAATCAAGGAAGAGTTATGACTGGGTTTTCCCCTAGTTGTCCGCCTATATATTGCGTCTCTTTTTCTTGTGATCTTCATATACACATAAATTGGTAATTGCTTGATGAAACATAACATAATAAAGAAGTAAAAGGATCCAACATAATTCACAAGTAATTATTGAGAAGAATAAATCAAACCCTAATCACTACTAGCATTGATGTATCAACATGGTATCAAAGCTAATGTCGAAGAAATTTGAAGATCACTTTGTTGGCAAAAGTTTACTCCCTCTATGACAAGCTACTTGAAGATGGGGTTCAATATCATGAGAATTGCAGGAAGCTGGATTGGAAGGATCATCTACAACTTATCTAAGAAAGTCAAAAGCGAAGGGTTCTTGGTTGCACTTACAGGTACTTTTGATGATGACAATGCATGGATCATTGATAGTGGAGCATCAAGACATATGATAGGAGAAAGCGGAAAACTTCATACTCTATCAAAGGAACAATCATCTCATGTAGTGGAGCTAGGAGACAACAACAATTATGCAATCAAGGGCCTTGGATCTACATCTTTGAAGCTGGAAAATGGAGCAAAGCTACACCTCAACAATATACTCTATGTTCCAAGTTTGAAAAATAATTTACTTTCAATTTCTTGTTTAGAAGATAAAGGAGATAGGGTTTCCTTTGTAGATGGTAAAGTCTTGGTTTGGAGAAAGGATTCAAGCATTGAAAAGGCGAAGGTTATTGGAGTTAGTGAAGGAAGACTATATAGAGTTATAACACCATATCCTCCAGCCCTAGTTCACATGGAAATTAATCATATCGAACTATGGCATAGAATATATAGGAATATACACTACAAGATCATTCCCTTTGTCAATCAAATGGTAAATGGCATCCCTAACATAAAGGAAAATCGTGGAGGAGTATGTAAGGGATGTTCTTTGGGAAAGAATACAAGGAAGCCTTTCACAAGCAATGATACAAGGTCTAAAGAAATATTAGACCTCACTCATTCTGATGTGTGTGGGCATGTGTCTAAAAAATCACTTGGAGGCCATATTTATTATGTGACCTTCATTGATGATCACTCTAGAAAGACATGGCTCTACCTTCTCAAAACAAAGGATGAAGTATTTGAAACATTCAAGGAGTTTAGATCTGAAGTGGAGACCTTAATCGAAAGAAAGATAAAGACCTTAAGATCCAACAATGGTGGAATACACTTCAAAATAATTGGTTGCATATTGTAAAGAAGCATAGATTAAGAGGGAGTTCATTGTTCCCTACAATCCCAAACAAATTGGAGTTGCAGAGGGAGGCAGTCTGAAAAGGGTTAGGTTCTGCTGCAGCGGATGGCAACACGAGGACCCCCTACTCACCCCACCTACCTGCTAGCTATCGACGACTGCTTCCTTCTCCGGTTGCATCACCTGCAGCGGTTCCCGGCATCCGTTTATCGTTGATCTCCGTAACAGCGTTGTTACCACCCCCTCCCCATTTCATTGTGCCTTCAACCAATTTCTAATACCCTACCTGCGGCGACGGTTACGATGGTCCTAGAGGTAGCTGGCGGAGAGCACATTGGAACAGGTATGGAACTTGACCTAGTAGACTACTCGGAAGACCCGTTGGAGAATGTCAATATCTGGCAAACTCCTCGCTCCACCGCGGACGACATCCTTCCTTTCTTCTGCAACCTTTCAGCTACCATTGAGGGCCTTCCTTCCATTTCTAGACCTTCCTGCTCCACTGTCACTTTCTCAGAGCCTCCTCTGATCTGGCCGTTTCCTCCCTCACCGCCACAGTCTCTTTCGCCTTCCATTTTTGTCACTGCCTGCCTACACTCAAACCTTGAGGCGGCTAGCTCTCAAACCCCCCTCTCATCTCACCTTGGTGAATCCTCATCCAACCCTCTGAGAGCTCACACCCCGGCCCAGGAAATACCACAAGATCTGGTACCTGAGGTGCATCCATCTGGCAGCGACACGGCAGTACCCCCTCTCTCGAAATTGATCCCAGCGGCTGAGCTCCCTCGCCCTGAAACCCCTGACCCAAACCCTAACCAGCCAGGGGATACTACAGAAGACCCTGAAGTGTCGTCACAGAGGGGAAAGAAGAGAAAGTGCTTAAAGGTCAGAAGCGAGGACGTCATTCTCAGACTCGGGGAGGACATACAGTGGGGTGATACCATGGACATGGCAGATTGAGTTCTGGTAGGGAGAATTCGCGGTCAAAGCTATATAGCGGCCAGGCTTAAGATATGGGCCTCAGAGGTTTGGGGACAACACCTGGCGGATCTCCCAACCATTCAAACATTTGTTAGAGGATGGTTTTCTCTGCGTTTTGCCAGAGTTGAGCACACAAATTGGGTCCTGTCATCTTTCTGGCATTTCGAGCATGCACCAGTTCTCCTCCGGCGATGGAACCCCCTTTTCGATCCACAAAAGAACAGATAGGAGTCGGCCCTATATGGGTTCGGCTACCTGGACTGCCTCTGCAATTCTGGTCAGAGGATATCTTCCGTCGTATAGGCAACACGCTGGGCACCTATCTAGACCACGACAAAACATACCTAGCATCAGGTATGATGGCATACGCCAGAATTCTCGTTCACTTGGATACTCGGGGCGGTCTTTAGGAGCACATTACTTTACAGTGGAAATCCTTCTCTCGTAAGCAAACCCTAGACTACGAAGGTGTCCCCTTCCATTGCAGATGTTGTCACAAGGTGGGACACATGTACAAGGATTGTCCGCTGAACAAGAAGGAAAGGGTAGGAGACAGGGAGAAGGACACAATGCAGAACAATACTCAAGCTCAAAAAAGCCCCTCTGAGGGGGAAGAGGTTGCAAATCGGGCACAATCAGATGCATTACCTGTGCCCTCAAAAGAGACCAGGAAGAAGTAGGGAAAGGCACCCATCGGAGCACCCTCTCCACCTCTCACTAGAGCTATGGAAATTGTTGAGGCGGTGTTCTCCACGGGTATGTCGACTACAAACTCCTCCTCTGTTTACTCAATTGCATCTCTGCATGGCATTGAAACTTGTCATGAACAATTCATTTCAGTTTAGTCTTCCTCTCGCACCTTCATCCCCCCCAAGGCTGTGGAATGTTATCAAAACCCCCTCCCCCACCTTCAGCTGCACTCAACCCTCTTTCCCTAATAATCCTCCCCCAAATTCCCCATTACACAATCCTCCCCCACATTCCAGCCCTCTTCCTTTTAGATACCCCACCAGAGCCAGGTTCCGCTCGCAGGCCCCTGACTCTCTGGGTATTGGACTCATCACCTCTCCTCCTCCTCTAAAATCGGCTAGAGGTAGACCATCCTCCCTATCCAAAGCCAAGGTACAAGTAGGAGAAGAGATTGTTTCAGGCAAACAACAGGCCATTGACCGGGTACTTAGAGCAGTGAATACCCAGGAGGCTCCTCCTCCATGAAACTCCTCTCCTTCAATTGTAGAGGGTTGGCTAGCCCTGCAAAAAAATTAGCCATGAGGAGACTGCTCTCAGCGGAACCTATAGACATTCTCTTTTTGCAAGAAACCCTAGGTCAGGGGAGTGTCATTACCCACCTCCTGGAAACCTGGCTACCTGGATGGACTTTCCATTCCCTCGATGCATCAGGGAGGTTTGGGGGACTGGTGTTAGGAGTTAATAATCGATCTATCAGAATCTGTAATGTGTGGGGGAGTTCGGGGCACATAGGAGCTGATATATACTCCTCTGAACTAGATATCGAGCTCAGGATCATTAATATATATGGCCCCTATCATAACAGACAGGAGTTTTGGAGAAGATTCCTTGACTCACATTCTTCAAAAGGACAATCTTGTCCTGGGGGGGATCTTAACTTCTCCATCGGTTATGCAGAATCATGGGGTAGGGATATCCTCTCAGAGTTTTTCGAGGCCAAACTGGAGGATCACAATCTCATAGACATCCCCTCCCCAAAAATATTGCCCACTTGGAGGAATAACCAAGTAGGAGCAGACAGTCTCTCTAGAAGACTTGATAGATATCTCATTAAGGAGCATATGTTAACCTTGGGCCTGGGAAATAGATAGTGGGTGGGCTCTGGAGGAATATCAGACCATAGGCCGATCTACTTGGAAATCAGAGGAGGTATGAACAAGCCTAAAGGTCCTTTCAAATTTAATGCAGCCTGGCTGAGGGATGTTGAATACATCCACCTTGTCACAAATTACTAGAGAAATCATCCCCCAATGGCAGAAAGGACTATATCAGAAGGTTTTGCAAAAAACCTTAAAGAACTCAAGAGCCTCACTAAGAAATGGGCTCATAAGAAGAGGAAGTAGGAAGATCATACTCTCAAACAATCTGAAGAAGCCATCGAGAAGTATGAAAATGACCATGAAGGAATATTCTCCTCCCCTGAGCACAAAGAGAAAATAACCTCTATGCTGGCCAAGAGAAACTAGATCCTGAAGAACAGAGAAGAGAGCTGGAGACTGAGAAGCAGAGCCATCTGGGTGAAGGAAGGGGATGACAATACCAAGTTCTACCACAAATTTTCAAATGGGAGGAAAGCTATCAATACTATTTTGCAGCTATTAGATGAGTATGGAGAACCTATGAACACCTTCCCCCGGCTGGCAGCTATGGCCTCTGCCCATTTCTGTAACATTTATAAGTTGCCACCAAATGCCACCCTGGGAGATATAATGAAGATAGCCCAACTATTCCCAAGGTTTGTAGACCAAGATGAAAGTAGGGATTTGATCAAAGAGGTCTCCCTGAGGGAACTGGAGGACACTCCCAAATGGTTCAAATGAGATAAAAGCCCTAGTCCGGATGGCTGGATTGTGGAATTCCGTCTGGATTTTTTTGAAACCTTGGGGGGGACCTATTACAAGTTATAGAGGAATGCAGAACCTCTGGAAGAATGTATGAGGCCTTCAACACAACCTTTATCGCCCTTATTCCCAAATTGGACAATCCCACATCTTTCAATGATTTTCGGCCCATATCATTATGTAATTGTATCTACAAGATCATTTCCAAGATTATAGAAAATCGACTTCAACCAATCTTATCCAAACATATCTCATCTGAACAATTTGCATTTTTACAGAATAGACAAATACATGAAGCAGTGGGAACGGCACAAGAGATCCTTTATTCTATCCAGACTCACAAGCTGAAGGGTATGGTCCTGAAAGTTGACCTCTCAAAAGCCTTTGATAGAGTCAACTGGCTATACCTCAAAATGCTTTTAACACACCTGGGTTTCCCTTTTGAATTCATAAGATGGATTATGAGTTGTATCACCAATGTATCATACAGTGTCCTGGTAAACGGTGCGGCCTCACCTTTCTTCCATTCTGAAAGAGTCCTCAGGCAAGGATGTCCATTGTCCCCTCTCCTCTTCTTACTCATCATGGAAGGTCTTAGTTTATTGATAAAAGAAGAACATCGAAAAGGCAGGCTTAGGGGGATCCGCATCACTGAAGAATGCACATTAATGCACCTGCTCTTCGTGGATGATGTGTTACTTTTCCTAAATGGGAGTATAGGAGATGTGACTACACTTCTCAATTCATTCACTATATTCCAAGCAGCCACTGGCATGATGGTTAACAATGGGAAATCCTCTATAACGGCTATAGGATGCACCCCATACGAGGTCCAGTATGCCCTAAGAAGATTCCCCTATAACCTACTGAATCTGGACGAGGGATTAAAATATATGGGCTATCAATTAAAACCACATGGTTATAGGATTTCTGGCTGGATCTGGATCATAACCAAACTTGAGAAAAGGCTAAACATCTGGTATTTAAAATATTTATCAAGAGCAGGAAGACTTGTCTTTAGCATGGATTCCTAAAGGAATACTATCCAAAATCAAAAACCTATGTTGTAGGTTCCTGTGGAGAGGGAACCAACCCAGAAGGATCTTCCCCTGGACAAATTGGGACTCTGTGGCACTCCCAAAGAAGTGGGGAGGATGGGGTATAATAAGACTAGACTCTTTCTCCACAACCATGGCAGACAAACTAGGGTGGCAACTAATGTCGTCCTCCAACCTGTGGACTAAAGTGGACACATCTAAATACATAGCCCCTTTAAATACTATGGACTAGATTCGAAAACCTCAGTGGACACAAGCTAGAAAATCGATCATATGGAAAGTTGTCCTCCAAGCTATGCCCCTTATCAGGGATGGACTCACATGGAGAATACAGTGAGGAGAAGCAGTTAAAATAGGGATGGACCCATGGATTGGTTGTGGAATGCTCACAAACTCCCACAGGAGCTCAGAGCATACCTCACCTCTAGAGGGATCACTCACATTAACCATATAGCAGACAATGGTCGCTCTACTTTTTTACAACAAGCTTGGAAATCTGGAAGGACATTACAGATCCCTCGACAATGGCAGTAGCATTGGAAGGAATACACGAGGGCACTCACAGAATCTCATATCAGGATATAGGAAGGGGAGGACGAGCTTATCTGGGCTCTCGCAAAGCACAGGAAATACTCACCAAAGGAGGGATACATAGCTCTTATAAACTCTCTGAAACCTCCGCAGAGTGAACCTTGGTGGAGAAGCATTTGGAAACTTAAAGCACCACCCAGATCCAGGCTCCTCATGTGGACCATTCTGCGTCACAAAATCCCAACAGGAGAAAACTTGACCAAAAGATCTTTTCACAGACCCTTCTGGTGCAGCCTCTGCAAAGCAGAGAATGAATCTAGGAATCACCTCTTTCTTACTTGCCCATGCACGAGGGAGCTTTGGAATTCTATCCACTCTCATATGCCTTCCCTCCCTAGGTGGCAAGGCACAACCGTTCAGGAAGCCTGGTAGGGATGGTGGTCCAATGTATCCTCGGAAAGAACAAAAAACATCTCTTTATTGACTAGTTGGGCCATTTGGATTGCCCGAAACAGAATCATTTTTCAAAATTCTCCCCCTCACTGGCCAAACATTACCGCACAAATCCTAGCAGATTACCAACAGATACCAGAGGAGGAAACAAACCCAACTCCCAAGCATATCATCCCCGAGAGCATAAATCAATCCCTCCCCTGGGCATACTTTGATGGTTCAGCTCAAGATATTGGTTGTGGGGGAGGCACTATCCTCCATATTACATCAAATCATTTTTACAAAATTCAAATGGGTATGGGCAGAGGGACAAACAATTTTGCTGAGCTTACAGCAGCAAAATACACCATACACTTTGCCTTGGAAAAATAGTGCAAAAACTTACAACTATTTGGAGATTCAAAAACTATATGCAATTGGATTAACAAAGTTACTATTTGTCATGCTTTTTCTCTGAGACACATCATGGACGAAATTTTTAGACTTATAAATTTATTTGACACATTTACTTGTCAACATATATACAGGGAGAGAAACACAACTGTTGATCTACTATCCAAGGAAGCAGTGCACAGGCCTGTAGACACTTGGAGCATACTGGAGTAAATTGATGGAACCTTCCGTCAGTATTATCATAGACCTTTCATAGAGATATCAGATTAGTAAAGCTCAATGGGATCTGATTTAAAGTTTTGTTGTATATATTTTCCTGTGTTGTCTTTATATAAATATTTATATGAATTTTTTATCAAGCAATTTATTTTCACATGACAGTTATTTTTTGATACACTCTGCATGGAGTAAGTATATAAGTAATATTTTGAATATCATAGCTCAAAGCAGTGTCTCCCTGCGTGGATAACACCTCTATCTAGTTTGAACTCACAAGGACAGGCTTCTAGCCCATAGTACAGTATATGCCGCTGGCATCTACAAAATGTAATTTTCCTCATTAATGAAAATTACGACTTTTGCCAAGGGAAAAAAAAATGGAGTTGCAGAAAGGAAAATGGAACAAATGAAGAATGCATATGAACTATGATATTTGATCAAGATTTTCCAAAGATTTTATGGGGTGAAGCAGCTATGACAGCGGTATAAATACAAAATAGAAGTCCTTATAGCATTCTTGAGAATATAACACATGAAGAAGAAGTCACGAGGAAGAAGCCATGTGTGAACCATCTTCGAATCTTTGGGTGTCCCACATGCATCCATGTTCATAAGGACAAGCGAAAGAAACTAGAATCTACAAGCATTAAAAAGATCTTTGTTGCCTACAGTCTTTCTTCAAAGGCATATATAATCTACATCAAGGAAGGAAGACAAATTGAAGTAAGCAGGGATGTTATATTCGATGAGAATAATACCTACAAAATATCCAAGGATATTCCAATTGGTTCTAATGACGAAGACGCTACTATTTCAAAAAGAAGAACATCATGATAAGACAACTCCAAACCAAGAAGAAGAAAATGAAGGACCAAGTGAGTCGATTCAACCTATGATCATACTCGAAACAAGAGGCCAAATTTGTTGAAAGCCACTCTTGAAGATGTTGAAGGACATGGAGCTGCTAAAGGAACTTTTAGAGAAACCAAAAGACCAAAAATATATTCAGGATATGCAGCGTGCATGACAAAATCGATAGAAGTTGAACTGACTACATTTGAAGAAGTTTCTCATCAAGAAGAATCAAAGAAGGCAATTCAAGAAGAATACCAATCCATCATGAAGAATGGAGTCTGGGAAATCATTCCTAGGCCTAGTGACAAATCAGTGGTCACTTCAAAATGGATTTACCAAATCAAAAATATTATTGATGGAAGTATAGATAAATACAAAGCTAGATTTGTTGCAAGGGGCTTCTCTCAAAAGGAAGGTATAAACTATGAAGAAACCTTTGCACCTACTGCTAGATATAATACCATAAGGTTGTTGGTTTCGCTATATGCTACAATGGGATAGAATATTCATCAAATGGACGTAAAAACAACATTTCTGATTGGGACCATTGATGAAGAAGTATACATTAATAGTCAGAAGGATTTGAAATAAATAGCAATACCACACATGTTTGCGGAATTAAAAAAGCTCTATATCACTTAAAGCAAGCTCTTAGGGAATGTTATGCAAGGATGGATGCATATCTCTTAAGAATTGGGTTCATCAAAAGTTCTGCAAATCAAATCTCTACATCAAGGTAGTGAACAATGAACCAGTCATTATACTGCTTTATTTAGATGATTTGTTTATTACAGGGGTGGAGCACAGAATACAAGAATGCAAGAAGATGTTGGTATCTAAATTCAAAATGAAAAATATGGGACTAACGCACTATTACTTGTGTTTGGAAGTCTCGCAGAAACCTAGAGAAATATATATGGGTCAAGGAAAATATATAATCAAGATTTTACAGAGATTCGGTATGATGGATTCCAAACCTATGACTACTCCCATGATCACTAATCTCAGGAAGTTGAGAAGCTCTGACTCCAGTCTCCTTGATCCCACTAACTATCATAAGTTGGTGGGCTCTCTAATGTACCTGGTAAATACAAGACTTGATATATGTGTTGTTGTAAATATTCTTAGTCAATTTCAGTTGGAGCCTCATCATGACCATTGGATAGTTGCTAAACATATTCTTACATATCTTTGAGGCACTGTACATCACTTCCTAAAGTATGATGGAAAGGAAGTTAAGTTGACAGGTTTTACAGATTTAAATTGAGGTCGCAGTGAGATTGACGAAAGAAGCACTACCGGTGAATCTTTCAACTTAAGGTCTGCAACGATTTCATGGATGAGTAAGAAACAAAATCTTGTTGCGTTAAGTAGTGTTGAAGCCAAATACATTGTTGTATGTGAATTAGGAAAGGAAGTTGTTTGGTTAAGAAAACTATTTTCAAATTTATTCGGAAAGCCTCTAGATCCTACTATAATAAATTGTGATAATCAAAGCAGCATCAAGATGTTTGAAGACCCTATATTCGTTGAAAGGACGAAGCATATCAACAACAAATACCACTACATTAGGAGTTTGCTACAAGATGGGATCGTAAAGCTACAATATATTCCGACAGATGAACAGGTGCTTTATGTGTTGACGAAGTCTCTTCCGTTTGAGTATTTTAAAGCATGCTTGGATTGGTCGACATTGCAGATTTGGTTGATGATGAGAGATGAAGCATCTAATGGTGGGTGTTTGGGAGACATCTCGTCGGCCTCTATGTGTTTGATGTCTTGATTCCGAAGAGGGAGGGTGGTGTTGGTCTTAAAGCTTTGACCTTCGATATGCACCTAGATCCTTGGGTTGATGGTTAGTTAGTAATCATAATGTTACCTAGACTGGCTAAAATCTTTAGTCCATCTTAGTCCCCCCTACGAAGATAACCCTAGTCAGATATCTAGTTTGTGCCACTAAGTGTGCCTGAACTCTTCGTAGTTCATGCATTTTTTAGATCTTGCATGTAGTTGTATATATATGTATGAATACCTCCCTAGTTAAGAGGGAGTGTTGAAGAATGTAACTAGGTTCGATCTTCATAATTGTATAATGCAATTTATTTGTCAAAAGAAATTTTATTATTAATAAAAATGACTCATTAAAGCATGGGTTTCATGTTTGGGTCATCATTTTTAGGTCAAAGCCTCCATTGTAGGCTTCTAGGTTTTATATCGAGTCAATAGAGTCATTGTCAATTTTATTAGACCCTTCTTGGGCTTTTGTATCATGTAAAAAGAATTATTTTTTAGTCAAATAAGTCATTTGACACCTCCACACCAAGTCGGCCTATATTAGGGCAATTCAACCCACAGAAGAGGCTATATATAGAGAGGCAGTTTGATCCATTTGCATCACTCAACAAGTTCGGTACACAAGAAAGAGATGCAAAAAAAGTGTGAAGTTTTTCTCTCACGTGCAAAGTTATTGTGTTATTGTTGGGGTTGAAATTATGAATTATATTGCATGTCGAAGTTCTATTGATGGGTCAAAGTTCTGCTACTGGGGAGGTAGAAATTCTACTGCTGCAAGGTCGAAGATGCCACTGAAAGACTAACTCTTGGAGAAAAATGGTTGACTTGGTGATTGGAGTAAGTTTGTGTCTAGGTCAAAAAAAGTCTTGAACTATCTCATCTTGTCTTTTAATCCACTGAAAGAAGAGTTTTCACTGGGTTTTCACCTTATAGGGGTTTTGTCGTGGTTGTCTTCCTACATCTTGTGTCTCTTGTTCTTGTTATCTTCTTATACACATAAATTGGTAATTGCTTGATGAAACATAACATAATAAAAAATAAAAGAAATCAACATAGTTCACAAGTAATTATCAAGAAGAATAAATCAAACCCTAATTACTACTAACATTGATGTCTGAACACCTTGCACCTTTTATAGTCACTTTTACATAAAGATATGCATATTAGAAAATTGCATTATTTTTTAAGAGAATTACAAAGAACACTAAAACTATATCTTGGACCAACATTAAAACTGCCTCACATAATTGTAAGGTAGAAGAAGAGTAAAAAATGAAATTGCTTGTGTTACTTGCAAATGTCATCTTGTTGCTTCCTATAGATAAATATTCTCATTTGTGAATGTCACTTTTCAAAGCATGTCAATTGTCATTGGTTAAATAAATCAATTTTCATCATGTAAATAGTTTTTTTTTTGTAATGCTTGGCAGGACCATCCATTTTCTATTATATGTATAAGGAAAATTTACACCACATAGTTTTACCGACTATGTTGGCCACCGGTCAGCATTATACGCCATCCAAAAACAAAATTGCTTCAATCTTTATAGCAAGGCTAAGTAAGTTTCAGTCTCATGACCACATACTGTATAACTATGACAACTAACATAAACAATAGGAAATTTAAATGATATCCGCATAAACAAAAACTAAGCATAGGAAGACTAATCTTTCTTGACATTCTTTTCCTCAGAGTCTGAGGCTACTGGGGCAAGATCTTCAGCAGTTGCTTTTGGCATTCCATATAGCTCCACAATGCAAGGGATGTGTCAGTCAATACGGTCCATCCTGATGTCATGTTTGTGCAACTGAAATAGGATTTTCTCCATGTCTTTTTTGTAATTGGGAAGGCCCTGCATTGTAACTGCCATCCCCACAGAAATTTGCTCCATTGCTTTGCCAAGCAGACTTTTCATCAGGAAATACAGGTACAGGGTGTGTTTGAATTGCGTAATTCTCCCTCGTGTAGTCCCCGGGTCAGGCACCATTGTTCTCCAAACTTCTATCTCATCATCCAGTTCCATTTCATGTTTTACCTTATCTTCCCAGTCATCAATCAGCTTACGGATATCCTCATATGTTTCCTCCTTGTATGTCGCGACTGCCTCAACTATGAATTGCTCAACAGGCTTGCGACCCCTGTGGCCTTTCGTCCTACTTGGTCGTTTAGTTGCTCGAGGGTTCGAGCCCTTGCTGCCACGGCCACGTCCACGTTTTGCTGGAGCCATGCCCTGTTGCTTTGTGCCCTGTAGACATTCCAACATCGTTAGCTTCATCGTTTCATTCACCTCAACCCGACGCGACTGCGCATGCCTTGCTTCTCTGCCCTGCCTGGCCTGCGACGGGTTAAGGTATCCCTGTGCCCACAAGTGGCCAATGGAAGTGGGTTCCGAGCAAGGATCCCCCAGCTTTTCACCATGCCTCTCCCCCTTGCCAAGGTGCAGTGGTTGGTCATCCCCTTACGGCCATAGCCAAGCCTTCAGACCCATCTGGAGCCAAGCAATGCAAGTGTTGTCATACCCACATGCCCCTCCCTCTGTCAGCAATTTCCTACCCAGGTTCTGCTCGCCTCTCTGCCACTCATGCCACCCAGGGTCCCTAACTACAATCGTGCTACTCTGCATATCCATATGCCAGGGTTCGCTCAACAAATTGCCCACACTGCTAGTGTCCCAACCCCCTGCCTGCAGCTCTCCCTTGCCTCGCTCGGCTACACTCAGTCCCCTCGCGTGACTTGCCCTTTAGCCCCCATACCCTCAGACTGGCCATTCAGGTAGGGTCCTGTATCTAAGCTCTGCTCAGTGTCGATCATGCCATTGCCAAAACTTTTGCTTGAAAGCAATATAAATACAACACAGAGCCGAGCCATAGCCCCCCCTTGCCTCCCCTGGTTTCTCCCTGGCTGAGCTAAGCCCCATTGGGGTGGCCTCTCGCCTCTCCCTCCCCCCAGCGGAACTCCCACCAGCTCATGGAATTACCACTTGAACCCGACCAGAACATATGAATTAAATGAGGGCGAGACCAGACTACATACTAGAGAGCCTTCGCTAGCCCACAGACGTGGTTTCTTTGCCTCCCTTCTGCTCTGCACTGCCTTCAGTCTCCACTGCACAATTCACCTGCCCCGCACATCAAATACCCTTTCCAACTCTGCCACCCTCCCTTATTCATCCCTCCACCACTTTGCCAGCCTACCTCCCATGCATTCAAGGCAAAGGACACCGCACTCCCTGCCTTGAGCATGTGGGGTGCCGCTATAATAATCGCAGTTGCACTGACCATGTCAACTCAAGCCTGGTGCCTCTGACACCTTCCCTCATCCCGACCGGGAGATCATGTAAATAGTTTAATTACTTGACATATAATTATTTTAATGTTTCATTACCTTGTAAAATGGATGAATAGAGTTAAATTCTCTCCTTATTTTTGGGGATACAACCTAAACAAAATATGATCCATCCACCCATGTTACCTAAAAAGCATAAACATACCATTATTAATGTTTATGAATTATTTACATGCCATATCTAATATAAAGCCTAGGCATAAATATGAAATTTTTATGTTCATAAGATTATGTATATTTACTATTTTTTTTAATATATTCTTTTCTTATAATATATATGTGCATCTTAAAATGGGTCAAGTTTCATGCAATTTTGAATGAACTAAACAAGGACAAAGCACAAAGCAATAGCATAAAGAAAGTGATAGTTTTTGAACCACAATTTTGTTAGTGATAATATTTACGAGGGATTTATATATGGAACAAATAACTTTCAACTATTAATGTTTTTCATAAATATACTTTTGTTCTAGATAATACAGATGTGCATCTTAAATTGGGTCATGTTTCATGCAATTTTAAATAAAGTAAAAATAAAGCATTATAAATAATATGCATATACATCTCAAATTGCATTGCTCTTCATAGAAATTCAAATTTAAATGAACCTAACAAGGGCAAATCATCAACATAAAGGATGTGATATTTTTTTTATCTATAATTTCAAATAGTCATAACGTATATGTGTTATTTAATATCAACATAAAGGATGTGATATTTTTTTATCTATAATTTCAAATAGTCTTAACGTATATGTGTTATTTAATACATAATGAAAAGTTCATAGTTATAATGTATCCATGTGTTTAATACATAACGCAATAACATATATGTGTTACTTAATACGTAATGAAAAGTTCAGTCATAATGTATCCATGTGTTGTTTAATACATAACACAAAGCTTGATGCTAAGGATAAAAACAAGTACCTTTCAACTATTAATAATGCATGATTGATTGGTTTGTGAACAAAAAAATTAGTCTGTCAATTTTAATGTACCACATTACTATTTTACAAATGCTTTTAACACAAAAATTAGTCTATCAACTTTAATGTACCACATTACTATTTTACAAATACTTTTAACACCGAGAATGCAATGCAGAATTTCAACTAACATAGCATATGCAATTCTTACAAGCTTCATGTACCACATTCCTATTTTACATATGTTTCACTGATTACACAAGGTAAAACTTCCACTAACATGACATATACCTTTTCTGTTATAGACAATTACTCGTGATTCTCGTGCATTATAAATCATAATTAAATTTATTATATTCTGCATTCTAAGCCAAACACTTAGAATACAAATGCTTTTAACACCAAGAATACAATGCAGAATTTCAACTAACATAGCATATGCAATTCTTGCAAGCTTCATGTACCACATTCCTATTTTACATATGTTTCACTGATGACACAAGGTAAAACTTCCACTAACATGACATATACCTTTTCTGTTATAGACAATTACTCATGATTCTCATGCATTATAAATCATAATTAAATTTATTATATTCTACATTCTAATCCAAACACTTACTATTTTACATATGTTCTTTTATCACCAATGATGCATTGTAAAATCTCAACTAACCACGTGATTATTTTTATATATCACCAATGATGCATTGTAAACTCTCAACTAACCACGTAATTATTTGTTATAGACAAAATTACCCATTTTAAATTTCATGCATCACCAATCATAGTTGCCTTTTTAATTGTTTCCATGCTAACACAGCTTGAATGATACTTATCTCATTACATCTTCATATTTTTATTAATAATTGGTCTCATAAACATCCTAAATATCATAGTTAATCTCTCATTTCAGAAGTTCAATATCTTGACGCAAAGTTAAACGAGTTTAAACATTGATCAAATGTAAGGAACTAAACCCATGTTACTTTATTACAAGGTATCTAGTATAACTTGACAAGTATTTGACACTTTTTTACTAGAGATGAGTAGTTAATATCAATTTGAACAAAATAAATGTTCACGGCGAGAACGGGAAGAAATAAAGGTACAGTGGAAAACGAAAACTATTCAGAATGTAATTCTTAATCTCCCATTTATTAAATCATTATTTACTTTAAATGATAGATTGGTGCTTTGAACCACATATCATTCATTTAACTACCCACAGAGTTGGTAAAAACATAGCTCTTTTAGCTCAATCAATTCTTTAATGTTTTTGCAGATCATTAAAATAATTACACCTTTTGGAGGGCTGGTGGGTAAATTTTGCAAACCAAGACAATTTCAATCCTTGCACTCTCCAACTAACTCTAGGTTTTATATCAAAGGGGGGATCCTTATTTGCTTTAGGTTTCTATGTAATAAGGGGTAAAAACTTCTCGTACTTCGCTGAAGCATATCAAATTTATATACAATCTGGATTGATGCCAGCAATGCAACCACTGCGAGAAAACAATATTTACAAGAATTCTTAGTTACAATCTCTAAAAATAATGAAACTTCATATTTTCTAAAAGACAAAATGCGTCGACAAAAGAACTGCACAATCCAATAAAACCACTCAGGACAATCCAATAATTCCGACATCGTGAAAAAACACTAGTAATCATTCATAGTACATATAAGGGCTACCTGTGTTGGCCCCTAAACCACAGTTACATGGCTCCTGGGAACTTGGTGACTTAAGTGGCTTGGGTCAATGCCAGTCATGTGAGCCATGCTCATAGAAATTCGGTGTATCTTGAGAGACTTGGCAAGGCTGCGAAGTACAGCTAGTGTGGAGCAATTCAACAAGTTCCAGATTATTTTATTGCCAAGTTTTGTTGAATTATTGCTTTATTATTGCAGATTAACAGTAGGAGCTAATGTAGTTTTAATCGGCCGAATTACTGACGAGTACTTCCGAGCCATTGCCATGTTGATTCTCCAATTTTGCTTTGGCAAGACCCAATCATGTGGCTTTGCCTTAAATAACCATTGCTCGCTCATTATAAACTGCCATGGCTCCAACTGAGATATGATGTTTGGAAGGGCATAACTTGCTACCTTCAACTCAGCATCCTTTTGCCATTCATCTCCATCTCGTATCTACATTGAAAAGCTTTCTCATTCATGATAGCACACACACAAACACATTACCTACGCATGTACACAGACACATTGACACGCCCCTCTGTATGTCTCACTGATACTCTACAATCTGGAACTCCTCAGCAATCTGTCTTTTGAATCATTTCAAGTATTTTGGAGAATGATATTCCTCTACCAGTGTAACATGGACTAAGACTTGGAACAAAACGGAAAAGTAATAGACAACACTACATCAGCAGGTCCGCAAGTCATTGATCAACTTGCCTATATTACATGTATGTTTAAAAATTTGCAATGTTGTCTTAGTAACATTAATAGAGGTATTCCTCTACCAGTGTAACATAGACTGAGTTGACTTGGAACAAAACGGAAAAGTAATAGACAACACTACATCAGCAGGTCCGTTAAGTCATTGAGCAACTTGCCTATATTGCATGTATGTTTAAAAATTTGCACTGTTGTCTTAGTAACATTAATAGAGGTCTGAGTTCTACAACTACCCAAAAGATACATAAAATAGACGAGCTCTGTAAAGTACCATTAAATAGGAAATCAGACACAGCATCATCATTTGCAATAAATAATTCAACTACCGGCTCCATAGTGTTGCACAAATGGTTTCGTTAGTGTGTACTCAAATCACATATACAACAGTAAAATCATAATATATATAATCATCCTAGGATGCAATATCATACAAAATGCAGGTGGCCAAATAATACCCTACTACACGAGGATAATCTACTTTATTTCATAATTCAAATTAACAACATTAAAAACATGTACATGCTGCAGAGAATTTCAGCCACTTTGATTACTCAAGGGTTGCTAACCTCACTGATTTCTGTATTCCCCTTGCATTGATGAACAAGTAGTAACCCTTCAATATGCACCACCTTTCCAAATGGCTCACTCCATGCCAAGAATTTGCCAAAATGACATTCACAGCCACGATTTTGACAAAAAGTAATCGTCTGCATAGAATAAGCAATTGGAAAAGAGGTACAAATTGAAATGCTGCAGCTTGCGGACAAAATAACATGTACAGCCATGACTTTGTCGAAAACACCCATATGCATAATAAATGACATTATAAACAAGCCATGAAAGAAAACCAGAAATGCAACAAGAGGCAGCATAAAACTTCAACAGACTACCTACCAAATCACAACAAATGACAGCCAATTCAGATGTCATATACAAAGTTACAAACCATTTTTGTCACTCAGATGAAGGTTTCACACTCTCAAACAAGTGCTCTTGTATGGTACAGTTTCCATATTTAGATATGAAACTAAATGCTTTGGACAGAGTATATTGAACATCATTCCTGACAGAAGCCTCACACATAGAAGATTCATTTTAGTTCTGTCATACACGTTAATTATTCAGACTCCAGAGGACCCATTTTCATAGAATCGGGGACATGTTAATTATTTTGCATGGATTGCTGACAACTTTAAATGCATGCTATGATTCTTATTATCATTCCTTGCTTCATGTATGATGAGAACAGGAACTCCAAATGAGGATAAGATTTGAACAAGTTGATTGGAAGGATCATTTAGATCAGGAGAAAATCTGCTCATTTAGCAAAATAATTACTGTGACTAGACACACAGTACTTCATCTTATCATTTATTAACAATGGTCGGAATATGAACATCCAAACGGCAACTTTAAGCCTCACATGCTGAAGACAACAAAGCCAGAGCCCTAGATGGTACTATTTCAACTAGAAGATTAAGTTTCTGCTTCAAGCAGAGTATCATATACTAAGGTTACAATGCAAGCAAAATGTTGAGCCTTGATCCTAATTATTCTATCAAAACCAGGAAAGATTGGTCTTACCCTACTGGAACAGGTACACCATTCAAAGTTCAAAATTTCAGACAATAGCCAAAAGCCAACCTGAAGTATCACATATTTGTATAAAATGGCACACATAGAAGAATACTGTTTAAATTATGAAATGGAAAATCTATACATGAAGAAGTAAACCAATGCAGTGGAAAAACAAATTATACAGCACATTTAAACTGAATAGACAATATCCACACAAGCAGAACATGTTTTGATAAAAGCACAACATTCTCACCTTCCTAAACAATACCAGTAATGTTAATAACAAATGCAGAAACAAACTAAAATCTGTATATCAAAATAATATTCTAACTGCAATAGCAGCCCTAAATGCTGGAGAACAGCCCAAGAAATTATAGAGTTATACTCACAAAGCAAACTCAAAAAGTAACCATTATGATTTTGGCAAGAAGTCAAAAGACGTAACTTATGCTACCAAAACATGACTAGATAAGCAAACCTCGAATGAAAACTAAAGCTTTATACAGCAACATGAAAAAACAAACTTAAGCAAATGATGAAACATCACTACAAAGTTACAACAGAAAAAATTGCCTTTACAGTATTTCATTTAGCCCCAATACAGAGAAACCATATACTAACAGAAAACAAAATTATATGGTAGCTCATTTAAATCATAACTACTTAAAGACTATTTGATTAGAAATAACGAGTGTCACAATCTTTCTGAAACTTACCCTGAAAGGCTTCAGAATTTCAGAGCAAAAACGAAATTGACTTCCTCAAACCTGCTCTGCAGAAGACACTCAAAAGTTCCATAAAAGTAAAGGCTGTCAAAACTACCCAATTTAAACAAGTTACAGCGCAGATAAGTCTTTGGAGGGCACCAAAGCCCATCGATTACATGGTCGAATAACAGCATTAGCAGAATAAACTTACAAAGTTAGAAATCGAATTGTATCAGAAATGCAAAGTGCATGCTTCGAAAAGCTCTGATTTAGGTGAGTCTGCAATGTCAACAGACAAACTGCATCCCCAGGTTCCGTTGTTTAGATTTGAGATGTGGCATTGCTACCACATTGCAATGCTAAAAAGACTTTTGTAAGAATTTATTACCTACACAAAACCCCAAACCTGAAGCACGGCTAACGATGAATCATGTACTAAACTATAACAATACACAGCGGAGAAACGATGGGATTCAGCAGCTCACTGAAGATGGTTCAGGGAGCTGCTCGCATCGCAGAGAATTAATCTCTCGTAGCTGTGCATTCTCTTGACTAGCATGCTTTTCATTAGGTTCACGTGCTACTTCCATTTGCTCTACAGGTTCTCCGTTCTTAGAGTTGTCAACATAAGATCCAGCACATTTATTCTCCTCCTTTGCCTCCAGTGATTCTACTGGCACCGCAGTTGTTATCTCTTCAGGTTTGCCATCCCCACCATGGTGCTCTTCTTGCGTTTCTTCTTTCTGTTTCACTTCTATCTTCTCAGTTCCTGCCCCTTCCACCTCCTGAACTTTTGGATCCTTCAATGGTGTTTCTTCTCCTTTGTCAACAGCCACCTCCACTGCTTCATCAGATTTAGGTCCATCAGTCATCACATCAGGTTCTGATTCTGGTTTCTCTTCATTGTCTTCTTGTTGCTCTTCAGCCTTCATTGCTGGTTTCTCTTTCTCATCATCCTTCTTATCTTTTCCAACATCTTCCGCTGTTTCTGAAGCAGAAGTTTTTCCTTTAGCTGAATCCTCCACATTCTCAACATCTTGCATTTCTTCTTCCTTGCCAGCTTCAAGTTCTTGAGAAGGGGCTTCAGCTCCTTTCTTTTTCTTTTCTTTTGCATTTTCAGAAGCGCCCTCTGATTTCCTAGATCGCTTTGGAGTTGTCTTTTTAGACTCACTTTCCGGGGTTTCGGTTGTTTTTGGCTTCTCACTTAATCTTGCAGATCTCCTTGGTGTATCACCTATTATTAGATCATTTGGCAAAAAGCAGTCAATATCATACTTTCTGAAATCTGTACATCATATGGCCAGAAACTAAATTTCTGAAAGGTTGAAAGGATTTGACATAAAAGAAAATTTACAAGGGCAGGAAATTTTGACATCTACCTGTGCCCCACTCAAATTCCGTAATATCAGGACCTCCTGGATGGGCTTTCAAGTACTGTGACAGATGCCGCTTATTCTTGATCTCCTCACCTGTAGGAGCAATGAAAATAATCTCATTCCTCTTTGGGGTCCCCCCTTTCTTGGGAATAAACTGCAAAAGAAACAAATAAACAAGCATCAATAAAAATATGAAATCTCCTAGAAACAATGATTCCTTGCTCGATGAGATCACAAATCAAGAACTGGTAGCACAGATATCAGAAAGATGGGAAATAGGTGCACTTGCAGTGACGGTTTTGATGGGTGTGCAGAAGAAATTTCAAATGTTAAGGATTTGTGGATGTCTTACTGAGGAAATTCTAAAATATACAAATATACAGGCCTACATTATAAGATTGAATAGTGATATTTATTGCATTAGACATGAACTGAACCGATCCACTAGGCTTAAGCACACAGCTTGATGCCAGTTGGTAGATTTCTAGAATATTCTCCTTTGTAGACTTCAAGATACTTAAGTTGTTTCTTCTGTAAATTTTTTTAATTTAAGTTGTTTTCTACTTAAGACTCCCCATCCGTCCAACGAATTCGGATTCCTCCTGAAATTGGCACCTTGCTAAGATTACTTGGGATATACAACCTGGGTATACAATGTACATGCAATATTCAGCAATTTGAGAGTGACTCTATCCTGAATGAAATAACTGATTTGAAGAATATGGTAATTCTGATTCAGTCACTAAAATTACAAGAAGAAAAGAGACAGTACTTTCATAATCTTTGCATTACCATGCAAGAAATGAATATTCACCATGGAGAAGTATAGGAGAATGAGCAGCAATACTAAAAAGCCAACTGTATGAGCACAATTTCCTTAACTGAGCAATCATGCTACAACATGGTTTTGGCTTCAAATGTATGAAATCCAAGAGTCGCCAGACGGAAAAGAACTTTATGAATGTGAAAAAGAATGTCATTTTACAATCAGGAATTGTCAAAAAATTATAGTTGGCACAAATTCGCAAGAATGCCTTCTCCCAACTGAAGACACAAACTGCAATATTTTAATTTTGATTCACTGCTAGAATAGCACAAGAAAAAGTATGCCAAACTCGTCATGGCTTAAAACAGCTACACTCTAGTAAAAGGAAGGAAGACGTTAACTTGCTCAGTGTAATGACCCAAGCACCTTTAAAATGATAGAAAATCAATGAATACAAACCAATTTGACAGGAAAACCTCCTTTCACAATGGATACAATACAAATAAAAACAAAAAAAAGGTGATCTACAACTAGGCATCTTTGTTACAAACTTACAAATATAGGAGACAAAGGGTACAATTATAACGAAAGGGTACAATAAAAGATTCTGACCGACCTACTGGTATAACAATACGAATGTAATAAAACAATATCTAGAGCTTAACATTGGGTTTTATGCGATTAATATGCCCCTCCCTTCAAACAAGTGTAATAAAACAATATCTAGAGCTTAACATTGGGTTTTATGCGATTAATATGCCCCTCCCTTCAAACAAGTGTTGTCCTCAACATATTGACTAACTGCAGGTATTTATGCATGAATAACTTATCTTCCCATGTCACCTCTTCCAGTAGTAGTTTCTTCCATTTGACAAGGTACTCAATAATTGCCCAATTTCAAAGCTGCTTTGTTTCAAGGATTGTTTCTGGTTTTTGTATGATTTTCCCTTCTTCATTAATCTCTGGTAAAATAGTTTGGACTTCAGATCTTGTCACTGAATACCTCCTCCTTTAAGCAAAAAACACAGAGGCTTGGATGTAAACATGAAGATGCAGACAACTCCACTTTGTAAGCCATATTGGCAATCCTCATAGTACCTGGGTGCTAATTTGATATCCTCCTTTTGTTGCTTGAGGGACACTATTTATTTGGTTGTCGCCCCACAAATACCCAATCCCCCACAATAAAATCACTTTCACTGTGATACTGATCTACTTGTTTCATTCTAATTTGTGCTATAAACAAGTTGCCCTTCAATACTCTGAGAACCTCTTGTCAGTGCCCTATGTGGTCCTCCCTACTTGAACCTTTGCAACCCCTTTGGAAGGTGATGTGATAGATGGTCGATGATATCCATAAAACACAATAAATGAAAACATTTTCTACGAAGAATGGAAATATGTTTTGTACCACCATTCTGCCAAGGGCATCCACCTGACCCATTGTGTTTATTTATCAAATTCAAAGCAAATGAAGATATTCTTCTAAAAATGTATTCACAATCGCAGATTTCCCAACGAATTGGGGATGGTAAGATGAGCTATAGCCTATAAGACAATTGAGTACCCAAACAAGCAAATAATTCAATCCAAATATTTCCAATGAAAATCTGTCACTTAAAATAAACTTTGAGATTCCATCTAGATTTTGCACAGTTTCCTTGAATGTTGTCACCATTGTACTTATTATAAAAGGATGAGAAAGAGAGAAAAAATTGGCTTACTTTGTCAGCCAATCTACTACTACCATAATGACATTCTTTGCTTTATATTTGGGTAAAATTGTAACAAAATCCACTGAAACTCCTTCCCAATCTTGGCTTGGTATATCTAATGGTTGTAGGAGATCTAAGGCATTGATTGTATCTATCTTACATCTGTTGTCAAACCACACATTCTGCAATAAACAATTGAACACTAGTTTTAAGACCTTCCCAAAAAATATCCTTCTTGATCATGTCGTAAGTATTCAAGCACCCTAAATGTCCTCTTATAGGAGAAGTGTGCAATTCCAAATGGACCTTTTGTTTGATTTGGGAATTCTTATATAAATATAGGTGATCTTGATACCATAGTGGATCATTCTTCCACACATTTTTATTTCATGCACTTGGCTCCTCTTATAGTTGTTAAATGATCATGCATTCCTTACGATCTTGCCTCCATTGTATGCTTCCTTCTTCAAGCCAATCAAATTGTGGAATAGAAATAGCACATAATGAACTCTATGTTTCTTCTTCTTCACTTGAAAGTGCATTTGGTACAATATTATGTTTTCCATTTTTGTAGATAATTTCAAAATCAAAACCTAGCACCTTTGTAACCCATTTCCGCAACACTTCTAAAAAATATTGTTGCTGCAAGAAGTGCTTCAAACTATCATGATTTATTTTTAACTTTGAATTTTCTTCCTATCTAGTAAGAGTGCCTAACCACATGCAGTGTGGCCAACATTTATTTCTCTTAAATGCGTTGAGGCAAGTTCTTTCCTTTAAGCTCGGTAAGTTCTTTCCTTTAAGCTCACTACTCTCAAAGGCAAGGGGCCTTTCTTCTTGCATTAAAACTGCACCAATGCTATGGCATGAGCCATCACACTCCACAACAGAGGTTTTTTTGAAAAGTGTGCCAAGGACAGGAACTGTAACCATAACCTCCTTAAATTTTTCAAAGGCTTTGGTTGCTTGTTCAGTCTAAGAAAATACTTCCTTTTTAATAATGTTGTTAGCGGTGCCCCTATTCGACCATAATTTCTTAACAAACTTGCGTTAATAGCCTGCCAATCCTAAGAATGCTTTAAGTTTCTTCAAGCTTTTGAGGATTGGCCATTCCACCATAGCTTTAATTTTGTTAGGATCCACTTTGACACCTTCATGAGATGCAATATGATCCAAGTATTCCAATTTTTGAACCCCAATGGCACACTTCGAATACTTTGCATATAGTTGTTGCTCTTCCAATAGTTTTAAGACCCCATCAACATGTTGTACATTCTCCTCCCAACAATTTTTATAAAATAGTATATCATCAAAAAATAGTAACACAGACTTTCTAAGGGTGGGTTTGAAAATAGAATTCTTCATACCTTGAAATGTCGAAGGTGCGTTAGTAAGTCCAAGTGGTGTAACCAAAAACTCATAATGACCTTCAAGTTTTCTAAAGGTTGTTTTGGGACTGTCTTCTTGCCTCGTTCTAATTCGATGATATCTCAAACAAAGATCCAACTTGGTAAAGAACACTGCTCCATGTAATTCTTCTAATGAATCATCAATGGGGGAATAGGAAAGTTGAAACTTATGTTTAATGTCATTTTGTTAAGTTCTCTACAATCTAGATACATATGCCATGAACCATCCTTTTTGTAACCACCACCATTTCTAAAAGGAAAGCACTTTGACTACGTTGAACGATGCCAACCTTTGAACCAAACATGCAATCTCACTCTTTGATGCATATGGAAACTTGTAAGGCCTAATATTAGGTAGTACACTTCCAAATGCAAATGAAAAGCATGGTCATGATTTCGGGCAAATGGAAGACCCTCCGGCATCTCTCCAAATACCTTGGAATGATTGTCGATAACTTTCTAGAGATAAAGTGTACCAAAGTATATAGATGTTAGAACATCTAATGAGCACAATTGTGCAATTACAACATGTTGTTCCTTTTAGAGTAATTTTGTTATGTTGTTAGAGCTTATCATTTTAGAGGGTTTCCCTTGGATACCTTTAAGTTCAGTTACCTTGCCTTCCAAGAAAAATCTCATGAAAACATCTTAGAAACTAAGGCCCATTATTCCCAACGATTATAACCATTTGACCTCTAATACAACAACAGCACCATGCATTCAAATTGCAATCATGGGACTATCCAATAAATACCCATGCCCCCCCCCAATATTCAGCATAAAAATATGGGCACTTCCTTGAAAAATATATGGTATCTACATCTACAATTATTTACTTGAAATCATGTTGCTGGAAATAAAAAGCAATTGAGAAGTATTACCAATTTGTAATTGATGAAGTTATGGGTACTCCCTGAACCAATCAACACAATTACCTTTTCCTTTTTGATATATCCTACTATCTTGAGGGTTTATGGAGTATTGATGTTGACCAATGCATGACCAGATATGGTTAGACTAGTCACTTCTAGCTCTACATCTTGTGATGGTTCCAATTCTTGATCTTCTTCCACTTCAAAGCCTATATAGAATAATTCCTTATCACTTCATTTATGCCCCTTATTGTACTTGCATTCAAAATTGAAACATAGTCCCCTTGCACTTCTTTCATCCATTTTCTGAGGTGTCAACCTTGTCGGTTAAGTGAGGTTACGAGATGGAGCACGATGTTCTCTATAGTTGTTAGTGACCACTCTTCTCGTAAACATATGTTTACTCCAAACTTGTGTTTCTCACCTAAAAGCATGCTCTAGGGAGTTTGGTTCAAAGAAACAAACCTCATGTTGGATACTTTCCCTTAAAGTACCCATAAACAGGTCTAACAAATTATCCTTTGGAATGTTTTTTACTCGTAAAACTTAACTTTTGGAATTGTTGAATTTGTTTTGTACTTCGACCTTTTTGACAAAGATTTACTAATTGATGAAATAATGTATTGTTTTCAATATCCCCATAATGTGCTATAAATTCCTTCGTAAAAATGGACCAAGATACAATAGAATCCTTTTTCCTTTCACAAAGCCATTGATAACATATAAATTGATCTTTGTTCTAAACACGATGATGCAATAGTTGCCTTTTGTAAAGCAGACAATTCATATAGATTAAAGCACTGCTCCATCTAGATATGCATGTTATAGCCTATAGGATATTTTCCATCAAACTTCCTCATATCAATCTTTTGAAAGCAGTTTCTTAGGGCCGAGCTGAACCTTTTATGTTGTGGAGTTTTGAATGGTGAATGATCAAGATCTTTTGATTCAATATCTAAGCTTTCCAATCATGATAAAATTATCCCCATATGTGTTGGAGTCCCAACACAATTGTTTTCCTTATCTTCATGATTTCCTTGGATCTTTGTGTCCCTTTTAGAAAGCCTCTTCTTTTCCAGTTCATCCATTTTCTTATCCATGTGTTCCTCACTTCATTCATTTTGTTTTCCATTTCCTTTTAAAGGACTTCTTAAGAACATGATAATTCCACTTGTCTCAACATGTTACGATTCATTTCACCAACATGGTTCTTTAATTGGGAGACCATGTATTCTAAGTCTTCACTTTCCTCAGATGTCATGTTTGATTTTTATGAGTTGTATTTCTCGTAGAACTCTTTTCCGTATGAGAAAATAATAGTACTCTTTATCAAAATTTTCAGTCACCCAAAAATGGATCTTCCAATCAAAAGATGTGCCAATTATAAGTTATGTACCTTCAAGCCTTAATTTGGAGATTGTCCAAATGGTTAATCATTGTCTTTATATATATTTCAAATATGAGCCCTTCCTGAGTCTAAAATTTTGGCCTCTCACACCTTGATATGATTTCTTAAACCCCTGAAAATTTCATAGTTTGAAAATTCATTGAAGGAATGTTATAGCAAAACCGCCTTAATAACTTGTTTAAGACCAAATTCAAGATTAGTCAAAAACCCTAACTTCCACAAGATATATCTCATAAAATATAACAAGTAAAAATCTAAAGTTTTGTCCAAACATAATTCTAAAGATTTCAAACGCTGAAATTTTCCTAAAAAAATTATAGTTAAAACTCCAAGATAACTTTTTCAAAAATGATATCAAGGTTAGTTGCAAACCACATCTTGCATAGACTATATCTTCAAAAATACAATGAAGCAAAATACGAAGTTTTGACCACATGCGCGATGATATTTCCCCTTAGTCTCCACAAAATTTCACAGTCTAAAACTACCCATAGAAAAGTGATCTAAAAATGGGGCCTAAAGGATTCTTGTCAAGCTTACAAGAACCTCTCCCACTTCCAAAGCTTAAATATTCCTGAGTATTATGATTAACCAATTACGGAATTAAAAAGTGCTTGAAAATAGGTGTACGCTTGTGTTTGTCTTAAAATTGTTTATGTGCTTTAAGTTTATTTGCTTGAACTGATATAAAAACATATACTAGCAAGTAAAGCAGCAATGCGATGCAGCAACAAGCAAACACACATAACAGCAATATAATAGGGAGTTCACCCAAAACTCTTGGGCTACGTCTCCTTGAGCTCTAGTCAACTCGACTAGGCTCTCTAGGATTATGGCTGAAATCATTTTACAAGCTCCACGCTCAACTCCATTGTATTGCACAGAAACAATGGACTTAGAATGCCATCTTTTCCCTAGCTTTGAAGCTCTCCGGCTTTCTGGCTCTGGCTCTCGCTCTTGGATCCTGGCTCTTGGCTCTATCTCTGGCTTTGGCTCTGGCTCTTGGCTCTGGCTCTCGCTCTGGCTCTGGCTCTTCGGCGCTCTGAGCTTCTCTCGGCCTCTGCGTGCATCAATGGATCGCTCGACCTCCAAGCACCCCTTCGCAATCCTCCAGCATCTCTATTGCTGTCAATTGAGCTCTCTCGTTCACTCGACCTCCAAGTGACTCTTAAAACTCTCTGCGTTGCCTCAACAATTGTGCTCTCTAGCTTGTGAGGCCTCCTCCAGCTCTGTGGCTTCCCCAGTCGTTTCTCTGCGTGTAATCACTCCTCTGCGGCTTTGCGGCTTCTTCTGCGCTTTGTCTCTTCGACTAGCCATCTGGCTTTGTGGCTCTGTGGCTCTCTCGGCGTTACAAACGCAGCATTGCCTATAAAACGCCCACTTGCAGCATGGCACAACGATCAGGGGCAGTTCCAAGGAATCGGGGGCCTTTCTTCAAGTGAAAACCCGAAAACGACCATATTTCCCAATGCACAAAGATATACCGGAAATACACAGGAAAACGCCTCATGGAGCATTTAATCAGACTTCAAATATTATTGAATTGCCCCTAAAAACCCTTTCAGGTCTGCCTTTTATGGCTATCGCAAGCCCACTGTTGATCGCATGATTGCCGATCCAACCGCTGAAAATCCGTTTCGGGTGGCTTATGTGCGCAGAGATTACCCACCCGAAAAGGCGGTTTTCTCTCTCTTTCTCAATGCCACGTGTCAACCAGTGTATGGGTTTGGGCAAAGCCCATCCAATACCACTTACCGCCTGAGACCTGCCCAAAATACCACTTACCACAAAACTCAAAATTTATAGGGTTGCATTAATAAACCTTTCGGGTCCACCATTCTATCGCTAATCGTTATCGCATGGCGTAATGGCCAAAACCCATTTACACGAGAAATACATTGAAAATCCAAATTCCCGGATTTCGAATTCTATGAAATAGAGTCTATAAACCCTATCGAATCCGCACCCTGATCGCTAATCGCAATCGCAACGGCCCAGGAATCTGCCCTTTGGGTATGCCGACCGCCGATCTGCCAATCGCCGATATCACACTTCGTGTATTGCATTGGCGGGGGTCTATGCCTTTTGCACCTCTGATCGCCGATATCGTAATCGCTAATCGCTCATCGCAAATCCTTCATGCCTTTGGCTTAAGTCCGCCCTTTGAGCCTTTCCGATGCGATTTCCTTAAGGAGCCTTTTAGGCCATTTTTAGAAGAAATGCCTCATTTTTCAAGGGACAAAGGCAATCTTCATTCTGCGATAACTTCTTCATCCAAAATCCGTTTTAGCCCATTCAAGTTGCAGTAGATTCAGAATGAGAAGATCTATGCAATGGGACTATTTCCAAGAGCATCCTTGGACTTTCATTTTCCTCTGTGATGAACACTTTAGACTCAAAAGTCTATCTTAGATCCATTTTGAACCAAAAAGTCATAGCAAAATTAAATAAATGATTCGTTCAAGACTAATTTCACAAATAGTCACAAACCCTAACTTCCATAGGGTATATGTCCACAAATATAGCAAACAAAAACTTGAAATTTTGACCATGTGTACTTCGATATTACTCCTCAATCTCCTCAAGATTTTGTTATCTAAAGATTTGTAGAAACAAAGTTATAGTAAAAATGCCATGATGTCATGATTGAAAGAGAAAAACCCTAGGATCATAGGCTCCTATAGCAAATGTAAAGAGTCAAGTGCCTTAAAAATGATAAAATATCAATGAATACAAACCACTTCATGTGGGAAACCCCCTTTTATAATGGATACAATACAAAAGACAAGAGGAGATGACCCTAAGACTAGGTGTCCTTGGTATATATATATAAGAGACAAAGGGTAAAATTATAATGAAGGGTGCAATGAAAGGCTTTGGCCCAGCTACTAGTATAACAATGGAAATCTAATAACCAATATATCTGGGCTTAGTAAAGGGTTTTACGTGCTTAACACTTAACATATGAAAATCTCACTTTCTTGTAAAATCTTCAAGGTTCTAATATCGAGATGAACTCTTTGAAAATAGTAGAAAATAGTCCTTGTGTTTTGCAATTACTAATTGGACACACTCCAACTCTCTTCAACAAAACTTGACCTTAGAATGTAAAACATGCCTTGACTAGGCCAACTAAACCATCCTTAAAAAACAAAGAACCAAAAGGCCACATTTCAAGTGAGGCTCAGCCTAATCTATTTTCATTGCAAGGTTGCAAAAGTTGATTGCAATTTCTATTCAACTCATGAAACACTTTTCTTAGACATCAAAGCATGTTATCTTGCCACAAAAACAAACGAAATAGAAACAACTCCTTATTGCGCATTGATAAGTTGGTGACATTTGTCAACAACATTGTCAAAAGTTGAATTACCTAAAAGCAATTAGCAGAAAAATTATTCATCATTATTTGATGATGGACTATACAGGAGCCTTGTAAGTATCAATGACCTTGGTGGTCTTAATGACTTGTAGAACCTAACTCATGGGATTCCCTTTTTAACCAAGCAAATAAACCACCTCTTCACAAGTAGATAAGATCATTTTATTGATGTCGAAAGAATTACCACAATACTAGGTCAATGGGACTCAAAAGTACAACCCATGTAAGCACATAATGGGAACACAAAAGTGACTCCTAACCCTAATCTACAATAGCTATAAATTACAAAAGCTCAACAATAGTACTAAAAAATAATATAGATACAAAACAACACCCATGTCAAACATAAAATGTGGAAAAAGTCACGTCAAGAGAAGTAAGATAAGAGGGGAAAGAAGAAGAGGACTTTGTTGTTTGTGTCCTCAATCACAAAGAAAGGGCCAATACACTCTTTGATGATCTTGTTAGGATAGACCCCACGATGAATACCAAGAAGCATAATCCCAACCACATACCAATTGTCCATCGCAACTCTCCTAACACTTTAGGCAATTAAGAAGAATCCAATAAGGGGGCTTCAAGTACTCGAAATGATGGAGGGGTGTAAGCAACCAAGTTGTCTCATGCATGAAGCCTCCTCAAGTCTCTCAATGGAAACTAGTCTACAAGCTATATGTCTAAAGGAGGTGCATGGTCTCAATAATCCAAACATTGATCTCTTATGGCTCTGCATGTCATTTATGGTCCCCTATAACGAAGATCGAGGGAAAGAGGCGAGTGATCAACCTTGTAGGGATTGTCTCGGGTGCCACGCATAAAATCTTTCTCTTGAAACCCAGCACTTCCCTCAAGAAAAGAGTTAGATACCTCTAGTTCGAGAAAGGGAAACAAGTGGATAGGAATCCTCCTAACTCCTTGTAGAGAAAAGGAAACCTCTCCTTGATATCATAGTATAAAGGGTAGCAAGCAATAAGGCGTTCTTTCAACTCGATGTCATTCAAGTGACAAACCAACCATGTCTTCTTTGATCTGAAGATACAATGATCCATCTCAATGTAGCATTGATGTGAGCAATGCTTTGATTGAGCCTTAAGGGATTTTGAAGCTATGAATCCAATGTATATGAGTATAATTGGGTCTAATAATAAGGATGTTCCTCCATTGAATGGAATGCTCAAAATAGAAAGCCATCTTAGGACCGAGGTACTTGAGAAGGGCAATAGAGGTGACTTGAATGCATAGTCTACAAACCTTCCCTCCCATCACCTTGTTCAACTCCTTAGGCAGGACGAGGTGACCTAAAGTGTCAAGATAGTACCTAATACAGATGAGGTGATCAATAAAAATGCCACTAGATTAGAGGAGCAAAGGCCACTCATAGAACCAACACCATGGTTGCCTCATGGGGAGGCCTACAAAGAGAAAATTACTCCTGAGAAACAAACTTTAAAGGAAGGGTATTTTGCTTGTCATGAAGTTTAGCCCCTCTAGATCATACTTTATGGAGAAAGGAGATCAAGATATATAGGATGTACACCGCATGTGGCTTGAATGATATCCTATGAAACTTGTAGTGTATGGAAATTGAACTTGAGCATTGTCATCTTGTGACCCTCTTCTATGTCATTTCCACAATTAACCAACCCAATGATGACACAATATCTCTCTATCATCCTTCGCAGTTTAGACCACCTTCCCTCTCTTACTCTTTAATGCTTCTTTTTTGATATTGTTCATTTTGACCCCTTGGGTCAATCACTTCGGGTATTTCCTTACCCTATGGGACCAATTTGGAGTGCAAACCCCAAATTAGGTTTGTGGCTACTATGCCTCACCACAAGTCTACAACAACCCCAATCCATTGGCATTGCCATTTTCAAGGTCAAACAGATCACATCTTCCTTGACTTTTCTTGATCTCAAGGTGCAACACAAATCATAGATTTCCTGGCTATACTACCACTATGCATCATACCCTATAAAACAAAGAAACCCATGATATGACCTTGAAAATTCATTAGTACACAATGAAACCTAGCGATTTGAATTTTTTTGTAAAAGTCCCTCTGTTGAACATTTAGTTTGTCATCCTTGAGGTTGGTTTGCTTTCCTATTTATACAATTCAATTACTCTTTGTAAAGTCTCTTCGAAAAATCCACTAGATAAAACCAATCTTGCAAGCACAAACTCAAATAGCATCAAATATTAATATTAATCTAGCCTCCTAATTGTTAATTCTTTTGTGTGGCATTGGGAGGTATTCCCACATGCCTAAGTCAACCTAGAAAAATTATGAAAGATTAAATTAAAAGATTTGATTTTGGAGCATCAAGTCAGCCTAGGAAGACAATTCAACCCAGCGCATGAAAGTGTGTCCCTTGGGTTAATTTACCCCCATTCGACTAGTATATATAGATGATGTGACATCTCATTTTCTCCACAAAGTGAGTTTCTTCATTTTTTAAGGTCTCTTTAAAAATCGCATGTGTGGAGAAAAGGAGGGCAAGTTGATTATTTGACCAAATTGTTCTCTCCATATTTGACCAAGTTTGACCGAGTTGACTAAATTGTTTTGAGTTGAGTTTGACCAAAGTTGATCGAGTTGCAGGAGGGTCACACATGCTCAACAATTTGACCACAGTTGACCACAAGAGTCGTAAGACCAAAGTTCGACTGTAGGTTGACTATTTGACCAGTGTTACCTATTGAACATTTTTGGTTGGTTTGACCAACGTTGACTTTTGCTACTTTGACCAAGTTTTGACTAGTACTTGGATTTGTACTTGCCATAGACTTCTAGACAAATTCAATTTGTAAACATTGTTGAAGAATAATTTCCCCTCAAGAAAAATTGTTGGGTTTTCTCTCAAGGTTGTGTTACCTAGGGTAAAAATAGTATCTTTGAAAATGGGTTTCTTTCTATGATCTTCATTGTTTCTATTGCATTATCTGTTGATATTCTCTTAAGTGTAATTGCTTAACGATATCAGTGGCATAAGAATATATTGTGAAAATCATTAGGTAGTAATTATCTGGCAGAAAATAGTATTCTATTGTGCTCTTGTAGAAAATTCAACACTAATTCACTTACTAGACTTTTACACTATTAGCATTTGTATTCTTCGACACCTCAAAAGGGATCTCTTGTTATTAGTTCAAATCCAATTTTATACCCTTGTTGTCTCATCTCAGAGCACCACAAAATGCCTAGTCCTCTGATACCTTGGATGATCCAACCCTACAACTTCAAGGGAGATTCTAGCATATCTAGGGAAGATAGGCCTCCCACCCTTGTGAGGGCACTTGGATCTTCATTCAGTTACATATTTTCATATCATCATATGTAGTAGGTCATGCAAGCCTATTTTGCAGGAAGAACAAGTGGTTTGTGGAGAATTGTTATGGAGGGGCTTGTCACAACTCTCATTTTCAGTGCAAGAAGATTTAGCACCTATAGTAATGCTCACTCAACTAAGTTATTTCATTTTCAACATTTAGATTAATTAGTTCACCAAAGGAATTTGGGAATTAACATTAGGATAGCTTGCATTTTCTTTGATAGTTTATAGTTAATTACTTCCCCGCCCATATTCTTACACTAAGCATAGTATCATAGATCCATTCACTTACTATAAAACTATTTGCTTACAACAAATCAAGTGTTACAGCTAAGTAATTGGACTCTCAACTTTCGCCCGATCAATTGAAATAAGGCATGATCCCTAGCACTCGTAACTAAACCTAAAGAGAAAATGACACAACGTTGGATTCTGTGGCTTCACAACACCTATAGAACTCGAATCGTTTCTATGCACAACCTAAACCATTTCGCTTTTGGCTACTATACTAATTAATTCAAATGACTAAATCGCAAAGCACAAACAGAAAGTAATTCAAGTCTGCTCACTAGAACACAGAAAGGATTTCAAACCTTTTTATTCATTCAAAATGTGTTGTTACAGACAAGAATTCAAATCTGAGAGTAGAGTTCTCAGAATGCTTGAAATTCGTACATTGTTACACAACAATACCACGCAAAACAACCGAACACCTTCTCTAACTCATACAGCAACCAGTCGCGCTCTCTAAAAACTATGTTGCAGCCAAAACCAATATAAACCATCCCAGAGCCAAGAGCCCAAAACGAACCCGCAGAAAACTAATAAGCAAAAATCCCTTTTCTTTTGTGTTCCTGCAATTTATCTCACGCTGCCAACCTCTCTGCATTCCCACTAAAACAAATCAATTCCCATGTCATTGACCTCTTCGCCTTCCAAAACTGAGTCGATTCGTTTCCTCTCAGTATGCAAACAAACCAAATTTCTAACCTTCATCTGATTCTCGCAGCGGATCTAGTAGTGGTTGTCTTGTAGCAACGCAGCTAAACAACTGCCTATTTTGGATGTGTCAGCAACTCCACGCAGCAAAAGTATGAGTGCATGATCCTGGGATTGTCAGCGACATAAAATACAGGGAAGTAACAGCACTTAATACGAACAAGTATTGTGAACATATCGATAACATCTCGATTTTATCACGAAATCGTGATTTTTGGGCCTAACTGATGTTTGTCAATTTTTACAGATATTTTGATAGTATCTTAATTTTGTCGATGTTTGCCGATTTTTACGGAAATTTTCTCGATTTTTTGCTTTTCCAGGCCTTTGCTAATATTATCTTGATATCGATGTTTGCAACATTATTATGAACTCAACAGAAACTTGTTTTTGGTTGATGAGGAATGCCTAAGGAAAAGGATGCTCCTGCATCAGATACCCTTGGTAAGAAAATATGAGCTACCAGCTCAAGTGGTATTTCCTTCAGAGATTGAAGTCCCTTGTAAGTGTGGTAACTCTTGTTCTATCACCCATGACGCATCTTCAGATCCTCTGTTTTTCCATTTGACCAAATACTCCAAGTACTCCCTACGACAACTCTTCTTTCCAACCCTTGTGGCCAAAATTTCTTCCACTTCTTTGACAGGTTTGGCTGGTAACTGTCTTTAACAGGTTTGACGGATAACAGTTCCTTCCACTCAGCACGCGTACCCATTTCTTCACTACCTTCCCCTTCATGGAACTCATATAGATCAACCACATTGAATATCAGAGAGATATCCAAGTCTTTGGACAACTCTAGCTTGTAGGTGTTTTCTCAAATTTTTCGAAGAATTCTACATGGGCCTATTTTCTTGTCTTTCAATTTGTTGTAGGTACGCCAGGGAAATCTCTCTTTCCGGAGATGCATTGTTACCAACTCCCCTTAAGTGAAAAAATTTTCCCTTCTTTTCAAATTTGCCTTCTCCTTGTACCTGTCATTACTTTGCTGCAATATTTTCTTCACCTGTTCATGTATCACCTACAAGTTGTCTGCAAAATCAATTGCATCAACACTCTTGCTTTCCTCCCAATCTGGCAACTGTATCAAGTCCATAATACCTTTTGGTGACAGCCTTGAAATGGACTCTTACCAGTGGATCTCTTCACCGAATCATTGTATGCAAACTCTACCTGTGCCAAAACCATATCCCATTGGTTGGGATTTTCACCACTCAAAATTCTCAGCAAATTTTCAAGACTCTTGTTAACCACTTCAGTTTGTCCATTTGTTTGCAAATGATAGGCTAAATTGTATAACAGCTTAGCTCCCATTTTCTTCCATAGTGTCCTCCAAAAGTGACCCATAAATCTTGTATCTTTGTCTAAAATAATGGTCCTGGGCAAACCATCAAGTCTCACTACTTCCTTAATGAATAAAACAACCACTTCAGTAGCATCACTTGTCCTTTTGCATGCTATGAAATGTGTTATCTTCGAAAACCTATCTACAACAATCATCACTAAATCATGCTCAAAGTTATCAAAACCAGACCAATCATCTAACCAGTAGACCCCCCGGACCGAGAACCAGCTAGAACTAGACCGAAACCGTTAAAAAAACCAGATCAAAAAATGGGTCAACCAAAAACTTAAAATATTCAAATTTTAAAGAAAAGTATATATATTCATGTACATCCATATGAATCCAAGCAATTTATACACATAAGAAAAAAGTGCTCATTTATATATAATGCAAGGGTACACATAACCAAAATAGCATCGAGTGCAATCCATATCTAAACCGAAAATACATCAACAGACAAGCTCCACATGGCCTCTAGCAGCTAAAAAAGGTCATGCTACAACAAATCTCTACATATCATCCAAATCATTGCCTATATTGGGATCTTCATTGTCAATATCACCCTCTAAGCATTAAAATAAGATAGAAAAAGCATAGCATATCAAGTCAAGATTTTGTTTTAGTCATGGGTACTTTTTTTAGTAGGCTCATGACAAAGGAGTTCGACAACTAATGCTACTAACATCAAGGTACATAGAGGTCTTGGTGCTCTTGATTAAATACTAGTTCCATACCCTTGTACATGAAAAAATCCAATGGAGTGTTACAACTTACAACCCCAGCAATCCTGAAATCCTGGAAAACTATTAAGTCTTCTAGGTTTTTAGTGAGATCTAAAATTCTACTTTCTCCATATGAAATCCAATGAAGAACCAGTCTCAAACATCCTAAGTCATTTCATGGTATTGCTAAAAATTTAAGTAAAAGGATGAAAATGAAAGATAAAGGAGAATGCCACTTTTACTTTAAGAATTTAACATTACCATGAATTGAATAGCATTAGTAGGGCAATATGGTCAAATATTAGGATTTCCCTATCATAAGTCATTGCTTTTTTTAATAGAAAAGCTGAGCGGAATGTGCAAAATCGTCCAGTTTCGTACTGAACCGACCAGTTCAGTGAAAAAAGTCGATTCGATACCGAACTGGCCAGTTTCATACAAGAATCGATCGGTTTGGTATCAAACTGGCCAAATGCGGTTTAAGTCACCAATCCTTACCGGTTTGGCCTCAAATCAGTCGGATAGGCCAGTTCAAAGTTCAAACCAGTTTGGTCTGGCCCTAATAACACTAATTATGCTTCCTTTGTGTCCTTGGTAGTCCCAAGACAAAGTCCATGCTCACATCTTCCCAAGGCCAATCTGGTATCCGCAATGTAGTATATAGCCCTCTATTTTGACTTTTGCCCTTTGCTAGTTGACAAATTCTATAGCATTCAACAAACTTTCGGACATCCTTGTTGATGCTAGGCCAAAAATACCTCTCCTTTACCAAAGTGGTGGTCTTATCCATTGCCAAAATTTCCACCTAGGCCTCCATCGTGTAGCTCCTTAATAAGATTCAGCATCATTGACCCTTGAGGAATGCATAATTGTTGATTATTAAATAAAACCCCTTCTTGGATATAGTAATCCATGAACATGGTCATGTCCACACTCCAAGGTGTTTTAAAAGCTATCCAAGCTTCTCCAAAACCGACATCTCCTGCATACAACTCCTTCATGCTTTCCAAACCCACCACTTTTACTAACAAAGTGTTGAGTAACAACACTTTTTTTATTCAAAGCATATGCAACCTTCTTCGACTTTCCATACCGATGCTTCAAAACAAATGTATAACTTTGCAAGAATTCAACCCATTTAGAATGCCTTGATTCAACTTACCTTGATTGTTGATATATTGTAATACCTTGTCACCAATAAACAAGACAAATTCCTTGGGTAGCAAGTCTTCACTTCTTCAAAGCTTGCATAATAGCATAAAATTCCTGATCATATACGAAATACTTATTCTTGGCAATGTTCAGCTTCTCACAAAAGAATGTTATTGGTCTCCCTTCTTGAATTAAAATTGCTCCAATTGTTGTCCCATACGCATCACAGTCACCTTGGAATCGCCAAAATAGACTTATTTGTCACCTTCCTCTTCAAATCTGCAAATGCTTTCCCCAATTGTTACTTTCCATTTTAAAATTCTATTTCGTCATGCACTCAGTAAGAGGCGCACAACTCTGGCTGAAATTCCTAATGAATTTCCGATAGAAGTTGTTCGAAATGTAACTAGTTTTGGTCTTCATGATTGTTGTTGTACTCATTTCAATATGTATATTATGTAACAAACAAGAAAAGAAAAGAAAAAGTTATTTTTATGAAGCATGGTTTTCATGCTCATTATTGATGGCCTTCTAGGTAAAACCATGTTCTTCATGCTTCTAGGGTTTGTTAGGCCTTAGTATTTATTGTCATGACTTAAAGGAATCAACATCGTGTTTATAAGACCCTTCCAGGGAAAATGTAATAGGAAAAAGAATTTATTTTGTGTCTAGAAAGTCCTGGAAACTCCAAAAGTACAAGTTGGCCCTAGCAACTTCAAGTCGGCCTAAAAGGCGGGAATTCGACCCCTTGGAAATGATATATAAAGGAGCAAATCGACCTCATTTATCATTCACTCACCAAGAAGTTTGATCTCCAAAGAAAAAATTTGATTTGTAGCTGGGAAACTGGAAGAAGGAAGGTTGAAAGTATAAAAGGCAAGAGAAATCCAAGGAGGAAGCAAAATCTTTGTTTTTGGGCTCTATCTCTCTCACGCGTGAAAAATCCAGGGTTTTTACAGCTTTCTTGTAGGGTCGAAATTGCAAATTCGAGTTGTAGGTGCAGCATCAGGTTGCAGGAAGAGCGAGTATTCTATATGGACCTCATTGACCTTAGGAGACTTGCTTTGCTCAAAGGAGGATTGTTGGATCAGTTGTCTTAAGGTTTTCGTGCAGCTGCTACAGGATCAAAGTTGCAGAAGAGTTGCAGTATTGAAGCTGGCAAGTCGAAGTTGCAGCTTTGAAGCTGGTTGGAGCAAGAAGAAGGAAGAACTTGGTGGAAGCGCTGACTAGCTACTTGGAGGAGGACTTGAGTATTTGTGTCTCATTTGAAGAAGATTCCATAAGAAGATAAGAGTTTTGAGGGTTTTCCCCTTGGAAGGGTTTTGCCCTCGCTAAGAGCCTAATTTTTGTGTCCTCTACTGTTATTGTTTCGTTCTTGGTATTTGTTTGATGAAAATATCTAACTAAAGATCTAAAGAAGATTAACAAAGTTCACAAGCAAGTATTAAGGTAAAGGAAAATTGATATAATAAGCTACCACTTTGAATTTTCCAATAGAAGCTTGCCAGCCCATGAAATCTCCTCACCTCAAAAGTAGACTAAGGTGTTGGCCAACCCAAAAGAGCCTTCACTTTTCCAAAATCCATCTTCAAACCTCCCTTCAAAATCACAAAACCCAAGTATACTAACTCATCTTGCATGAATGTACATTTCTTCAAGTTGATCAACAACTTCTCTTCCTTCAATTGTTGCAACACTTGCCTTACATGCTCCAAGTGCTTCTCTTTGTTTTTACCAAAAATTAAATATCATCCAAGTACACTACAACAAATTTCCCCAAGAATCGTTTCAATACCTCATTCATGAACCTCATGAATGTGCTAGGGGCATTAGTCAGTCAGAATGGCATAACCAACCATATAAACAATCCATTCTTTTTCTTGAAAGCAATCTTCCACTCATCACATTCCCTAATCCTAATTTCGTGATAACAACTCTTCAAGTCTATCATTGTGAAATATGTAGCCCCTCTCAAACAATCCTTAATATCCTCCATCCTTGGCAAGGGAAATTGTACTTGATGGTTATCCTATTGATGGCTCGAGAATTCGTGCATATTCTCCACTCACCTATCTTCTTTGGAGTCAATATTATTGGTACAGCACATGGACTCAAACTTTCTCTTATCAATCCTCTGTCAAGCAGCTCTTGTACCTACTTATTTACTTCCTCATTCTATGTTGGAGTCATCCTATAAGGTGCCTTGTTTGGTTAGCCCAATCCAGAAATCAAGTCAATCTGACGAGAAATACTTCTCACGAGAGGGAGTCCTTTTCCAACAACAATCTCCTTGAATTCATCTAATGAGGATTTAATTTTTGTCAGGATGGTTTCTAATTTCACTTTTGCTTGCACAACCTTTGGATTACCGCTAAATAGAATTTTGCCTTTCTTTCCTAATGTACAAACTCCTTGGTTGAACACAACATGATCTTGTTGTTACCCGTGCTAGTACTTCCACAACTTCCTGTCGTTATAGTTGTACTTTCTAGCATTGGGGTCAGTATGTACTACTATCCATCTTTCCTAAAGTCATAAGTATTTTCTCGACCATCATGGTCACCTTGCCTATCAAACAATCGCGGTCTTCCAGAAGTATGTGGCAAGCATCCATGTCAAGCACATCACACAATACTTGCTCTTGAACATTGTCAATTTGAAATTCAACAAGCATTACTCAGTCACATCCACTTGCTATCCCTTTTGTAACCATGAGACTTTGTAAGGGTTTGGATGGACTAAGCTTTTGAGTTTTAGCTTCTCCATGACTTCAGTGGACATTAAATTCTCTGTACTTCCACCATCTACAACCAAGTTATAGCACTTTCCTTGGACCTTACACTTATTTTTGAAAACTTTCCTTCTTTGTTCTGGTTCGTCCACTGTATTCTTCTCAAGCTTGAGCAACACTTTGTGAAACATCAAATTTTCTCCCTTTTCTTGTTGAAGCACAGTCTTATTTTCTTCAGCAACAAAAGCTTCAACATTTTGTGTAACTTGTGTTCTCGCTTCACCTCTTCTCCCTGAATTTTGTCCTTCCAAGCACTCAGATTTCTTATGTCCTTGAACTCCACGGCGATAACAAGTAATTAAGAAAAACTTGCCCTTTCCTCTTCCGAGAATTCCTTTGCCTCTTCCAACATTGTTTCCACCTGTACCAACTTGACTACTAGTGGATTCTTCTTCCTTTTCACTGCCTCTAGCAATCTCAGCCTTACCTCTTCTTCTAAAACCTCTTCCTCTGCCTTCTTGTTGTGTTTTCCTATTCATTTTTCCTCTACCTTCAGGGCAATGTGATAGGACTCATCAACAATCCGGAAATAATGCGTACTCATTTTGTCTTGAATCAAGTATTTCATCCAATCACATACCTCGTGACTCTTTGGAATTTTGGTTCCTTTATACCTGATCGAAGTGACAATCTATAAAACTCCTCAGTGTACTCATGAACAGAGGTTTCTTTTGTCTTAGATTATGGACTTGTTTATACAAATTATGTTGGTAATCAACAGGCAGAAATTTATCCTTGATCTTCGTGACCATCTTCTTCCAAGTCTTGATCTTCTCTAGTTGCTTATTACTATGTCTTTATGCAACACATCCCACTACAATGCAGTGTGACCCTTCAACTTCGTCATGGCAAATTTCACCCAATTTGGATCCTGAACATTTTCATACTTGAAGTATCTTTCGAATTCTCCAATCCAATCGATGAGCACATCAACTCTCAAATTGCCATCATAACAAAAAACTTCAACTCTTGCACTACCTCTATTGCTCAAGTATGAAATCAACCTCATTGTTGGGTCTCTCTCCTTTACTTCTTGTTCTTCATCTATTTCTTCTTTGGCCTTTGAATTTACTTCTACATCTCCATTTCTTCTATGCTCCAACTCTTTTATTCTTCATCTTAACTCTTCCAGCTCACGATTTCCCGCACCTCCTCCTCCTACCCCTCTTCTCCTCAGTGGCATACTTACAAGTTATAAATGTCTCACCAACATCCACAGACCTCAACCTAGGTTTCGTGACCCAACTTGTACCTTCAACACCCCTGTTGTGCAGCCACCAAACAAGGTTTCTATTACCCTGTTACACGAAGCAAACCACAATGCAAATCCCAGAACAAACCAAGCTCTAATAACACATGATGCAATGCAGGATTTTCCAACTTTCACAGAACCTACAAAACTTGAATCATTGTTATAGAGCACACAACCCAGACCATTTGGTTTTTGGCTACTATAATAATTAATTCAAATGACTAAATCATAGAGCACATATATGGAGTAATTCAAGTCTACTCACGAGAACATAGCAAGGATTTAAAATATTTTTGTTCATTCAAAATGTGTTGTTACAGACAAGAATGCAAATTTGAGAGTAGAGTTCTCAGAGTGCTCGAAATTCCTAAGTTGCTACATAGTAATACCATACACAGCAATCGACCACCTTGGCTAACTTGTACGTAGCCATTCGTGCTCTCTGAAAACCCGTGCAGAAGCCAAAATCAATGCCAACCATCCCAAAGCCAAGAGCCTGAAACAAACCCGCAAAAAACCAATAAGCAAAAAGCCCCTTTTGTTTCGTGTTCTTGCAATTTATCCTCACGTTGATGACCTGTCTGCATTCCCACTGAAACAAATCACTTCCCATGTTGTCGACCTCTTCGCCTTCCAGAACCGAGTCAATTCCTATCCTCTCAGTGTGCAGACAAACCAAATTTGTAACTTCCATCTCATTCTATCAGTGTGTCTAATAGTGGTTGTCCTGTAGCAACACAACTAAACAACTATTGATTTTGGATGTGTCAACAACTCCACACAGCAAAAGCATCAACACGTGATCCTAGGAGTGTCAGCAACTTAAAATACCTGGGAGTAACAACACTTATTACGAACTCAACATAAAATTGTCTTTGGTTGATGAGGATTGCCCGACGCCAACCGATGCTCCTGTATCAAAAAAACCCATAACCTTTTTATTTATAAATTGAAGTGAAAATCCCTACTTGACACAAAAAATTCAAACCTTCCAAAATAATTGGAAATATGTAGCCGTGTCTAGGTTTCTAAATGTACGTTCATGTACCCCAATGATTGATTATTCGAGCATCAAACATTTAGATTCTAGCAATTACAAACAGACATCAAATTTTTAAGCATATCACAGACAATAGAAGGTAGAAACTAAAAAAGTATGAAAATTTTAAGCATATAATAGAAAGTACACATTTAGAAGATAAAACATTCAAATAACTTATCTAGCAACCTGCAAGTTAGCAACTATCAACATGAGTCATGACCAAATAATAATGTTTATTTACAAAATAGGCCACGTGGCCACCACCAACTGCATACTGAACTAGAAAGACCAAAAAGTTTAAATTCAAAACAATAAATTCTAAGAATCTAATCTATCATCTATAGACTATGACAAAAAAAAAATAGTGAAGTGTGAATCTATCTACTAATCTCTCCTTACCACCACAACCACTACATAAGCCTCCACGTGGTGGCAGTGAAGAAAATGGTAGTCATGGAACTGAAAACTATCTCATTGCTACTCCCATTGAACACTGGAACATGGAGACCATGGCACTGGAAGAGGGTGCCATCTCAACACGATCATCATCTTGTATTACCACATCCTCCAATTGTTCTATATACAACACTCCATATTCCAAATTGGCCTCCTCTAGATTTTTGTCCTAAATCTTGAAGTCTATATTTTCCTGTCTCCTCACAGTAATGTAACAACAATTGCAAGTTGTAATGAACATAAACCAAGCTCTTTGTCCGATTTACTTTACCATACCATAGGTACTCCAATACCTCTCTACAGAAGTAGTGTTCACCTCTTGCAAGAGCAATCATATTGCCAAACATTGTAGATGTAGAGTAGCACCTCCATGCATGTTCCACCACTCAAGAGAAGAAAAATTCCCTCGATCTCTAATTGCATGATTGGTCCCAAATGCACCAGCAGCAAGCATATAGAGGCTCAATTGTTTCTGTGCGATGTCAAACTCCTCATCAGGGACTAATTTATCCAATGCTTTCATATAACCAGTCAAAACCTCTAGATCTTGGTGTCGTTTTCTCTTGGTCCCCCCATTAGGTGCTGGTGTTGAAAGCCATGATCCATGATAGTATTTAGGTGTAAGAACATATGCTCAGGCATGCAATGGAATGTTTAGCATTTCTCATTGTTTTTCCACTTCTGCGTGAATATAATTGTACGAGGTGATATCTCTAGGCTCAACAATGTCTTTAATTTGCCCCAACATGCTATCCATCTGCTCATACACCTCCCCAATTATTGGTCGATCTGAATCTGCAAACTTAATATGTAATGAATTGGCTTGGTGAATTGAAAAACATATTAACCTGTGACCAAAAGTAATTGTCAGAACAATGTCCAATACATTAGCACCATCTCTATCAGCGCTCATCTCATCCCATGAATCACATGTCACTATAGCACTTAAAGGTTGCCTCACCTTCACTAGGCGCCTAAAGGTAAGGTAATAGCTTGCAAATCTAGTTTTTTAAAGCTTAGCAGCTACAACTTGGAGTAAGTGCCATAAAAGTACTTTACCCTTGTATGCCCTGCAACATATTTAATGAGTTGCTTCCATCCCTTGCATAGTTGATTCATCCATCCATATTCTTTATGCTTCATAATATCATGCATCAAAAGGTTCAATGTGTGCACCAAGCACCTGAACCAAAAGATGTGTGGATGAGTTTGCTCAATGATTTTTCCTTCTCCCTTACAATTTGTTGTGTTATCAATGATTACTTTAACCCAATGTTGCAAACATCGGCATCGGAATAAAATCGGCAAGGGCCGAGAAAACCAAAAAATCGCAAAAATCGGGAAAATATCGGTAAAAATCAGCAAACATCGGCTAGGCCAAAAAATCGTGATTTTGAGATAAAATCGAGATGTTATCAATATGTTCGCAACACTGCTTTAACCACATTATTAGGACCAACGTCATTAATTGCTTTCAATACGAGATCTAGAATGTTTTGAGAAGATGCAGTGACAAAGGAGGAGTCATGACTTGCAAGAAACATTGCACCACTATCAAAAACACCAAGAACGTTTATCAAATGTTGGTTTCTAACATTTCTGCAACCATCTGATATAATGGATACCCCACAATCCGCCCACCCATCTGCAAACCGTGTCAAAGCTCTATGAATCTTTGCTTTTTCTCTGTCTAATAACAAACTTCTAGCTTTCTCATAGTTGGGGTTATTGTATCTTTTTGGGGTTTCATTGATGGCCTTAACCAAATCATGCTAGTAGAGAGAGCAAAGCATATTAAATGGTATACCACAACCACAAACAAACCGAACCACTTTTGCATACACATCATCCCTCCCACCAATATTCTGGAAATAGCATATTACTCTTCTAGATTCATAGGTTCCAGGAGTACCAAGAGGAAATAAGGTGCAGACACCACATCTAGAGGTTGCACTTGCACGGGACTGAAGATTTTGTTTCTTACTTTTCTTTTGTGTAGCCTCCACTATCTTGATGTATTTTTGTGTTTGTTCCAATAATACCTCAAGGCAAACTAAGATCCTTATGGCAACTTTATTTTTATCATTGTCCATTACCGCACAAATATGCCTCCTCACATGGGTAAATGAACCACTATAAGGCTTTCCTCTATGACAATCATGAGGTCATAAAAGTTTGAAGGTTTACCACCCCTCTCCCCCTCAAGTTTTGTCACAAATTTCCGCAAGGGTCAATGCACTTTTTCCCCCTTGCATTCCTTGCTTCCCCTTCAAAACCTTCATCCTCATAATACATTGGGTCACTATGAGTGCGACCACTATCCTCTTCTTCCATTTCTTCCCTTCTATGCCTACCCCCCACCAACACCATGAAAACCAAAAGTAGAATGATAATCCAAAAGAACACCATTTTAGATGGACAACCTACAATAAAATGAGCAAGAAGAATGGGAAAAAGTAGGAGACGAGGAGAAAAGATACAAACAATAATCACAAGAGAATGAGAGAGTTAATTAGGGTTTGCACTTACCACTTTCGCTCTTCAGAAGTTGAGAACTTGACGCAGATGGAAACCCTTCTTCACTCCTCCTCCTTCTCTCCTCCAAGCTCTCCTTTGCTCTATCCTCGAACCTCTCACAAATATTATATATCAAAATCTTGTTATCTCCTCTCTTTGCCAAGGTCTTTGCTCCTCTCTTCTCCAAGCTCAAGCTAAAGATACAAGAATGAGGAAAAGAGAGGGGGAATAGGCCTTTTAACCTCATCCTCCCTTTGCCCTAACTCACCCTAGGCCCCACTTAAACCACAAGGAAAAAAATTTACAAAAAATGGTGACCAAAACCACATTAGAAGCATGATGGAACCACGATCTTTCAAACAAAGCGCAGTTGCAAAATTCCTGCTCATGATTCCATCTGCAGTTCACTCATGAATCTGCATAGTTCGAAGGGCGGTTCCTACAACATTGTTCTGAACTCAATCTTTGGTCATATTTGGATCCTTCTTTCTCAATCTATTAATTATCACTATTATTATTTTTTGTTGCGCAATAATATTGAGTCGAATGCAATGGCAAAATAAGTAATAAGATTAGTGGGGGAATCGTTATTGATTAATGATCAGATATCATATTCTCCTATCCCATGATTGTAACCCCCTCCTATAAAAGGTCATTTTGGAGTATGGCTAGTAGTTGATGGTCGATCGCATATAGTTAAAAAGGAAATTAGAGGGAGGTTGCCCCTTCCATTCATGTGCCCCCCATGGAAGGTTATAGTTGAATGGTACTCCCCTGCCTTCAGGGGCATCTGCGCAACGCGAGACTGGTTATTGTTTTAAGTGGGCTGAATGAAAGTCTATTTATGGTTGCAATGAATGGAACCGAGAGGGAGTTCAGAAGCACCTTGTGCGTGATGAATCTAACACCCCTCTCTGTCCTTTGACACGAGTTGCATTTGCCTCAAATGAGTGAATTCAAGCTTCATCCTGTCAAAGAGATGTTTGTGAATCAGGACAGATGATGGGAGAGGGAGTTTTTGGTGTTCCAAGTGAGCTTAACATTACAGAGTTACTCGTGGGATTTTCTAGATCAGATGGTCATTAATTCTTCTCTCCCAAGTATGAGAACTGGCATTTATGGCTTCCATGTGGCATTACCTTGCTCGAGCTTTATGTTAAATTGTGTGTGGTATGAGAAGATGTTGACTCCCTTTAAACGATGGCAGTTTGTAGGGCCTATGGCTATCTATCTCTTGTCTTTCAAGGAGAGATTATCATGGTATACATGGGTCTTGGCCTAGAGGGAGCAAGAATATTATGAGTCTTTTGTTCCTATAATGCCTTCTCTTTGGGTGGTCATTAGTGATCCTTTGCTTATCATGTCTTCCAAGGTTGATGTTTCCAACTTACGTTGGTGCATTATAGCTTTGCATTCGGTAATTGCCTCTCATATTTGTGAGGTTGTGCTTTAGAAAATCGGGTTGGTTCATGTCAGACTCTAGTTTCCTCACATTGGTTTCATCTCCTCTTCCTAACTCTGAGTGATGGCAAGGGTATTGTTTTCAAGTTAAAAAATTTATTGGCTCAGGTGGTCTCTGTGTGGGGGACAAGTTCTTTGGACAAGTATCAGGGCATCACACCCCCTCTGTATGAGGTTTTGAGTTGTTTTTTATTCAGGGTGGCCCCCCTCATCTTGGCTCATGTGTTGTGTTCCTTCTCCTTGTACACTACTACCCATATTGGAAGTGTCTCCTTCTATTGGTTGTATGGTAATAGCAGACCCTTGGAAAATTCTTCCACCTAAGTGGGAAAAGGCCATAGAACAATTACAACAAGTATTGAAGCATCTCTAAATTCATCATCAATAGACGATGTCAAATTTCGAATGTAATTATGGAATTCTTGGTGGAACTCAAAATTGATCTCAAATATCTTGACTTTGCCAACAACTGTAGGATCTTCAATTCTTCGCCTAGATGCTATAACTCATTGCTAATGTCCACGTCATTCGATTTCCCTACTGGTAATTGATCTGATTTGGCAAAATCTTTGTCCCTTCCTTCACCAACAATTGTAGGATCTTCAATTCTCTGCATGCCAACCACAACAAGGTGGAAATTCCCTATTGAATTTGTCATCCCCAACCATGCAAATCCTACCAAATCTATATGTTCCTCCTGATGATGAGACTGATCAAGGCACTCATGCTTGCCCCCCTGCTTACGTTTAGCAGGTATGCAGTTTAAATATATTAAAATTTTAGAGGTTTATGTATTCTTTTTCTTTTTCTTTTACTTTTAAAACACCACGGGCAATTACCATTGGTTTCTAAAACCACCAGCTTTAAACCACTTAATGAAGAATCAAAATAATATTATCTACTCTTCACGTAAAAAGTATAACTTACCTTTCACGTAAAGAGATTTTGTATTCCTTTTTTTTTCTTTTACTTTTAAAATACCATGGGCAATCACCACCGGTTTCTAAAACAACAGGGTTCTCCACGTAAAAAGTATAACTTACCATTCACATAAAGAGATTTTGTATTCCTTTTGTTTTTCTTTTACTTTTAAAATACCATGGGCAATCACCACCGGTTTCTAAAACAACAGGCTTCTCCACGTAAAAAGTAAAACTTACCATTCACATAAAGAGATTTTGTATTCCTTTTGTTTTTCTTTTACTTTTAAAATACCATGGGCAATTAACATGGGCTTCTATAACCACGGGCTTGTAAACCACTTAATGAAGAATCAAGATAATATTATCTACTTTTCCTTCTCTTACTTCTCTTACATAGTTTTAAATATATTTGGAAAGATTCCCTCCTATCTTTATTATGCATTTTTTATCAATAATGTAGAACCTTTTTTATTTATTTTTTTAAATCTTTTTTTTGTAATCTTTATATGTACTTATTTTTTTTCTTTTTTTCTTTTTTTTTAAATTGATTTTTTTCTTTATTTCTTTTTAATCTTTGTTTTTTGACTTTTTATTTTTTCTCCATACATATATATTAATTTTATTATTATTATTAATATTTAACGGTCAAATGCTCGATAGCGAAATGGAGAAACTCCAAATTCTTGTAGCTAAACGCTTCAACGAAAACAATGTTGATGAATTTATCAGAGAACACGAATATGTGCAACGGTTGAGCTACTAGAGGATCGAACGGACCTCTGATACCAATGTAATGACCAAAAGTCGTATATGCAACGTAAATATTAAAATACTTCGTAGACAAATACATCCATTGTAGGACAATAAATATAAATTGTATATTATATAAAAAAATGATGTAGGATGAGTACAAATGACAATGAGGGTCCTGTTTATATAGCTAGGTAAGTACCCTTTCACGAACAAGCATGTCTCTAAGAATTCCTTTTCATTATTAACTAACTAACCATTAGTTAATTTACTTATTATTTATTATTATATCAATATTATTATGATTATTATTTATTATCTATTTTTATTTATTTTTACATAATTTATGTTCATAACAATATCCTCACAAATGATTGTAATCATTTCATGTTTGGTTGGTAACAGGTGATCATGCACACATAAGGAATATCTAAATCGAGGAAGTCAATCCAACTTTAAGCCAACCAAAGTAATGAGCTTTGAGACTTCGACATACCAGCATCAAAGTGTCGAGTTCAAGCCAAAGGACTAGCTACTACAATGAAATCTAATGAACAACAGACCAAGTATGGATATACATCATACCCTTGCGTAGTATCAACGAAACTCGAAACACAATGTAGAAATTAGATGAGACTAAACACTGCTTCAAGGTGGAAGGCTCAAACACCAAACTTTGCAAGGATGATGCACTGAAAGATTATCTATTTGCATCAAATGAAACGACAAAGGAAGATGGGTTGAACTCTGTATATTGAGGCCCGATTAGACTCTATTAAACAAGGTACTCAAACCTTGAACCCATATAGAATTATGGGTTGGATAAGAGTGTCCATGATTGACATTTTGAACGATGTCTTGAAAGTGATGTTGAAAATATTGTCTATCTAGAAGGGCCAGGGACCCACAACCCTTGTTGGGGCTAAAGTGCATGTCGCACACTGAAGCGAGGACCTATGAATATATCCCCAAATAAGTATACATGGTGATAATCTCAATCTCCCCACCCTTGAAAAAGATGTGGTGATTAGAGAGAATCTTCTTTGATGCATTGAAGATCATGACCTTGGTTTTACATGGGATGATTGTCAATTGATGAAGATCACAGAGAACAGCCAAGACATCCAACTATCACTACAATCCATTTAGGGATGACGCTAGAAGGACCACATCATTTGCAAACAAAAGGATAGAAATCAAGGCATGGTATAGAAGGAAACCATCACCATCCTAGATGTGTTGAGTCAAGGACTCCAACTCGTCAATGTAGATCCTAAATAATGTGGGAGATAGGGGAGAAACATATTTAATCCCAATAGCACTCCAAATGAAATCTGATAGGCCATGTGTTATGTGTAGGCGACTAAGTACTGACCCATATAGACACATAATGGTTGACAACATGATCCCTAAGATGCCAATGTCTTTGAGTCTCTAGAACAAAGCATCCCTAGAAAGCAGAATCAAAAGCTTTCCAAACATCTACGAAACAACAATAAACATTTGAAGAGCAATGACAACTTTCCTCAATGATGGCCTTGAGTGTAAAAATCCAACCTATTGTCTAGCTCTGAGATGTCGCCGCTCAAGCTCCCCAAGGAACTTCAAGTGGAGAATTCTAGCATAAATATTCAACGTGTGGCCCACCATGATCATCCTATAGTTATTGGGATTAGAGTTGGGTCCTAATTTCCATATCGAGCGAATGATGTGATGTGACCACGTTAATGGAAATCCTATTTGAACCACATGGTTAAGGAGATCAATTAAGTAAGGAACTACAAGATGAAGATCGTGTTTACAGAAACCATCCTCGTCTATTTATTTGTGTTAATTTTAGTTAACAATGGTATCTTTTGTGCTTAGCACAATTAATTCAATGTTCCTTTAGCAACCCAATGACAATTTCAATTTAGATTTCCAATAGCAATCACATTAACAGTAACTCATTATTGAGTTCCTCCTTGGCGCAAGAATACACAAGCTCCGACGATGAACCCTAATAGCCTTGCCGCCACTTCCCTTCCTTCAGCTGCCCTCTGGCCTCTGCTCGGCCCTGCCGATGATGGTGATGCGCGCTTCAGTCATGGAATGTTGGTTTCCTCCTTCAATGTTGAACCGCATGTCTTCCAATCTCTTCTGAGAGCCCCCCTCACTCTATTATGTTCCGCTCGGGACTTTGGGGCAGCGAGATCACGGCCCTCTGCTGCTGCATCTCGCACCCGCCGCCCCCTTCAGATTGCAGACGCAATGGCTAAGGACGAACATGCAGATTATACTCCCGCTTCTCCTCAGGCGGCGACTCTTGGGAAGACATATTATGCTCTGGAAGGATGCTCATCCCTATTAGTACCTCCTCTGTCCCCCAAGAATAGCCGATACTCTGTTTTTAATCTTCAGAATTCCTTCAGCTCCCTGGATCTGCCTGGATGGAGCATCTGGAAGCTCTATGGGGCGGAAAGCAATGACAGACTCAATGACGTTGGGATTCTCCCATCATCTCCTCACAAGCCCCTGCGGCAAGTTCAGGAAAAGAAAGCCCTTCAAAGCACCTGCCTCCTCTCGTCTCAGATCTGCAGAGGAAAGCGAAACTCTGACTTCTCTGCCTCGTTTCAGATCCAAATCATGCTCATCTCTGGCAAAACTCTGCTACAATGGGTGAGCTCATCGGATCTAGTGCAGGACCTCAAGCATGCTCTGGAACTCAAGCTGGGGATTCCCTCTGCAGCTCAACGACTTCTCCACGAAGGTAAACAACTTGAGGATCTTTATCCCCTTTCTTTTTACAGCATTAAGAGAAATGCCTCCATTATTTTTACCCTTCGTTTGAGAGGGGGAGCTGTAGGACAGTCATCCTCAGCTAAGGCGTTTTCATACAAAGATGTTGTCCATGCTCAGATGCCTAAGAAAACAGTTCCACCAGTTCAGGCTCCCAAACCTTTTTTGGTGGACAAACTGGAGGAAACCCCCTCCATTGAAATAATGCATCCAACGCTGGATGAGCAAACCCAAAAGTTTGCAGAGCATGCCATTATTTGCAGGTTCAATGGGCTATGGCCACACACAGCAGACCTCTACCAATGGATTCACTCTAATTGGACCAACAATTGCAAGGTTCTGTTATGCTCAAAGGGCTTCTTCATTGTAGTGTTTGCTCTCGATGAGGACTACCAAAGAGCTTTAACTGCAGGCCCATGGTTTTGGGGCTCAGCAGGTTTATTCCTCACCCCCTGGTTCCCAGATTTCGATCCCTCTACAGCAATCATCACCAAGCTCCCAATCTGGGTCAGACTTCCTAATCTCCCGGCGCATCTATGGCACTTTGTTGTATTCCAAGGGATCGGCAATTCTCTAGGCCGCTTTCTAGACACAGACATTTCTAGAGGGGAAAAGGGCCTATACACCTTCGCCAGAATCTGTGCAGAAATAGACATGAGCAAAGGTCTCCCTGACCAGATCAATCTCAAAATTGGAGACTTCCATTGGACTCAGACCTTGGATTACGAGAACACAGCCTTTCGCTGCCGAAACTGCCATCACACAGGGCACCTTCAGAGCTCTTGTCCCTCGATGCCTGCCCAAAAGAAGAAAGCCAATCCTAAGCAGAAATCCAAAAGCTGGAAGCCTCATGACCCTCCCCCCATGGACGATTTTGATTTCAGCTCGGATGAAGAGGAGGAGATTGAGGAAGGAATGGAAGCAAAGCTGGCACAGGATCCACCCTCGGCTGGGCCTGAGGATTCGTCTGTCCAGCCAATCTCTCAGAAAAGGAATCATGAATCCTCTACCTCGGATTCAGATAAGGAAACCTCTCAGTCAGCCCAGCTCAGTTTGCAAATCATGCCAGCTCAGTAGTGCCCTCCTGAATGGGTCAAAGTTGGTAAAAAGAAAGGGAAAAAATGCCGAATAGTTGATTCTTCCCATGTTGGGTAGAATCCTCTGCTCTGTTCTTGCTCCTCTGTTCTTCTTGTTTCTTCCTGCTCAGCTCTACTCTCTTCTCTTTTTCTTCTAGGGGCCGAGGTGGATAGCCTATCCTTTCCGGCTGCCTGTGTTCTTGCTTCTCTTGGCTGTAACTTCTTATTGTACAATACGTCCTCTTAATAGAATTAGTTTTTACTGAGAAAAAAAACATTAACAGTAACTCTTGATAGAACATAAAATAAAATGTTGAAGACAAGCCAAGACGAGAAGACACCAGATTTGGCGAATGCCAGGGAAAAACGCCAATGTGGGGAAAACCCTTTGATCAATTCTTCTTAATATTATATCAAATGTTCATCAAAGAGAGAGAGTACAAAAGTCAAAATAGAATCACCAAATCAAAGTCAAAACAACCCTGACAAATGTGCAGTCAAACTCAACCCTAATCAGCAAGTCAAAGATGGTCAACACAACAATCAAACAGTCCTCGTGAAGCTCAGTCAAACCCAGTCAAATTCAACTTGATAAGGTGGTCAAATTCATCCCAAAGCAATCCTGAAAATTGTAGTCAAACATGGTCAACTATGTGATCAACTCTACGGTCAACCCTACAGTCATCCTTGCGGTCAAAGTGCCCAAAAATTCTCGGTTCTTTTGCCAAACTGTACGACCTGCCAAAAATGAAATTTCCCGCAAAAATTGCAGTCAAAGGATGAATCAAAGTTCTCGGCCAATGTTGGTCAAACTCTTGCAACAGTCCTGAAATTCGACCCTGCAACTTGCCCAGAAAATTCGTCCTTCTGGCACACGTGTGAGAGAGAGAAGATCTGCCCAATAGTTGTACAAACCAATGAGAGAAGGAGAGAGAAGAAAATGTGTGATGATGATGATGATGATGAATGAGGTGAGAGGGCACTTGTATTTATACAAGTCGTTGAGGATGAAGAGTCACGTCCATTAGGCTTCATGAGCCTACATGATGATGTGGCCAACCTGAACAATTTGCACATGTGTGGGCATAAATTCAAAAACACACTTCTTCTTGTCCAAATTAGATGATCTTTATATCAATTTTGGCCCTCTCGAAAAGAGGAATTTAATGCAATCGTCATCTCCATCAAATGAGTTGTTCCAAGGTGGATTTTGACCCTAGTTGCCAATTTTAACACTTTGTTGTTATTCATCACCCACACAGCATTTCTAATGTTCCTTATTTGAAAACAAGAGGCATGAAGAAGGCGGAGATGTAACCTAAATCCAAGGCTACCCAAGAATAAATGGAGATGTGTGAGAACAAGGAATTTACTGCAATGAGTTAAGAAGGTACACAAGTCATGTCCCCTCTAAGCGATAGAGACAATTTTTGCAATGAAAAAGACGACATTGGGAGCCTTTGATGTTGGGGTAAGAGGGGTGAGCATGGGTGAGTGCACGCCAAAGTTGGCAGTGGAGTACCTTGCATTCTTCATCATAACAATGATTCGTAGGTCAAGAGTTGGTTTTTGGGGAGGTGGAAGTGAGTTAGGTGGAGTGAGGGTAGGACTTTAAGGCTACATCTGAAATGATGCATGAAAGGTAGGTGTACTTAGTAAAAGTGGAGTTTAGTGAGGAGAGTTGAATCTTAGAGGACAACATCTGGCAAAGGTGGGTAGTAAAGGTGTCTAGGTCCCCCTCCTAGAAATGGAAAGTAATGCAGGGTGGACCTTGGGGGTGTGGAGTGTGGCGAGAGAGGGGGGATGTCAGCCTGGAGAGAGAAGGAAAAGAGCTTGGTCTACAAGGGTGATGGGAGAGACAGTTAAGTGAAAAAAGAGGGGGAGTAGGTTCTAGCTAGAAAGGAAATAATCAATAGCACTCACCCCTCCACCATAAGGGTGACAAATTGAAAAAGTGAAAAACTGGGAAACAAAGGAGCCCATTAAGAATCCACAACTACTGAGACTCTCCTATCTACGAGAGGTATCAACCATAGGTTGTGAGAGGCCCCAACTCATTGTTTGACATCCAATGAAGCCCCATGGCCACTAGATCTATCTCTTACATACTAAATACATCCTCCAACCAGTAGTAGAAAAGAGTCCATAGACTTCTGGTGTTGGCATTGAAGTTAACTAGAGGGATAACTTCCCCCACTACAAAAGTCAGGGGATACCAACAAAGAAATCTACAAAGGGATCTCTATCAAGGCCATGAGCCTCGTCCAAATATCCTCAATACATTCATACATCCAAATCACTTGTCCTTAATAATGACTACATAATCTCTAAATATAACTATTCACGCATTCAACATGCTACCCCTTCCTTATTAGGCCAACCCTATTACATAAAAAATTACACACTACTTGCACATTTAACCCCATATATGCCTCCTTGGGGTCATATCACTACCCAACTAAACCTCGGCGCAAAAAACACCAACAACGAAGTCTTAAAATAAAATTCATGAAGCACGCCAAGTAAGAATCAACAAAGCACTAGCTTCTTCCTCCCTCAAACTTCAACGTTAGAACAAACATACTCAAACTTAGGGGTAGGTCAAAATTTCCTCAAGCTCAAGGATATACCTCAAACTTAGGGGTAGCATAATAATCTGACTCCCCCCACCTCCTAGCCACACGCTCTATTTCTTCCATGCTCATTACTCTACATATTTGTGTTTGGTTTTGTAGATATACTTCCATTTCTATTTAATTAGCTTTTAGTTTCAACAAGCCAAATCCTATCCCCTTGATACATATGTACACGAATAGTAGAATGTATTTTAAAAATCTCAATTGCTCCTTTTAGTTATCGTTGAACAATAATATGATATTTTATTTCTTTCTTTTTTTCTCTACTTCTAAGAATAGAAAATACCTACTACTGAGAAATTATCAATGCGTTCAATAGAAATGGACAAAATTAAGATGAGGCTCACTTCCCATCCTATAATGTTCAAAGACCACTTCTCACTTTAGGAGCTTTTGGTAGTGATGTTATGAACATTTCTTTCATTCAAAGGACAATCCAGCGATATCGCAATTGTTATTGTGACCACTATAGGTGAAAATTGTTCCTTTGAATTCTAACCAATCTAGAACTAAATTACCTATCACAATTGTGTATCTTCTTAAAATAAGGAGTGTCAAATTTGAAAATGCCCACAAATGACTCAATTTAGTATTTCATAATCTTGTTTTCATAAAACATCACCTACTTTCCACCCTAGAATAAGGGGGACTATGATTTGACCAAATGCATATAATTTAATATCCATAAATCCATGCATTTATTGATAAACACGATATTAATATTATTTTAACGCATAAACATTGAAGGAAGGACACAAAGGCAAGGTCCAAGGTAGCCAAACAACTTGGAGAGGTCATTTCTCTTTAACATAGTTCCATTTGGCACCAAGTACACACTAACCACCTTTTAGGACTTATCCAACAAGAAAGGTTACAACCATAGCCATGACGCATCAATAATTTAGGTTTACCAAAAGATTCTTAACTTAAATAAATTACACACAAATGCTTGACAAAGGTATTTATTATAACAAAAGATCCATCCTCTATTAAGTTCTAAGCTATACCCATATCAATAATATAAATTAATTAACTAACATATATAATATCTAAAATGCGATAGAGTTACCAAAGACATTGATCATTATCAATACATAAAAAAGTAGCTAAAGTTGTACTTTCAAGGATAATGAATCCACTCACATTATAACGATGCAGCTTCCTCCAAAATCACAAGGCAATCAAGACTTCATTAGTTGTCACAAAATATATGATCAGAAAATCTTCAAGAATTATATCCCATAGTCAAATGATTAAAGAGGAAAATAGTTGCAAACTTCAACCAAGAATGCAACCGCATCTCAATACTCTATGCTAGGCAATTTCAAAACATGAATAATAATAAAATTTAATATTTTAAAGTATAAACCGGGTCATGATTCAATGGTGAAGACAGAAGCGTGTCAAGCCACCAACTAAAATTTAATTCCCTAAGAGGCATGAATAAGAAGTTGGACCTAGATGCAAGTTGTGGACAATTTTGACAAGAAAGTATGCCCTTCACAACACCTTATTCAAATACAAGTGCTTGTGTTCATTGGTTCAACGCTTGAGGGGTGTCCCCCCACCACATAAGAATGTTGCTCCAATGTCCAGCCTCTTTGGTCCAATTGTAATGCTTCTCTTGACACTTCAACTTATGAAGCAATTTCAAAAAAACAAAATATAAAAGTAAAAATAAAATAAAAAAGATTATGATAAATTTTATCGAAAAGCTTAGCCTTCCAAATTAATCCCACTGGTCCTAAGAGCACCTTCGTTCATATTACCACTACTAAAATTAGCAACAACACCATTCCAAAAAGAAATCTTTGATTTAGGTTTTAAAGCTTAACTTTAGAAGGGGTGGTGGGTACCAATAAAATTAGCAACAACACCATTCCAAAAAGAAATCCTTGATTTAGGTTTTAGAGCTTAACTTTAGAAGGGGTGGTAGGTGTGTGTGTGTGTGTGTGTGTTGGGGGGGTGGTCATTAATGATCTCGAAGGAAATCAAGAAACACCTTTGAATCGAGATTAGGTAAAGCATCAAAAAACTAAGAGGAGGCACTGGATCTATTTCAAGGGTTGAGGATTATCAATGAAACTCATATAAAAACACTTATTGTTATTAGGGACTTCGATTAATTATCAAACTGATGTTAAAATCCCCCTAATCCAGTGATGGAAAGCTTATAATATCTAATGAGAGGATAAGAAAGGAAGCCATTGAGTTTGAAAGCTAAGGGCACTCAATCAAAATGCAAACCCTCTGGCCCAACGTAGTCATTCTTCGATGTTGTGATAGTCTAAGAACAAAAGGTGATGATACATTCTTCCCTGTTTCTTAAGAGTATTAATCCATAGTTATGAATTGGACTTGCATGAGAGAAATAGAATGCTAATTCACAACAGTGGGCTAACTATGATTCACAGTGACCAAGGAGTGAACAAGCCTAATGGCTAAGAAAAATTGTTTCCTCCTAAAAGTCAAAAGTTCAAATCCAAAGTGGGCTAGAGAATATACACCTCCATAGACTCTATCACTCAAATTGTTGCATGAAGGGTGGGGGCACGGTCCGTTGTCCCACAAACAAGACAGTTTCATACAGCAATTTTGTTCCTGGCTTGGTTCTGACCTTAAAATTAAACTATTATTATTATTAATACAATGGTGTTATCCTCACACATTTGGCAATTAATGTGGGAGAAAGCTCATCAATTTTTTTGGATGTTAAGTTTTATTTCAACTAGGATAATAGATTTCATTATAGGTTTGAAATTTGGGAACTTTAAATGATTTCTGCACTTATTGCTCCTTGTTCTACTTCATACCAGACCAAACTAGGGTTTTAAATTGGACTCTGGTTATATTAGACTACCCTTGTGGGACCATAGCCCTAGTATTTTGAGTTCTAGTTCACATAACTCTAGTTTGCATGGCTTGGGTTTTGTTGGCTTTGACTTGAGCAGTTGGGGTTTATGTACCCCAGGTTCTCTTGAATCTAATTCTTGTGGCTCAACTTGGTGGTCTAGTTGAATCGGTTCATTTAACCTTCCTAGTTTCATTGGTTTTTGTGCGAATCATTTTCTAGATTGGTGACTTGGATTTTGTCTACTCCTCTCGAAGCCTTCCAGACCCTTTTCCTTTTGTGCAAAATTGGAAAAAGTTAGTCCTCTCTAAGAAACTCTACTATGTTATTCCCTTTTCTAAGGCAATGTTAGAAAGTTGGTTATGCTACATTGTTAGTTCTACGCAATGATAAGGTGTTTTTCAGGTGTCATGTCGTGTTATTGGTATGGATTATGGGCATACTAAGAGATGCTCATCATGTGATACCACCGACATTCACAAAGTTTTAAGAAGGCACAAAGATTATATCACTGATACTATGTACTCAATTTTTGAAATTACTAGTAGGATGCATTCTTAGGATTTTGAATATGCATTCACACTAGAAGCCCTCCACAATCAAAACAAACAAATTACAGAACTTCAAGTTGAGTATGTAGCTTTCTGCCAAATGGTTGCAAGCCTGGTAAGAAATACTACAACTAATCTAAATGCTAGGATGCCAATTGGGATTACAGTGGATGAGGTGAGAGAAGTTGAGACCGCACAACAACAACAGAAGGATGTGGAAATGTTGAATGTGGACCATAAATTTTTGGCCAACATAAAGAACCGAAAGGAAGCTTACATCCATCATGCTTTTATCCAATAATAGTGCATTGCACCCATTTGCAAAAGTACCCATGCCTCTTCAACCACATAGTTTCCAAATGACAAAGAATTCTTTTATTAGCTCCTTAAGAATCTACTCCATCCAAGCAAGACAGTTCTCCCTCAATTGACTCTCTGATAGCGACCATTTTTGGGGTCGCCTCAAATACGATTTCCTGTGGGTTATCGCCCACAAAACTCGGCTTTCCTCTCATTGCTCTAATATTACACTTTTCATGTCGAACCAAATCTCAGGCCCGCAGAATCAAACTAGTTCCACCAGAGGTCGGTAGGTCAAGACAGGACAATTAGCCGGAAGGTCGGTTTCCGCTATAAGGTCAAGGGTTAGGCTCCTCTATAACCAACTACGTCGAATGATCCAAGTCCCGACCAAGACGACTGTGTCCTGCCCCAAGTTAGAGGTCCAGAGAGGCTATTTATCATGCGTTCAATTCCTCAAAGGCCCGACTCATTGTTTCTCTTTATTCGGCTTCATCAATACTTGGCTCTCCACAAATTGTCTATTTCAACCTATAATATACATGCAACTGCAACATACACCCACCATACGAAATTTAAACACAGGGATACTCAATTATACCCTTCATTAAATCAATCTTGATTACATAGTGTGGCATCACTAGGCCTGTTACATTGGGTTGGCTACCCTCTCAACCTGGTCTATATTGTTATTGCCCACCTTTTATAAACATGTGGGCTTACATTTAAATACAAGAAGAGAGAGCAGTGTGGATCATTTCGAATCCATGATTCTCTCCACATCATTCTAACTACATGCCTAAGACAGAAAACACATACAAATCCATCGGTGGTTATACAAAATTCGAGGAAAATAACAGCCACTCAGCCACGTCCTCGCCTTCTGGACAGTTGGATAATCAATCTTGATTAAGGGGGGGGTCGATGCTCCTACATCACTCTTGTCCAGGAAAGTAAACTTACCACATCCCACCACAGGATGCTTTCCTACCCCAGCTTCCCTCTGTCTGGTTCCAGATTGAAATTTTGTAATCTTTTCTTGATATTAGGAGTTTTTCAGAACCTATACTAATAGTAGTTACCCCCTCTACAAAGAAGTGTTTTGTCCCATTGCATAGTAAATTTAAAATTTTGGACAATTTCCAAGAAGTTTTTTTGGACAGTTACCATATTATGTTGATCAGTGCAGCTATAGAAACTTTTCTAATACAAAATATACCCATTCTTGTTAAGCAAGAACATTAAGCAAAAAGAGGATTTTAGAATTTAAAAGCCAACCTAAAGCTTGCTAAAAGCCATTAGAAAGACAAAGCCTAACCTCAGAAAAATCTTCGAACAACTCTTTAATTTTGTCTAAATTAGCTTAAAAAATCAAGCCTTGGACTTGGGCAAATTGACCTTGAACTTAGCTGCAAATTAGTTGAATAAATCAATGATAGACTCACCTAAAACTAGACTGACTACATGAAATATTCATGTACATAAACTGAATGAGAGACAGCATGTTATTGACATAATTTTAGTATAGAAGAAACTTAGTTGCTCATTCCACCAATAGAAGAACTCTGCCTACTTAAAACCCTTTCAGAAATTCTATATCAATAACCGTTACCACCTTATGTATAATAGCAAGAAGAATCCTCAAGATCTTGTTGAAAAATGTGTAACTAGGCTCAGTCTTCATAAGTATGAAATGTATTCTTGTAAATATAAAATGAAAAAGAAGTTATTATTATTATTCAAGCATGGGTTTCATGCTCATGTTCTTTTATTTTATAGGTCAAGCACCCATTGAGTGCTTCTAGGGTTTGTCCTAAGTATAAGAATCATTGCCATATACTGGAGACCCTATGGGCACATTGTAAATTGTAAAGAAAAATTTATTTTGTTTTTAAATGTCAAAATACCTCCAAGATCAAGTTAGCCTACATGAAGAGCCACGTCCACCCTTGAAGAAGCCTATATATAGAGAGGAACTCGTTCTCCATTTGTGTCACTCACTCATCTCTTGATATGCGAAGAAGCAGAAGAAGAATCCATCGAAGAAGGAAGTGCGAAGAAGAGGAAGTCAAAGAAGTCGAAGTGTTTCTGGGCCTTATCTATCTCTCTTGGGAAGATTGAAGTTAGGGTTTTTGCGTTGGGATCTTCTGTGGTTCAATCTTGGAAGCAGAAGAGAAGGGAAGGCAAGTGAACATCTCTTAGGGCACCTTATTAGCCCTAAGACTCAAGACAAGGAAAGTGAAGTCAAGAGGAAGGCTATTAGAGGGAGATCAAAGTCTCCAAGAGAAGCGGCAGCAGTTGCTGGGGAGCATAATTTCGAATCTACTGGGAGGTTGAAGATATTGCAAGAGGAGGTCGTGGTAGACTTGATCTTGTAGGGTATTTGTCTGAGTCTCTGGGTCATGGTATTTGTCAATTGAAAGATCTATAAAAAGAGGAGATTTACGGGTTTTCCCCTCAAGAGGAGGGGTTTTGGCCCTGGCTTGCAGCTTATATATTGTCATTGTTCTTATTGTTTTGGTAGTTGTTTGATGTATTGCACATTGGAATAATAATGAACAAAGCTAATAAGTAAAAGACAACACAAACAGTTATCATGTTAAGAGAATTAACATATTCATTGCCCTAATGAATTCTCAACAGATCTTTCCTGGAAGCGATCAGTTTGACAATTGAAACAAAGACAGAGAGGGGGCTTCACGTTGCCTAAAGTTTGATACCAAGAATCGGTATAGAAGGTTCACTTATTAATTAAGCTAAAAAGCAGAGGTAGCTTAGATTGCAAGCAACTCAATTCGAGCCCCCCAAAATCAGTTGGGTTTCATTAAAATTTACGCACACATATAAGAGTGCGGACTTAGGGTTACCACAGCATCCAATTAAGCACTTATCAAGAAGCAAGCAATATGATACCACAGTGATTTCTTCAGCATCCATACATCAGCATTTTAATCAGTCTGTGATCAGAAAATCCCAGCATCTGCTTCCAGGACCTAGGCAGCCTACAATCAGTGCTCGACTCAACGTAAAGAGACAAACATAGTGTTCATTCTGAAATTCTGAGATTATGAAAAGGATCCTTTCGCAGTTAAATCAGATTAGATAGATGCTGATATTAAGGACCAGTCAACATGCATACTTGACCACAAGCACTGTTTTCATCGGCATGTTCATGCAGATCTAATAGTTCTCTGGGACATGACAAATCAACAAGTTCCTGATCCATCTTCAGTCTATAATCCTCGCTACTCTTCATTATTTTAGGTCTACACCATACCAGCATGATAATTGTGGGTAAAATGCAGCTTTTCTATCAGATAAAATTACCAGTTAAGATCCTTGAGATAGCATTTCATCTAGGTCTCTGAGATTGCACTGTTTTAAGGGGAAAGAGGGCTGACACAAGGCATAATTAGAATGATTCATTCCTTATAATTGGGGCTGGCATCATCAGGAAAGCAGAGGTTCATAATTATTATAAGCATTCTTTATGATCAGCGCTTTAGCACTTTTACTTAAGGACAAACGCAATGAAGGATGAACCATAAACAGTCCTTAGATCACGCTTTTTTGGGGGGTCTTTCAAGAGATCAAAACATAACAAGGGCATAGGTTAGAGATAGCATAAAAGTGCTCCATATCTAGGCTAGGCTAGTGCTGCACACTACAGATCAAATTCAGCCTTTGAAGAGTAACAGTCTATCCTACCTACAGTGCTATTTTGAAGAAGCTTCTCAGTCCTTCCTTGAGTTCAAATTTTGCATGCGAACTATATTTGGGAAGGAAAAGCAGATCAGATTCAGACGAGAAAAGCACTCTTAGATTAGCACAAATATTCCCAATTTTCCCAATGTCTTCAAGTATAAACGAAAAAGCTAGAGGAGGATTCAACCCATTAGATCCTAGCATCCTCCATTCTTCTACAGCTGTCAAGTCTTCTTCTCTTATCCTCTAAAAGCTATAGTTTATCTCTTCATATGTCAGCAACATCTAAAATAATGGCAATTTGTCGAAGTTCCCTTTGCTTCCTTTGGGAAAAATCAGGTCTGGAATTGTATCAGGACTCTGTACATTGCATCTTTGATTAATGAAAATGGATTTCTCCACTTTAGGAAAATGTCTTATTGTGAGAACTCCTTTGTGGCATTTTCACTTATGATTTCCAATTTTAGGATTTCTAATCAGCAAAACTTTATCTGATATCACTTGATGATCTCATCTTTCCACTTTTCTCCATCGCCCATGACGACTTGGCACCAGCAATATATGCAACTCAAAGCATATTTTTACGAGGTTAAGTGCTGAAACTCACAAATCAGTCAGTTACAGTTTTACCTGTGTTGTTCAGAAAATTGTTCCCCATCAGTGCACATCTTCAGCTGACCCAGAACACCTTGATATTCATGCCGTAGTGATTATTGTGAATGATTAAGGAATACTTAATGAAAGCACAGCAATAGTGATAGAAAGATTCTTTTAGAGGAATGTGCATGAGCCAGCCTTAGACTCACCATATTTATCAGGTTCTATTTTAGTTTAGTAGCTGCTCACCTTTTCTTAATTTATAAATGTTTTTCACAGTTTTGTTTAGGGACACAGATCTATCTTTAGAAAAAGTGCATGGTAGAGATTCAAGAAGGGTTTCCAGAATTAGGTAGGATGTACTTTCTGAGGTAAGGAGGCACTCTTTTCTAAGAAGCCTTCTCATGGAGCTATACTCTTCCAGGCAGCTGGTGTTAAACAGGGATGGATATATTTTTGTAAACCCTAGTCCTCTCTTAGTCTATAAAAGAGAGATAGGGTGACTTCACTAGGCAGAGTGTTTTGAGTAAGTTAAACAATTGAGTTTTGAACTATTGCACTGTAAATTTCTTCCTTCAGTTGATAGAACACAGATTTAAATTTGTAGTTGAGTGACACATTTTGTACACGCTGTCCATATTTTCAGAGCAATCTGTTTGCAGATCTAGCATTCATATTGCCCTTGTTTCGAGAGGCAATAATCAGTCTTTCCAGTTCCCCGATTAGGGTTTAGATTTTCCGAGTGCAGGTCTGCTTACCATGTTTTCAAAAATTAACAATTAGGAGATTTGAAAATACCGCTGATCTGCAATACTTTATTTGTACATATGTGTCCTTTCTTCGCAGACTCAAAACTATACTTGCAAATTTTCAGAGTTCAAACAGCAACACAATCTTGGGTGCACCCTACTGAAACTAGCAGGCACTAGACTCAAAGTGAGAAATTCATTGTTGGCAACAAGGATAGCAAATCAAAAGAGGAAATACAACAGTCAGCAACATCACACAACACCATTCCAGAAGAATGACTGGTGCTAATGATAAGAAAAATAACAAGGGATGTTTGCAAAACGTAGGCATTTAACTAGGCACTCAAAGTGAACAACCTAGCAGAATGAATGCACACTATCAATCAAAGAATATTCCTCACAGATGAGCACAAAGGCAGAGGCACGAAAGGCACAAATCATAGAGGCAAATAATAGATGCACAGAAACCACAAAAAAGCATCCATGTATTCACCCAAATGGCCACCACATAAAGCAGAAACTAGAACTTTGTGGGTTTAGAACTAATATGCCCCATAACATATTGCTTATGATAGTGCAGTTGCAGGCCCTGTCATATCAATGTTTTGTATACATAATGAAAAAGAAAATACTCTAGATCAGAGCCCACAACACACCATAGTAGCAATGTGCCAAAAATGCAGAACTGTCTTATAGATGACAGACAAAGCATATTATAGACTGGAATAGATTCACGCATCTGCAGTCAGAACCGCCATTGAGGAAAGTACTCCAGCACACATATTATAAAAGAAAACGAGATATGCCAATTCAGACATTTGCCCGTGACAGTCCAGATGCACACATTTTAAAAATCGTAGAGGGCACTTGTGAACATCATTATAAATATGATGTTCCAATGAAGGATTGACCAATGGCTGTGTTACCGCTCAAACTAGCAGGGGTCCTAGGAAGGGATCCTATAGGGCAATTACTAGGTCAAGGGAAACCACAGAGCAATAGCCCACTGTCACCTCAGCTAAAGCTCCTTGCTCTTTATGGGCTTTCACTGATGGAAGGAGACCCGGTATAAGAGGAATTACAATAATGGATGTGTTAATGAGACTATAAAGGGTGATCCCCAACACTTATTTGTAAGAGAGACTCAATTGTGTGGATTTCTTGCTTGGAAAGCAAAGTGATAGGCTCTCTAGGAAGGGCTAAGAGGATTCTCGAGGCTAGGGTTTGGGAATGTAACATGTGAAGACGATTCCTAGGCCTGGAAATCCTTATGGAGACTTGGTCTTCATGTGATCTTTGCGGAGTTGAATTTGTAAAGTTGTGGGACCACACAGGACCACGTGGACCCAAAATTAGGTCAAGGAAGTGGAATTGATCAATCAAGGAAGCGCTTGACCTAATTGTGGAAGGGAATGGGATCAATGGACTAATCTTCTTAGGGTAGAATGAAATGATCCAAATGAGGTCACTAGCCAAAGGAAACCAAGGGAAAGAAACAATCCTCCGGCTAAGGCTTGCAATATCTCAAAATCCAACCGTCGGAATTTCATGAAAATTGGAGGGCCTCTAGAGGAAACCCTAGCACAATAATGGACAAGAGATCAAAGCCTTTTGATGGCTAGAACGTGAGATAAGTGATAACCTGGATGACCTACAGAGGCTAGGCCTAGAAAGAGAAGGAGAGGTGAGAGAAATATACGTTTAAAGTGACCACCTATTGAAGGACCAGTGCCTTGTCCTTTGGGAGAGGTGGAGTTAGGAGAATTTATGGTTTGGAAGATGTTTGCCCAATCAAGGAGGTCTTCAAGCAGCTTCACATGGCATTAGGGGATGAGAGCAGCTACTTGAGATCTTTAAAATTCAGTATGCAATACTTGTTGACTTGTCAAGATGTATTTCAACAAAATAATCTCTAGGAACATTCACCCATTCATACATCGCCCATGCAATGATGCAACGCTATAAAAGATCAAAATTTCCACAATTTCGCATAGGAAAACAGTAAATTTTAGACTTGTATAGTGAAAATCCCAACAACATTCATGTGACAGAGTAAATAACAAGAATAAGCATGAAAATATTACTTACATGTACAAAATAGTATATCCAATCATCGTGTTATGCCAATAATGAAGCTCCAAGACGATAAATAGATCCAAACATCAAAATTCATCCATAACATCCAAACTCGTCCTCCAAAAGGGAATGCGAAATTCTCAAGAGCTACTAAATCCCAATCCAAGTGATGGTCATGAAAATGAATCACCTCACTTGTGTTTATACAATCACTAATGAGTTCTGCTTGCTTAATTTGGCCCGTGCAATAATAACATCCCTTGGTGACAAGCCCACCAAGATAGCTCAATGACATAATAATAAGCCTCTCAAGAGGCTCGAATGATCAATAAAATGAATCATTGGGCCTTTGAGGAGGGCCTAATGAAGTCCTAGGTGTACCATGATGTGAGAATGAACCTCAAAAAATCAGCTCCTGAAGCATGCTCCGAGCTGGAGCACATCGAGAGCAACCCTGGGAATGCGCTCCATAAAAAAAATTGTGCTCCCTGCCAATTCGGGAGCGATAGAGAGAAATATTGAAGATTGGAAACAAGAATTTTTTTAGTGGGGCAACCTAATATTCAAGCCTATGTCCCTAGTATTGATATGTACTTCATGGTAATGTCAAATTCTTAAACGTGACTCAGGATGTTTGAGAATGGTTCCGACCTCATTGGATTTCATATGGCGAAAGTAGAATTTTAGATCTCACTCAAATCCAACAAACTTATCAATTTTTCAAGATTTCAGGATTGGGGGGATTGCAATGTTTCCATTAGATTTTGTCATGTACTAGGGTATGGAACTCAAATTTAATCGATAATACCAAACCCTCTATGTACCTTGATGTTAATGGCATTGGTTGTCGAATTCCCCTATCATGATCCTACTAAAAATATACCCATCACTCAAACAAAATTTTAACTTGACATGCTATGTTTTTTCTATATTATGTTAATGCTTAGAGGGTGATATTACTGAAAAAGATCCCAAGATAGGCAATGATTTTGATGATTTTGGATGCTAGAGGCCATCTAGAGCCTATTTGTTGATGTATTTTCGGTTTAAAGATGGATTGCATTGGATGTTATTTTGGTTATGTGCACCCTTACATATATAAATGAGAACTTATAATTTGTGGACTTGTGGTTGATGACGATTATAACTACCAGATGAATGATGTTTATGGTTTAATCCATGCTTTTATGATTTTTATTGCTAATTCATCATTCTACATGCTTTTGTTGACATATATGCATGAAAAAATATAAAATATATATATTATATAAAAATCACTCCAAAAATCGCTCCCAACCCGGAAGCTTTCGAAAATGTCACTTGTCGCTCTCACTCCCAAGTAGCCTAGAAATAGACAATTTAAAGGTTCCTTGCAAGAACCCACTTTAACATCGTATAGAAAAGGCAAAGGGACAAGACCCCATCACCATTAGGAGGATGTTGTCTTCAAATTCAAAGGGGCTTGGGCTTATTGCAATGTCAATCCTTTTGAGTTTAATCAATTAATGGATATCTAGTAGAAGAATGGCAAGACAAACATCAAATATGATGAAAGGATAAAGGAAAGATGAGCTAACTGAATTATCAATCTCCAAAAGAACAAAGAGTTAGTTGGCTCATATTAGGACTAATCTCATGTATTTAAGTGAAAGTTCAAACACAAAGGCAAGAACATATGGAAAAGCAATGAGTGCGCAATTAAAATGGAATGAGAAATCCATGTTTCTGCAAAGGAAAAAAATAAGAATAATGAGTAGGAATAGGGATCTCAAGAAATGGAAAATTAGTTCAAAAAGAGAAGGACATGTTACCACTCAAACTAGCAGGGGTCCTAGGAGGGGCTCCTATAGAGCAACTACTAGGTCAAGTGGCAACAATGGAGCAATAGCCCACTATCACCTCAACTAAAGCTCCCTACTCATTACGGACTTTCACCGATGGAAGGAGACCTAGTATAGGGGAAATCACTAGGAGAAAAATATCAATGATGTGAAACTAGTGATTCCAAGAGCCTATTCAAGGGAGACACTTTAATGATAGAGATTGCTTGCTTTAGAAGCAAGATGAATGGCTCCCCAAGAAGAGTCAGAAGGAGACCTAGATCTAGGATTGAGGATTATTTCTTGATGTCAAGTGCCCTAGACCAAAGAATCCTAGAAGAATAGGGTTTCTAAGCAATCCTTGTAAAATTGGAGTGACAAGGTTGCAAGACCACAAAGAAGCCCTAATGGACCCAAACGAGGTCAAGGATTTGGAGTGAAGCTTCAAACAAAGGGTCTTGACCAAGTGAGGGAGAAGAAAAGGATCAAAGAGATAAGATTTGACTTTAATGTTTAATGCAATGATCCTTGAAGAAGCCACTAACAAAGTGAGACCTAGGGAGAATGGCTTTTGAACTAGGGCTTGGCAAAACTTGAGATTCAACCGTCGGAATGGCTTCAAATTTGGAGGACTTCTCAAGGACACACCAACGCAGTTCTTGACCAAGTTTCATCAATTTTGGATGGCCACAATAGATTTTGTGTGATGCCCTAGGAGACACTAGGGTTAGGGCTTAGAAAAAGAGAGAAATAGATGGAAAGATATTCGTTTATGTGATCACCAAGCATACGACCAGTGCCTAGCCTATTGGGAGAATGGAATCAATGAGATTTCGACCTTTGGAGTTCTTTCTACCCAATCAAGGAGTTCCTCAGCAGCTTCGCATAACCCTAAGGGCAGCAACTAGGTTACCAAAGAAATTTATACTTATCATTGTTACAATTTTTTACTTATCAAGGCAATTATGAAGATAATGTGCCCCTAGGAACATTCAGACACTATACCCAATCATGTAACATATGCAATACCCTCACAAAATGAAGATTCAACTAATTCGCATTTCAATTAGGGCATAAACTTTGATTCAATTAGCGAAAATTACATACATCATACATGTATCATAAAATAAAGAAATATACCATGAAAAAACACTTACAAGTATAGTGAATATGTCCAATCATTAAAGATCGACAAAAATCAAAGCTCCAAGACCTAGAAACGATTTCCAAATGTCAAAATTCATCAATGTTCATCCAATTTGTCCTCCAATAACTATAGTGAAATTCTCAAGAAGAGATAGAATCCAAATCCAAGTGATGATCAAATGAAATGATCATCACATGAATATATATCCTCCCTAAGGGGTTCGATTTGCCTAATTAGGTCTAATAATGGCCCAACTGATAAAATAATGTGCAAAAATAACATTACTTGGTGACAAGCCCAACAAGGTAGCTCCATAATACAAAATAAGTCTCTCGAGAGAGCAAAATAACAGATACAATACGTCTAAGGGCCATTGAAGAGGCCTAGTGGAGTCCAATGTGTGCCAAGATGAATGAATGAGCTCCAAACATATTGATAAAGAGGGTGGCCCCTTGGTATCCAAGCAAATGACCTGTCGTACCCCCAAGTGGTTGTGGGGGCACAAAAACATCCTCATGGGTCTCCAAGAGGATCGAACAAGCCTGTATCCCATTTATTAGGGTTGAAAGAGTTATGTAAGCCCTCCCATTGTCTCCCATGGTGAGACACGTCCTCCTCCAGGCCCTGGATCAGCTGCCAAGTGTGTGGTGCAAGAGTGTAGTCAATTGGGCAAGGTGGTCCAAGTGCATCATCATTGTCAAATAAATGTAACACAAGAAAGCAACGAGTGTAACTGAGGATTCCATGAAGTGGCAATCTATTGTCTACTATGGTGGAGGCCCATGGCTCTCGACGCTCACCCTATAAATGCCAATAAGACCCTCTAAAGGGCTTGGACCCCGTATAGGGTGACCAAACCCAAGATGAAGACCCACCTGCAATGTTGTATAACATCCAATGCGTACCCTAACCTTCCAACACAAGCAAACATTAGTGCAATTGAGTAAATGAGCTTACAAATCATGGAACCAAGTGAACACTTCATAGTGGCATGCCCTTCCATAATGGGATTTAGAAAGTGCAAGTGTCTCCAAGTTCAAGAAGGTTAACCAAGGACTCTATTAGCTGGTTTCAACCTCTAAGGGGGGCACATGTCCATGGTACATCCATCAAATGGCAGATGGCATGTGATATAATGATGAAATGGAGTGGGGCATCAAGGGAAACCTCCAAGCCACATGCCACAGTACAAGGGCATCTATAATAGGGGAAGCCCACACTTGGGTGTATGGATGTAAGAGGGAGCAATCGTTGTAAATGAGTTACCCTAGCCTTTGTTTTTCCACCCCCCTTCATATGCCTTTTGCCTTTTCTTGATTTTCATTTTATAACTGCTCGGGGCCCCAGGGATGAGGGAATGGCATGATGTGTAATATATAGCCGTAGGTACCTCCTTAAGGTGGGGCAATTCGTCGCTCACCAGGGGTTGGGAAATCATGGGTTCCTTAATGATGAAACGGGTCGATATAAGGGGCCCTAGGAACCAGGGTGATGGCCATAATGATAGGGATAAAGTTCATGTTTGTTTTTGCCCACATGCTAAATTTGTATGTCCCAACCATCTTTTGCATTTTCTGGTATGTTTCCTATTAAAAGTGGCCAAATTATGCCTTTTCCTTCGGGGCATTCTTCCAAGCCCCCGACCCAAGGTGTGTACAAGGAGAAGGGGAGGCTAACTCCTTGTGGACCCAATGGGCAAATCTGGACCCAGATAGGAAATATGGTGAATCGGGTTATAATGAGCGAAGGGGAGTGATGTATATGGTGTCGGAAAGTGGACCACGCGACCAAAATCGGGATTTCCAAATTATGACACCCCTAAAGCTAGTAGCCAATAAAGGAGATCCCACATGACTAGGACACAAGGTTAACCACCAAGTTGGTCAAAGCAAGAAGAGTACAAACCAAGCCCATTCTTTCCACTGAATCCCCCCACCAATCCATGCCTTGAAGTGTCCATGATAAGTAAGCAAAAATACCCAACTACATAATGAAAGCCATACCTTCGGGGTTGGAAATGTTGGAAATTGTAACTAGGTTCAGTGTTCATTTAATGTATTTGAGTCATCATGAAATGTACTTGTCAAAAGAATAAAGAAAAGAATTTTTATTATTGTAACAATGACTTATTAAAGCATGGATTCATGCTTGGGTAATCATTATATTAGTCAAAGTCCCCATTGTGGACTCCCAAGATTAATATTGAGTTTATAGAGTCATTGTACATTCAAAGATATCCTTCTTGGGCTTTTGTATCATGTAAAGAGGTTAAGTATTGAGTCAAATATGATTTATGTATCCTCCACACCAAGTCGGCCTAGAAGAGATCAAGAAGACCTAAGGACCCTAATTCGACCCACAAGAAGCCTATAAATACAAGCTAGTCGAAGTCATTTGGAGTATCACAACTCAAGTTAGTTCAATATCTCAAGAGTAGTTGGGGAAGTGTGAAGTTTATTGTTAGGAAGCCAAAGGAAGTGTGAGTTTGGGGAAGTCTAAAGAGAAGAAGAAAATCAAACTTTTGGTGCCTCTCTCTCTTTGTTTCGTGCCCTAGTTTGGGAGATCAAAGTCTTCCAAGTTTCATTGTTGTCGGAAGTTGCTGCCTAGTCGAAGTTGTTGGACGGGGTCAAAGATCTAGGAGGCTGACTTCGTGTGGAGGGAAGGTTTCGTCTTTGTCTAGGGTGAAGAGTCTCAAACAATACTATTGAAAGGAAGAATTATCTTCACTAGGTTTTCCCCTCGAGAGGGTTCTACTACCTATATCTTGTGTCTCTTGTTTTGTGATCTTCATACACACATAATATGGTAATTGCTTTATGAAAGATAAGATAATAAAGAAGTTGAAGAAGCCAACACACTCACAAGTAATTATCAAGAAAGGAGAATCAAACCCTAATATAACTACTTTGATTTTCCAACAGGATGGCCCACCTTCAAACATATGATCGTGACAGATGGGCGAGGGTGCATAACAGTTGGCTCAGGTGGCGAAGATGGTAGCACATCAAGCTATCTAGTCGCTGCAAAGGGTTGTTGGTTACTGGCTAAGGACCATCTGCGAAAGAAATTTCTCCTATGGATGTCACCCACAGGTGGTGGGTAACGAGACCTAGAGAAGACAAAAGGCCAAGGCAAATAGAAGTCAATTCAAGGAGAAACTTTGTCACTCACAAGTTGAATAAATATAATTATTGCAAGGATCTTAACACTACATGTAATGTATGGGTGAATTACCCATAAATGCAAGAAACAAGAAGTCCAATCTAAGAAAGAAGAATAGTCATCAGAGAGTTAGAATGTGCTTTATGCACAAAAACACAACAACAACAATGTCATGTTGTTAGGAGGGGCAAAAGCATGCAAATGCTTCCTGTTAGGGATGTGGTGACCTACGCACACAATTGCATTTATAATATCCCTGAGTACCTAGTTTGTCGTTTAAGTAATTTGCAGGACCATGAAATAAACAAATGTTCAAGGTTGTAGATAATGTTTACAAAAGAAAGACCTCATAACCACAAGAGCTCACCCTAGGGGATATGGAGCAAAAGAATTAAATATTTAGGAAACATGGAGTCACTTCTTGAAGACATTGTTGAAGGATATACAACCATAGCAAACCCCCATGGAGATCTTCTTAAAGATGGACACAAACACTCAAGTGGGCAACTAAAAGGCATGCAACATTTGAGATGTTGAAAGACAAGATTATACATACACAAATATTAAGATTTCCATATTGGAATGCAGTACTTCATGTCCACGCTAATGTGAAAATTAGTTGAAATGCAACAACTGGAAATTATTCCTCTGATTGATTATTATTAAGTTAAGTTGATTTGCTACGGCAAATAATGAATAATTCAGACTGCAATTTCTTCATAAATAAAACATTGCAGAAAATAAACTGGAAACTGAAAAATATAGAGCGCAAACACAAAAATTATGACGGTTATTTTTTTGACAAATGTCCCCGGAAAAACCTAATGCAGGAAAATTGGTGTAGCAAATGAGGGTTTCATTATCATGCAACACTGAAATTCTAAGTACAATTTAGATGCCCAAAACTAGCAATCCTCTACAAGAAATTTTGTCCACAAAAATTACTGAGACAAATCTTGTCTCATCCGACACTGATCCAGCTCCAAATCTAACACAAACTAGGTTGCTCGAAACCCCTGCGTCAGCCTTTGCACAAATGTTGCGTAGTCCCTCACACACACTACCTAGATGTTGCTCTAATCAAGTTGTCTAGCCCAACTCAGCGTCTGAGAATGACTTTCTAGCCCTTCCGAAATTTCTTCTAGCATCCAGCGACTGAATCGACCCTCACTCCAACTGAATCAAACTCCTCCTCTGAAGTTGCCCACACAATCCTTACACAACCTCGTTGAGGAAAACTCAACCCTCTTACAACTGACTCTCTTGAACTAGAATCTCCTATGGAATCACTATCTCTTCCACTCACTGACTTTGCTTCCCCTTTGGCTCGAACTTCTCTTCCCTGCTTAGTTGTTGCGGCTAGATAGCTCGATCTGCCAAAGGAAAATTGATCTCAAGTATTTTTTCTCCAACCACATCGACCTTCTCTTATAATCTCTAGTTAGATCACCAACGGCTACGATTAAGTCCTTATCGATGGCTGAGATCATTTCTAAGTCAATCCATGTGAGTTTCTATAGAATTCTCACCTTTCTCAATTAATTCCCATTAATTAATCGATTTCCCTAAGTTAGACTTAGGCATTTTTTATTATCGATCATCTAATTTAATTGAGTCGTCTCCAGGTGGAATTTCCAAAAACGATTTATGGATTCTGTAGATCTCATATGTTTTAGCTCTCCACAAAGTTTGAGACTAGAACACCATTTGATGCTACAAAAACTAACAGCTAACACTTCCTGAACTACAACCAATGTTGACCTAGCACAACCAAGAAACAAAGTAACGAAACGCCTAATATACTTGTCCAACAAGAAGTTATCACTAACGAAGAGAAATCACACAACAATACAAAGGATGTGTTAGGTATGCTATAGGCACTACAGAAATTATACCATCATTTGCTTGCACAATGCAAACATTCGATTTTTCATGTCCACGCTAATAGTATTTCATGTCCAAGTTAACACTCCCTGAACTACAACCAATGTTGTCCTAGCACAACGAAGATACAAAGGAATGAAGTGCCCAATATATTTGTCCAACAAGAAGTTATCACTAACAAGGAAAAACCACACAACAATGGAAAGGAATTGTTCGGTATGATATAGGAACTAAAGAAATTACACCACCATTTGCTTGCAAACATTCGACTTTTATGTGGTTCGTCAAGCACTCAAATATATAGTTAACAAATTAGTATTGTAAAGAAGGTTGAGCAAGCGACTCACATTATTTCAAGAATACAATTTTGAAATTTTGTCAAGCAAGGGAAATTGCATTTGCAAAGAGATCATTTATCATTGCATAGACAGTAAGGAGAAAGAGAACACAAAATAAGAAGACTTTATTGACACAACATATTTTGTGCACAAGGATCTCCCAAAATTTTATAAGATGTGCTCCACTTCTTACAAAATGGTCAAGCGTTGAGTGGGATGTCCACATCACAAGACTCAAACTACATGTCAGTGTACTATACAAACCTAGAATGCAAAAGATATTGGGAAATTTTGTTCATCCCATGAACATAACTTAATGCAGGCAACATATTATGGGATCAGTGGCATTTCTTTGCAACAAGGACAGCCTAAAATTTATTCTCTAGACCACCATGGTGGCCAAATCAACTTTCAAGGGTATTTCGAGTTTGAGAAGAAATGTGAAGTGTCAGAAGGCAGCGTGCAATTCACAAGTGGGAAACTTTCATGCATTGAATCCCTCCCCAACAATGTAGCCTTTCAAGCACCAAGGATTGGACTATCATGGTCAAATCCTCTAGTGAAAGGACACAAGTTAGATACATCATCAGGGCAAGAGACTTCTTTATGAACTATGCAGAAGCAAGAACTGCCTTGGTACCCTCCCAGCAATGATCATTGACATTTTTATTGGTTTTGAAAGTTCAAAAGTCAAATGTAGAAAAAAATCAAACAATACAACTCACTTCACAACAAACTTGATTAAGAAATTACTAAAGATATTTGATGTGATGCATCACAAAAGCAACTCGTATTATTCGAGGATGAATGAACAAGTTGAGAGCACAAACAAACTCTTGTCGGGTGCATTGACAAATATTTGCAACTTGAAGAGAAAACATTGAGGGGTCAGGGTTTATGTTCTCTTATGGGCTTCTAAGACAAGACAGATGCGCACTACAAGTCATACACATTTATAATATTGTTTGGAAAATATGATATTAGGACACCTCTCAAGATTATGGTGGATTGTGGACCAAAGGTCATAAAGAATGAGGTAGAAGAGCTCAAGAGGGCACATTATGCTTCAAGCTTCAACCAATCATAATAAAGGACATGATAAAGAGATATCCTAACAGGATACTAATGGGCCACACTTGTTTGGAGGGGCAACTAGTTCTACTCCATGATAGCTAATGAAAGGACAGGATATAGAAGGTAAAGAATGGGTAGCTTAAACCATACAAATTGTGGAAGTTATATCAAAATCAACGAGTGGAGCTCGAAGCACTATAAGGTTTGCCATACCTTACCTAAGCGAATGTTTATCAGCTAAGGGGATTTCATGCATAAGAAAGACATCAAGTTATAGAGTGAGAAGCCCCCATATAAGTAAGTTACATAAAACAAAAAATGAGATAAAGCCTAACAGGGGTTAAATCATAAACAAGTGCTTACTTGGTGTAAATAGACTTTTGGTTTCAAATTGCACTGCAAGTAGCGACCAAGTTCACTATATCAAGGGAACCATCAAACAAGGTCAAGAAAAGGGCGATGATGGCAATAACTGAGGTACATAGGAAATCACCAAAGCATGATACCAAAGAGAAGAAGAGTAGTCAGTGTCAGATTTTGGAGCAGACAAGAAATAAAGGAACCATGATAAATATGGACTCATAAAATATATACTTTTATAACAATAGTCATTGAATACATAAACCTTGATTCTCTTTTATTTGGTTCCATGTAGTTGCACTGCCTGTATGAGATAACTATCTTTTCTTAATCACACATTAAGCTTAAATGACTACCATAATGATTTTTCATTTAAATATTAAAGCCACTCATATGACCTGCCTTGTCATATTTTCGTTACATCAAGTCATAATGGAGCATTATACTCCAACACACCCTCTTAATCTTATAATACTAATTGTTAAAGCTTGAATAACATAAAAGAAAAAATTCTTAAGCAACCTCTCTCCTCTACACTTGTAGAATCTTGTAGGTACTTAATCATGTTGTCCAGCCAGCCCTATAAGTGTAGAATTCCCAATTTTTCTGAATTCGTGATTTCCTTCAATTCTTGAACTCCCAATTTTTTCTGAATTCCCAATTTCCCAAATTCTCAAACTCTAAAATCACTGAAAATTCACAAACTACCTGAACACAATCCATGCTAAGTTAAGCATTTTTCCGATTCCCGCCTATATTGAAAATAAACCACTTAGAATAAGAAATCACTCTTAGTTTTTGTCATCATCATCTCCTTTGTTTCACTAGGACAGAGTTTTTGGACAGTGCCTTCGCGAGGGGTAAACAGTCTAGCCGATCTCATCTAAAAATAATAAAAATATGTAAACATATTCTCAAATTCAAAAAAATGTCTAACTTCTCCAACTTCGGGTTCAACAATGTAAAAGTATACAAGTTGGATATTCTCAAAATGGTTACCATTAACATATTCTTTCTAGGAAGTTAGATTTTGCTTGGATAATTTTATCATAGGAACTAATAGAGAATGATCAAACTGAAAAGATAATTTGAATGGTAAGGGTTTACGTAATCTTCCATGCCTCTGCTTACGGAATCAAGCTCTGGCTCAAATTTGCAGATTATGACGACGTGATCGTAAGGGAGGTTCGGCTAAGCTTGGCATCTTATAGTGGTTGGATTGAAGCGGGTTATTTCCTCTTTGATACTGCCATCGAGCTTTGGCTCTCACAGGTGTTTTTTTTATGGTGGCATTGATTACGTTTTCCCTTTGCAACAGTTTTTTACAGAAACAGCAGTAGTGTTTTGGATCTATACTCAAACACCAACAAATGTCCGCAATTTAGAATGCAGGCAAGGTGCCTAGTGTCGTGCTCCTCTAATCAAAGCTAGGGTATGTTTTCAATCATGTCTGTGGATAACTGGCGGATCGGTTAGACAGATCTCAATTCCTCCCTCTGGTTGTTGTCTTATGCAGGATCTTGTCAATATAAGTCTGGATCTATCAAATCACAATATTTTAAGTGCAGTATATGGAAGGAATGGGGAAATATGGCATCTGGGCGACGCTCTCAAGCTATGGAGATCGGATCCAAGTCTTGCCACACTAGGTTGCTCGCTAGGCCATTTGTTGGGAGCATATGCGAGATCAGGGAATATTGTAGAAGTTGCATGGAGTAGGTGGCATCCAGATCCTCATCTTTCTGCCTTCGCAGATGTGGATCCAGATGAAGGATTCCAGCACTGCCCCAAATCTACGATATGGTCCACTATTCTTTCAAATCCGAGTTGTAAACTTCAAGATTCATATCAGGCTCGTGAAGAGGAGTTCCAAATTTTTTTGAAGGTTATAATGGAAATTCAATTCCCATAGGGGCTCGGTCAACAAATCTGGTATTAGAGTTAAAAAATAACGTGCATGAAAAATTGGGTATCCCGCCCAATATACAGAATTTGATTTTTAGGGCAAATCACTTCAAGATGCCATCAATCTGAAAGAGCTCATCAAATGAACTTCCCATCATCATCAACTGCCAAGGGTCCAGCTTTGTTTACGGACGCAGTGAGAGGGAATATTACCACAACAGACAGAAAATCTCTCAATCTGACAATTTCTACGTCAGCCTACGCTGCCCAGCGTAGTCTCTGTGCTGCCTCTTCCGAATCTCTTTGCTCCTCTGCGATATATCCCAGAATCAGGAAATTCTCCAACCGAAACTATCCCTGCCCCTCACTGCAAGATATCTCCTCAATCGATTCTCTAGCAACTGTTGTGTTGCCCTCTCTGAGAAATTCGATCTCTTGATCTCTCACTAATCTGTTTTCCAAATGCCCATCAAGCCGCCTCTTATAATCCTTCAGTTGAGAACTAACAGTCCAAATTAGATTCTAATCAATGGCTCAGATCATTTTGGCTTGATCCTCGTCTTCTTCTAGAAGTTTCACCCACAGTTTGATTAATACCCTTTAATTATTTTAATTTCCTAAGTTTAGACTTAGGCACCCATTAAAAATAATTAATTATTTTAATAAAATTGTCTCCGAGTGGAATTTCCCAAACCGATTGATGGATATTGTAGAATACATGTGTCCAAGCCTCCCTACAAATTTTGAGGCTTAGAGCACATCCAATGCTACCAAAAATCAACACTCCCTCTTAGCGAGGAATGTGCTCTAGTAATGCAACCTGTTGAAGCATCACCCTTCTTTGTAACATCTCCCTTTGCGCTGCTGATGTCCGACATCGTTGCCCACCAACTACTACGCAATTGTTGCATTTGTACTGTTGTTGACACTACCACTGCCAACACTGCATCTGTACTGCAACCCTCATAAGTTTTGCATCTGTGTTGTTACTGGCACTTCCACTGCCAACACTGCATCTGCACCGCAACCTTCTCCAACTACTATTGCTATTGTATCAGCAACAGAAAAGCATCCAAAATTACTAAACATGTGTTCAGTATGATGCATATGTTGTTGGAGTTCTGACAGCTGCTAGTCTCTGCGCTGACCCTTTAAAGCCTCTACATTGCTGCTGACTATGCACTGCATTGATGCCAACTTTGCTCTGCATTGCTCAGTCTCTGGCACTCCTAGCCACTGCAACTGTCACTCTGGCACTCCTCTGCACCAACTGACACTAGTCCATCCTACTACTTCTGATCTGGGTTCTCGTAGCAAGGTATTGATCCAAGAGGTGGACTCCTCAAGGATCCTGCCCATCTACAGTTCTAGATCACGCCACCTCTCGCCTGGAGGTATCTGGGCAACCATGGCAAACTCTTTCTCCTCGATCTTTGTGGATGCAGCCTTCGGATCATGCTTCTCGTCCTTGTCCTTCTTCTTGAGAGGACATTGTGTAGCGTAGTGACCAAGTTCACCACACCGAAAGCACTTGATCTTTGAAACATCTTTCTTCTTCTTTCACTGCTCCTGCTACCCCTTAGATGCAAGGGTTGCATTCTCTTCCTCCTCCTTTAGCTTCATCCCACTATTGTTGTTGCTACTATCAAGTTTGAACTTGACTAAGTCTCTCCTCATCTCTTCCTGCTAAAGAGCAACCCACATTCCTTCCCAATCCGGCAATCTCTCTCTGCCCAAGATACTCTAGACAAACACTTGCCATTCTTCTGAAACAGAATTCAGGGCCAGCCTCACCATCTCGATAGGCTAAAGTGTTGACCCCACAACTGCCAACGAGTCTCGGATCTCCTAAAGCTTCCTTAGGAACGGATCAATGCGTTCCCCCTTCTGAATATGTGTGTATCTCATTTTCTACTCCAAGTACATCTTCCACTAAGAAGATCCTTCGTATAACGTGTCAAATGCTTCCCACATCTGTCTGGCAGTATCCTTGCCAGCAATGTGGCACACTACATGATCCCTCACTCCGTCAAGGATCAATCGTTTGGCCTTCGCCATTTCAGCCTTGTACTTTTTGAGCAGATTTGGATCCATGGGTACAGCTACCACATTGTCAACATAGGTTTTGAGATCATGCTCATCCATAATGCGTTAGATCCTTGCCTTCCAAATCACATAGTTGGATGCACCGTCCAACCGATGTTGATCTAGCAACCCATGAGCTTCCATCTCTACCAATGGAATGTCGAACTGCCTCCTCTCTCCTCTGCGTTACTGCTGAGCTGGCCTACACATTCCCTACTGGAGTTAGCAAACCTGCTACTCCCTGCTGCTACTCAGCAAATGAGAATTCAGACTTCTTGGCTGGAAGTCCCCTAAGGAAGAATTCCCTCAACAGTGTCCCTCTTCTTCCTTCTGGCGTTTTTCTACCCCAGCAATTGCTGCAAAAAACAGCGACACACCAGAAACCTCCTCTTCATTGAAGCTTTTGCGCTACTCCCTCTAACACTGGCAAACTTCGATCTGGAAGTCTTACCTGTCTGTCAACTTACTCGAAGAGAAAACTTCCTCGAAAATTTTGCCCTCCTACCCTAGACTACGCAATCCCTCTACGAATTCGATTTGTTGCCTACGCAGCACTTTGACTCTCCTTCTCTTCAGCGCTGGGCTCTTCCACTCTACTCTCTTGCTTCAACTGCAGCTTTGATACCATGTGAAAACTTGAGAAACCCCGAATCACTACTGCAACAACTAATTAAGTTTTCTCTTTGTTAATTATTGAACAAATTATTTACTGCTGCCTACAGCAAATACCGGAACTAATACATTGCAGCCTTCACCAATGAAAATTATATGCGGAAACAAGAAACTAAGCAAAAATAAATACACTACACATTACACCATTATTTTTGGACAAATGTCCCTGAAAAGCCCAACGTCGGAAAACTGCTACAGCAGCTGTCTTTGCATGCCTTGCTAGCTATCCAATACAAAGAATATGACTGACAGAGAGACGAGTGAGATATACCTCACACTATCACTGGTGATCCTGACTAATCCAGCCACAGAATGGCTAGTTTTTGCAGCCTCTGCACAGTCATTACGTAGGCCCTGCGTCACAGCTTCTGAGGACTGCATCACTCCTTCTGTTGATCGATTTGCCTCTGAGACTTCAACCTCTGCTCCCCCAGTCTCACACACCAACTTCTAGCTCCAAAACTCGACTTCTCCAACAAAATACGAATCTCCTCTCAGGCTCTGCATTGCTTCTGCGTCAGCCTACGCTGCCCAGCATAGCCTCTGCGCTGCCTCTTCCAGATCTCTCTCTGCCTCCTCTGCGATGTATTCCCGGATCAGGAAATTCTCCAACCGAAACTATCCCTACCCCTCACTACCAAAAATCTCCTCAATCGATTCTCTAGCAACTATTGCGCTGCCCTCTCTGAGAAATTTGATCTCTTGATCTCTTACTGATCTGTTTTCCCAAATGCCCATCAAGCCTCCTCTTATAATCCTTCAATTGAGAACCAACGACCCAGATTAGATTCTAATCAATGGATAAGATCATTTTGGCTTGATCCTCGTCTTCTTCTAGAAGTTTCAGCCACAGTTTGATTAATACCCTTTAATTATTTTAATTTCCTAAGTTTAGACTTAGGCACCCATTAAAAATAATTAATTATTCTAATAAAACTGTCTCTGGGTGGAATTTCCCAAAACGATTTATGGGTATTGTGGAATACATGTGTCCAAGCCTCCCTGCACATTTTGAGGCTTATAGCACATCCGATGCTACCAGAAATGAACACATATAATGGTTCCAGACTCAGTAAATCATTATGTTTGTAATCTTTGTATGCATGTAGACTCTCAGAATAGATATCACATAAGTTCTACTTTGCATTTTTCTTCACTAGGTTGTTGGCCTCTATAGATTACAGTGTTTTCTACTTTTCCATTGAGTTTCAAATGGATTATCCTCCTCATGACCTATAACACTACATATGAAAACGGAAATGGCTTCCACTTTGCATCATCTGTCACACCATGTATGGGTATGACATAATTGTTCTTCTCTTCTCATTTGACCTATTTTTTGCTTTTTGTCTCTTTTTGTTATTTCTACTTCACAATACTTTCAAACTTCTAGAAAAATTTTGAAAAGATTGAATTTTATTAAAGAAATTAAAACAACTTTTAATAATAAAAGCTTTTCCTTTATTAAATTAGCCTACTTTCTCTAATATTTCAAACTTACAATTTGAGTTTCTTAAAAGAGTCACATGAACTTCTATTTCTATTTTCTACAAACTCTTTCCTTTGATTCATCTTTCTTGGACTTCATCGCCACTCCAAAACTTTTTGTTTGGACACCATCTTGGATTTTGGAAAACACAAGTAAAAGAACAACAACAAAGCCTTAAAATACATGCATTTTATTACAATGGAGTCATTGAATACATTGACATTGATCCTCTTTTATTTGGTTCTAGGTAATTCCACTACTTGTATGACCTAAATGTCTTTTCTTAATTACACCTATTACATTGAATCCCTACCAAAATGATTGTTTAATATTAAAGTGGCTTGTATATTGTGCTTTATTACATCCTCAATACCTTGATTCCTACTAAAGAAATATATTCCAACAATGAATGAATGACTCCTTGGGGCTTGAGTCCGAGAAAAACAAATTTTGGAAACATTGGGCAATAGGGCACTAGTCACTAGAGTTCTCCATGGGGCAAGCCATGCAATTGACACCCAAGACAAGACAAGAAAAGAAAAATATGTAAAAGGTTGCAAGGCAAACAAATGAAAAGTGGTTAAGAATAAAGATAGAGATATCACATGAGGCAGGAAAATAGGACAAGACGAGGAAATTGAGAATCAATAAAAGAACGCTAGGCTCTAAGAATTTCTACGTGAGGAAGCTCAAGTAACTTAATAGTAGATGGGGCAAGATTGTATACTTTGGTTGTCAGGTTAAAGTAAAAATGGATTGATGGATTTTGGGTAGAATGAGGGGGCAAAGGGACTTCAAAATATTAGTTTTCCTAACCCTAGTGTTGATAGGTGGTCGTCATTAATGTCAACCCAAGCTGCACCAGGAGCTACTCTGATCTTTGTCGGCAAATTTGGAAAGGAAATTCATAGTTTTTTGTCTCGTAATCAATACAAGTTAGATTCTCCTCAAAAATATCCTTCGAATGGTATGTGGTACCCCACACAGTTCTTTACAGTTTGAAATTTATTTTCATTTTAAGTTGAAGACCCAATTTTGTGGTATAAAACCCCAAAGGGTAGTGATGTAACACCTTATCATTAATTCACCTACGGTTGTCAATATATGACAATAATTCTCGCCACGATCTCAATTTGTATAAGTTGAATAAATTCAAGAACCAAAAGCAATAACCCAACCATTGAATTCAAAACCGTGGTAAAACCAAATGCACTAAGCCAATCATTGATTTCAAATTCTTATGGAATTGAAAATATTTCTAGACAAGATCACACAAATATTAAATATGTTTTTAATGGTTAGTCAAAATCTTTAATTTAAAAGATATTAAGGATTATTTATTATTATAAATGGGTTTATAATCTTAAGATAGGATATTGAAATGTATCTCTCTCATAAGATGTGGCTCTCACCATTTAATAATGGTAAAGTAACCCATATCCATTCCCTCTAGGCCAACAGCCTCCCTACGTTCGACTACAAGGCTCATTTAATGTAAAAATTTTAAATCCTTTAAGTCCTAGTAATGCCTACTCTAACATCTACCTAATCGAGCCCTCCAATAACTATTTTTTAACTTAAGGGTATTTCCTCTCCAACAGTCTACTAAGAAACCCTCAATGGCTAACAAAATCAAAAGGTCTCGACATAATTAAGGTTGAAAAGTTCCAAAAGAGCTAGCGGTCCTTCTCACTTAAAACACAAGGCATGCATTGTTTGGATTTTGGAATTTAAGTAACTTTAGCTCTCCAATGGTCACTTTTTTAAGGAGCCCCTTCTAGGCCTATAAAAGGAGACTCATTATACCTCCATGATTGAGCTTTTACGTATGAACAAGTAAAAGACTTTACATCTGAATTTTTCGGCATACCCTAAGGCACAACACAGGCATCCAGAAGAGAGGGTTTAGGTGTGTTTGGTGGCTTAGGATTGTTTTGTGGAAAGTTTATTACAGGGCTTTCGAGCAAAGTTTCTAACTGTCATTCTTGATAATCTTCAGGACCTATTTCAGAACAAAATATCAGTCTCAAGGAGAGCAAAGTCTCAAGACGACTTTAGGCTTTTCTTTAGGCATCCTTTTAGGTCTAGGACCAATCTAGTTAGGGCTTAGTTTCAAGTCTGTCTAGGTATTTTGATGATTGTTTTAGGGCAGCGTAGGTTCATAATTATCATTTAGGTTTGATTAAGGTCTCTGACCTGTTCATTTAGGATCCAAAACAACTTTTAAGCTCGACCTCTTATGCCCTTTGAGCTTGGACCTATGGTGACTAATATTTGAAGTTTCAATCCTTCAATTACTGTGTCAAGGTAAAATCACTTGTGTACCTTTTATAATCATTTGTGCTATCGCAGGTAGCGGAGGTCAAGGACTTTCGTTGGAGAAGCATCCAATCAAGGTAAGTCGTGTGTTTTTGTTTTTCTTAGTTTTGGAACTCACTATATTTCTCCCATTACAGGTGGAGAGTGCACATTTCATATCAGTTTCTTGTCTTTTTTTGTCTAAGTAAACCATTTAAGGTTGTCACTATGGTATTTCCTCTTGGGTTCAAAGGATTCGTATAGGAGTATGTTTGGTTGAATATTTATATTGCAAGTACAGATCTTTGGATCAAATCAAGTACAGTCAAGTCAAGGATCCTTCTATTGTTTCTCTTGATTACTCTTTTGGGATTCGTATGGGCATATTTGATTTTTGCAAGTGGAGGACTTGTACATTTTGTTGAAAGAATCATCTTTGTGGCAGCAAGGTAAAAAGAACTACAAGTCATGGCAAGCAGTAGTAGTATCATCCAATGACATCATCATACAGTGATATCTTCATCCATTGGACCGGTGAAGGTCTAAAGTAGCAGCTCACTTCAAGAAGGCAGAGCAGTGATATCAAAGGTCATCATCAAAAGCAAAGCAACCTCTTCACAAGGATTCATCTTCAGAAGTATCTTCATTGTAAAAGTAGAACAAGTACAATTGTACAAAACTTGTTGAAGTCTGGAGTTGGTTGGATGTCATATCGTTTATGAAAATTTCTAGAGTAGTTGGGTCATTGTCCTAGGTACGGGAGCCCAAATTTTGTAGAGTCTGTGCCTAGAGTTGAAGGAGGCAATTTTGTGTTGGAATAAGGGTTTTGGTTTGAGGATGTTGAGACAAGGATCTTGTTCTGTTAGGACAAGGGAATAGGTCAAAGTAATGTTGGTCAGTCAAGGTATATCCATTGAAAATCATTGTAACGTGGATCAATGTCCCTAGTACGATAGTGCACATTTCCTATTTTAATTTGTCATTATAGGGTGGTAGGGTGGTGTTACGCTAGTGAATGAAGTCACCTTCAAGTTGGGCCCTGTAAACACTTCAGGGTGGTAGGGTGGTGCTAGGGCGAGTTGTGGCTCGCTAGGGTGTTGGAGCATCCTTTCAACTGATTGTTGGTAAAACCAAGTCGTTGGGGTGTCCTTCCAGTGCGAGCTGGAGAAGAATGTTTTTTATAGAATTCTAGGAAGTTGTAGCTTTCTTTTCAGTTGGGGCTAAAGATTAAAGAATTTATTAGAAAAGCGTTTAGTGGTTTTTGACCCGGAGGGGGTTTTCCACCTAAAAATCTTGTGTCTATTGTCTCTATCTTTATGCATTGTTGTTTACTACATTACTAAATAATTATAATATTGTTGAATATTAACTAATGTTATGAAAAAAAGATTAATTAAGTGCTAATTGCTAAGAAACACTTATTCACCCCCCCCCCCGGTGTTTCCAACAATTGGTATTAAAGCAGGTTCTTTCACTAGCAGTTTAACAATTGGAAGGACATTATGGAGTACACCAAGAATAGAGTTCCTTTGTTTAATGGAGATCACTATGCACTATGGAGCAGAACGATGCACGTTCATTTACTTGCACAAGGATATGAAGTTTGGGAAATAGTCAAACAAGGCTTTACTGCAACAACAGATGAAAAGGGTAAGAAAAATATGATATATGATGCCAAAGCCAAGGGTCTTATTATAAGTGGACTCACTCAATCTGTCTATTCTAAGGTATTAGTTTGTAAAACTGCTAAGGAACTATGGGACAAGCTCCAAAATATATATGAAGGAGACTTAAAGGTCAAGGAAGCAAAACTTCAAATCAGCAAAGCTCAATTTGAACAATTAAGGATGAAAGAAGACGAGAACATTGCAACCTAATTTCAACGTGTAGTTGAAGTATCAAATGCCTTGTAAGGATTAGGAGAACCAGTTGATAAAAAGGTCATTGTTCGGAAGGTCCTCAAAACTCTACCAGCAAGATTTAATCCTAAGGTTTTTGTCTTAGAAGGTATTTCGGATTTAAGCAACCAGAGCATGGATGAACTACATGGGATACGTACAGCATATGAAATGGAAATTGAAAAAAAAAATGTGGTTCATCTAATATAGAAACAACATTCACAGCATCAAAGAAGCCCAGGAAGGGCAAACAAGTATCTAAACCAAGATCTAGTAATTACAAGGAATAAGAAGAAGAAGAGGAATTTTCAGATGAAGAATTTGCCTACCTTACAAGGAAAACGAAAAGAGGAACAAGTACGTACAAAGGCAAACTTTCGTCAGCATGTTTCGATTGTGGTGAGATTGGTGATTTTGCAACTAAGTGTCCTCAAAAGAATGAAACATATACAAAAGGAAAGAAGGGTCGATGAAATTTCAACAAGAAGAAAGGATTTAAGAAAAGCTTCTTGTCCACACAGATAACTCTTCATCTGAAGAAGAGCGACAGTGATGAAGAAAATGGAGAAAGAGTATTATTTATGGCTAAGCACAAAAAGAAGGAAGCCCCTAACAAAGAACAAGATGAAGAAGAAAACACTGAAATCGAATTTCAAAACGAAGTTGTCAAAGTTATAAAAGAACTCAAAATAGAAAGGAAAAATGTCAATTCTTTGGAAGCCGAATTGAAAGAAGTAAAAGAACACGCCAAGAACCTCAACAAAAGGAATGAAGAAGAAATTATCAGTCTCAGAGTACAATTAGAAGAAGCCAAACGAATTGAAGACTCAAGAATGAGTTAAAAGAAGGCAACGAGGCAAGGGAAGAGCTAGAAGCCAAAATAGTCTCTCTACGAAAGGAAGCAAAAAGGGGAAATGTCCAGCAAAACCTTGCAAATAGCTCTAGAGCATTGGATGAGTTCATGAGTAGTCAAAGGCCAAATCAAAATGAAGGACAAAATAAGATTAAAAATGACACAACTCCAAGAAGTAATCAAGAGACAATTCTTCCTCCAAGAAGGAATGAATACAAAAGACCATTCAGACAAGATAACTCATTCAAGTACGCAAATTCGTTTAATGGTTATTGTTTTTAATGTGCTAACTTTGGACATATGGCTAGGGATTGTCAAAACAAGTACAATTATCAAAGATATTATCAATGGAATCAAAACCCTAGAAGCAGGTATCCTAGAAGTAGGTTTGCAAGGTCACAAGACAAGGTTCAGGACGACCTTGACAGTAGAAAGTTTACGTCGTATGCTCTGTTATTCAGGACCAACATTGAATGTTACAAAGCCATAACTATGGGCACATAGCTCGAGATTGCAAGTACAAGATGGAATACTCCATGAATGACAACCCTAACATCAGGTACAGGAAAGGACAACAAATGCAAGAAGATCAAGAAAATGAGAAAGTTTCAGTAGTAATGCTTTCAAGCTTTGTAAAGGCAACAAATCTTGAGGTAGAAACAAGTACATTACACAATGACAAGGTTCAGGATAATTCATCCAACGAGTTGGGTGGTACATTATTTTGAAGAATCCAGCATGATGACTCCCTAAATATTGAAGATCAATCATTGGCAGGTTGATAGATGGCAACCATAAAGGTATATTATGGACAGTTTCAATGGCAAGCAAAGTTGATCAATATTGACAAGTAGAATCAACAGTAACAATTCGTATGAAGCATAGTATGTCAGGAAGAGACATGGTTGAAGCAAGCATTAAGGAAAAGCATTTTGAAGCTGACAAGTTGCAAGCAAAGTATGGATGACTTATTCATGGATACAGGCCAGAGGATGTATATCTCTATGATTGGAGTCTCCTATATGTAACAGCTTCCAGGCCGGATGTGATGCAGGCAATTGCACAAGTAGCACAATTCCAAGCAAGACTAGAAGAATCCCATGTCATTTTTGTAAAAATAATCTTTCGATATCTCAAGAAAACAACAAAATTTGGCCTATAGGAAATGAATTAACCATTGTCCCTTATACAGATGTTGTTTGTGCCGAAAATATTGACGATCGTAAAAGTACTAGTGGAACAGCTTTTTATCTAGGTGGTAGTCTTGTTTCATGGTTGAGAAAGAAGCAATCTTCAAATCCACAGCGGAAGCAGAATACATAATCACAACAGTGATTGTACGCAAGTCCTCTGGATGAAACAAACCTTGCAAGATCTTCAAGTGAAGTTTGATGAACCCATTCCAATCTTCTGTGATAACACCTGCACCATCAGTATCTCCAAAAATCTTGTGATGAGTTCCAAAACAAAACACATTCCAATCAAGTATCATTTCATTAGAGAATAAGTTGCAGAGAAGAATATCAAAGTTGAGTATATTGGAACAAAAGAACAAATCGCTAACATCTTTACCAAACCATTACCCCGTGAAACCTTCAAGTATCTTCACCAAAAACTTGGGATTCTACCAAGTTCCCATTAGACTACCTTTTTATCTAGTCAATTAGATAAGGGGAGTAAGGTAGGTTACAGGTTCGTAGTGAGGCAGGCTATCAAGGGGAGTTACCCTTTGCCATTGATGTCAAAGGTGGGAGAGACAGCGATAGGAAGGTTAGATGCATGATGTCAGGGGGAGTTATGATCGCAGGGGGAGTACTTGTGTTGACATCAATGTCAAAGGGAGATATTGTTGATATGTGGTTGTCACTGATGTCAACACAACCAGCACTAGGAGCTACCTCGATCTTTGTCAGCAAATTTGGCATGGAAATTTGTGGTTTCTTGTCTCCTAATCAATCTAGTTAGATTCTCCTCGAAAAGATCTTTCCGATGATATGTGGTACCCCACACAATTCTTTACAGTTTGAAAGTTATTTGCATTTTAAGTTGAAGACCCAATTTTGTGGGCTAAAACCCCAAAGGGTAGTGACATGACACCTTATCATTAATTCACCTACGGTTGTCAATATATGACAATAATTCTCGCCGCAATCTCATTGTGTATAAGTTGAATAACTTCAAGAACCAAAGGCAATAACCCAATCATTGACTTCACAACCATGGTAGGACCAAATGCACTAAGTCAATCATTGATTTCAAATTCTTGTGGAATTGAAAATATTTCTAGGCAAGATCACACAAATATTAAATAGGTTTTTAATGGTTAGTTAAAATATTTAATTTAAAAGTTATTAAGGGTTATTTATTATTATTAATGGGTTTATAATCTTAAGATAGGATATTGAAATGTACCTCTCTCATAATATGTGGCTCTCACCATTTAATAATGGTAAAGTAACCCATATTCATTCCCTCTAGGCCAACGGCCTCCCAAGCTTGGACTACAAGGCTCATTTAATGTAAAAAATTTAAACCAACGACTATTTTTTAACTTAAGGGTATTTCCTCTCCAACAGTCTACTAAGAAACCCTCAACGGCTAACAAAATCAAAAGGTCTTAAAATAATTAAGGTTGAAAAGTTCCAAAAGAGCTAGCGGTCCTTCTCACTTAAAACACAAGGCATGTATTGTTTGAAATTTAAATAACTTTAGGTGTTCAATGGTCACTTTTTTAAGGAGCCCCTTCTACGCCTCTAAAAAGAGACTCATTACACCTCCATGATTGAATCTTAACGTATGAACAAGTAAAACAATTTGCATCTGAATTTTTCAACCTAACCTAAGGCACAATGCAAGCATCCAGAAGAGAGGGATTAGGTGTGTTTGGTGTCTTCGAATTGTTTTGTGGAAGGTTTATTACGGGGCTTTGAAGCGAAGTTTCGAAGTGTCATTCTTGATAATCTTCGGACCTATTGCGTAACAGAATATCAGTGGCAAGGAGAGCAAAGTTTCAAGACAACTTTAGGCTTTTCTTTAGTAAATTTTGGAGTTGTTTGGAGCAGGTCTCAGGATAGCGAAGGTCTGGGTATCCTTTTAGGTCTAGGACCAGTCTAGTTAGGGCTTAGTTTTAGATCTGCCTAGGTATTTTGACGATTGTTTTAAGGCAGCGTAGGTTCACGACTATCGTTTAGGTTTCGTTAAGGTCTCTGGCCTGTTCATTTAGGATCCAAAACAACTTTTAAGGTTGACCTCCTATGCCTTTTGAGCTTGGACCTATGGTGACCAATATCTAAAGTTTCAATCCTTCAAGTATTGTGTCAAGGTAAAATCACTAGTGTACCCTTTATAATCATTTGTGCTATCGCAGGTTGAGGAGGTCAACGACTCTCGTTGGAGAAGCATCCAATCAAGGTAAGTCATGTGTTTTTGTTTCTCTTAGTTTTGGAACCCGCTGTATTTCTCTCAATGCAGGTGGAAGAGGGAATATTTTAGGTCAGTTTTTTGTATTTTTTTGTTTAAGTAAACTATTTAAGGTTGTCACTTTTGTATTTAAACTTGGGTTCAAAGGATTCGTATAGGAGTAAGTTTCGTTGAATATTTATATTGCAAGTACAGGTCTTTTGGATCAAATCAAGTACGGTCAAGTCAAGGATCCTTCTATTGTTTCTCTTGAGTACTATTTTGGGATTCGTGTGGGCATATTTGATTTTTGCAGGTGGAAGACTTGAACAACTTGTTGAAAGAATCATCTTTGTGGCAACAAGGTAACAAGAACTACAAGTCATGGCAAGCAACAATCGTATCATCCACTGACATCAATATCTTCATCCATTGGAGCAGTGAAGGCTTGAAGCAACAACTCACCTCAAGAAGGCAAAGCAGTGGTATCAAAGGTCATCATCAAATCAAAGCAACCTCTTCACAAGGATTCATCTTCAGAAGTATCTTCATTGTAAAAGTTCAACAAGTACTATTGTACAAAACTTGTTAAAGTTTGGAGTTGGTTGTTGTCTATGGTTTATGTAAAAGTCTAGAGTAATTGAGCCATTGTCCCAAGTACGGAGCCCAAATTTTGTAAAGAGTCTCTACCTAGAGTTGAAGGAGGCAATTTTGTGGTCAAATAAGGGTTTTGGTTTGAGGTTGTTGAGACAAGAGTCTTCTTCGGTCAAGACAAGGGAATAGGTCAAAGTTATGTTGATCAGTAAAGGCATATCCATTGAAAATCATTGTAACGTGGATCATTGTCCCTAGTACAAGAGTGCACATTTTCTATTTTAATTTGTCATTATAGCGTGGTAGGGTGGTGCTAGGCTGGTGAATGAAGTCACCTTTAAGTTGGGACCTATAAACACTTCAAGGTGGTAGGGTGGTGCTAGGGCGAGTTTTGGCTTGCTAGGGTGTTGGGGCATCCTTTCAGCTGACTGCTAGTAAAACCAGGGCATTGGGGTGTCTTTCTAGTGGGCGCTGTAGAAGAATGCTTTTTTAGAATTCTAGGAAGTTGTGGCTTTCTTTTCAGTGGGGGTTGAATATTAAAGAATTTATTAGAAAAGCATTCAGTGGTTTTTGACCCGCAGGGGGTTTTCCACCTAAAAATCTTGTGCATGTTGTCTTTTTCTTTCTTCATTATTGTTTACTGTGTTACTAAATAATCATAATACTATTGAAGATTAACTAATGCGATGAAAAAGATTAATTAAGTGCTAATTACTAAGAAATACTAATTTACCCCCCCCCCCCCCCGGCAACACCCAACACCAAGTTATTTACTTTCTAGCAAATTAGATATAGTAAATAATAACGCGGTTGAGATTTTAACACAAATAAAATAAGCAGTCGAAGAAAAATTAAAGTATCAATCTCACAATCACATGCACATAGATTTATTAAACTAACTCGGAATTTACAAGAGCTCCCTCCCTAGGATAATGGTCATTTGAGGAAAAATACATACAACAATAAACCTAAAATTAGGTCCATCTTATCAAACCATTGATATGTCCTTCGATCTACTGATTGATTTAGATCCTTCACTTGCTACTCCCTGCACCCTTCCTCGAACCCTGCACATTTGAATGCAAATCCTACTCAACCAAATCACTAAAATCTCACTGTCACTATGTCTTGTGCTCAAGATATCTTGTGTGCTTTCTCCATTATTTTAAAAGGTTGAGTCATTGATTGAATCCACAACCCTAATCTCCAAAGTGATTAACAGTTGAGATTAGATCTCAATGTCACTTGAGATCAATGGTTGAGATTCATCTAATTCACTAATGCAAAAGCCCTTCCATTTCATTAGATTTATTCACATTATCTTATAAAGCTCAATTACTTTAATCAATAAATCAATTGCAAAGGTTAAGGGTCTACTAGGTCACATCTGCATGCCTAGACACTTAGGAATGTGCAGAAGTAGTTGCCCGAGCTACAAACATCAACACACAAGTCTTTTAAGAAGTGTTCCATGGAAACTAAAAGAGGACAAGATAGGACTAACTGGATAGGGACACAAAGACCAAACCAAGAAGTTGGTCTAAAGGTGACAAAAGACACTAAAAAGGATGGTGATGGATGTAAGTCCACTAGGAAAAAGTCATCAAGGATGGTAGACTTATAAAAGAAAAAGTCTTAGGATGTTGAGTTGAAGACTTGCATTACTTGAGCACTTGACAAATTTGGACATGACAAGATACAAAGTAAACATATGAAGGATGAGACAGGATGCATTTAAGTTGAAGGCTTGGCACAACTTGCAAGTGAGTAAGTGGACAATTACCACAACAATTGCATATTGAAAACTTTTAGTATATTGTACAAGATAGTGTAGCTAAGAAGTTATCGAGCACTTTGGTGTTAGATGAATGACGCATGGGCTTTTATCCTATTGATTAAATTCTAATAAATATTGAAATAAATGTTCAGCAATAGTTAAGGGTGCCATCCACATTTTTACACATTTGGTCTAGAAGCTAGTGGTTTTCATTGGAAAATGAATTAAAAGGAAATGGGCATCTAAAGACCTATTACATTTATCATTATTGACATTTTACCATCAAGGGTTGGAGATTTATGTTATCAACAATACCAGGGAAAATATCGAAAATTATCTGGGAACTTATAAAATATAAAAATAATCATTATTTTTCATTTTTTTTACTTCCAAGGAAACATCAACGTCAAGCAAACACATTGCTACATAAATATGAAAATAAAATTGGTATATAAGATGTATAAGATGTCTAGTGGTACATAAGATATCGATACTAAAATATGATATTTGTCCTTATCCATGAATTGTTGTATATATTTCACTGCAGAGTTCGTCACAATGGGTCAAATAAAGAAATTCACTGAACTACAAAATCTATACTATGAGGGTTAACTTTTCCTTAGATTTTTGGAATTATTAAGTTATTGTTTATTGTGTATGCTTGCAAAATATAAATATGTAGAAAATAGAGAACAAATAAAACAGTCACTCACAAACCACAATAACACAAGATATGCCCTAGGAAACCCTTTCAAGAGAAAAACCAACTAGAAGTTGAGATTGCTTTGCTCTCACTTTCTATGAATGGAAATAGATGCAAGCACAAAGGAGTGAGAGTTGTGGCACATAGACCGCTACAGAACACAAACTCTCTTCTTTGCTCTCTCTCTCTCTCCACTCTTAGTTTATCTACTCATCTATGAAACAAAATGCACTCGAGCAGAAGGGAACTCCTTTACCTCCTAATGACCCAATTATAACACAACTCGATAGCCTACTAGTGGTTAAGTTTGACTCCAACTCTTAACTAGAGTTACAATATTGACCCTTCTAGAGTCGTCTTCATCATGTTCCTGTGGGAAGCCCTTTTTCCATGAGTACTTCTTCATCATGTCCACATAGCAAGCCCTTTTTCCATGAGTATTGGGGCTGATGTGGCATCCTCTTGAATCATAGTGATCAAAACAAGGAGGTCGACTTCCATGTGGCATAACTTTTGCATAGGAACACAGTTTGAGGTCTATCTTGTTTCATTGGAAAGGTATATAAGTGTAGAACAACACCAGTGGGTTTAGCGCAAGTGAGAGCGTTTGGACCCTATAAAACTTCCAAAAATGCCTCAAACTACCTCAGAAAGTTTTAAAACCCAAATTCGCCAAATTGGGACCTGCAAGTAAAAATTGGGAACGATTAGTTGATCCCCCCAATTTTTCCACTTTGAAAGCATCAAGATGGATGACAAATAATATAATGTTTAATCCAGATCATGTCTTGAGTGATATGTTCTAATAAGATCATTTTGAAATTTTGAAGTTCTATGCTATAACAATTACTTGATCCAATAACTTCTTTAATCTGCAATATTAGTTAAGCAATTGTAGATAGAACATAAACCATATACACAATAGAATAAAGCCAAGACCTAAACAACAACATGAAATCTTAACATAGTTATACATATATATAGAACCACATAGTTTCTCATTCAATCACTACCATCGACATTGTTACCCCCAAGAGGGTAACCACTTAGAAGGGCACCCCATGGGTGCATACTATTCATTTTGATGGAGCTCGTTGCTCACATATGACAACACTCATCCAAACTTGCTATCTCATTTTCTTTCAACACAAGTGCTAGCTCAACTAGGGTGCCTCAAATAATTTCTTCAACTCAAACGTCGAAGAAGCGACTGATATCTAAGGATTGCATACAAATAATCAAACGGTGTTGTGGTTCTAAGTGTGATTATGATGATGTTTTCCTCAATAAGACTTGTCAACATTTCACAGTCCCCAAGCTGTGGTTTTCTCTCATCATACCATGATTGTACAATCTACTTTGTAAAGTGGGTCATTTCTCATGGTCAAGGTGTACTACTGGTGGCTTCCATATCTCCTCGTCCACAACACTTTCCACTCTTTTTACATCACCTCCACTCTATTCATATAAAAAGGATCATCCCTCCTTCCTCAATGTCATCCATAAAAGGTCTATGTGTGAAACAAAGCATGAATTGATAAAGCCTAAATGAATTCGAAAACACCCAAATTGTCCATAAAAATATCTAAATGGGCAAAAGAGTTAAGGAGCTATATCAAAGAAATAAAGATTGAGCGAAGTGCCACCCCATTATGTGGCTCTCCCCTAGGCCCTAGCTTGTCTATAGAACATCAAAATAAAAGAGAGGCATTCAATGAAATAAACACCATATTAATTAATGGATATATTAAATGATGCCAAGGAATGGCCCCTCAATACTTTATGCTCCCTCTTGAAAGGTTGTTGACAAAATACTAGCTAAAAGCTAAACATTGATGGAAGACCTAACTCTCTTAATGGTTTGAGGATCATGTCATGAAGGTTTTCCCTTTCAATCCCTAGAATAAGCTCCCACCTAGCATACCCTAATTGAGTCTCTCAAGAAACACACTTTGTCTTAGGTCATGATTAATGTGTTAAGGTTTATGATTATGTGTCAAGTGTCAATGAATATTTCTAGATGGCACCTGTCTAAATCAAACTCTTTTTCTATTCCTAGAGAATTTTAGGAAGACGAAATCCTTGAAGGCATAACCAACACCATAGGTCAGTTCACCAAGGTATCAAAAGCCACAAGAAGGGGTTGATACACCTTTTATGCTCAAATTTGTGTATATGAATATTTCCCAACCTCTTCTGACATCCATTGATATTTATTACCAAGATACGGTTGATACACCTTTTATGCTCAAATCTGTGTATATGAATATTGCCCAACCTCTTCTGACATCCATTGATATTTATTACCAAGATACGGTTTGGAAACAGGGAACAGATTATGAACTCGTCCCCTTTTTAGTGCAAAAGATGCCATGAACATAGCCATCTATTCAAAGATTACCCTCTCATCCCCAAAGATCCCCCACGAATCCCTAATTAGCAGAAAGATCATGATTACTTCACAAAAGTGAGACCAAGAATAAGGAACCTTCGAGCTCAAGCGAACCCTACTCTCGATCCCAATCCCATCTCTCGCAATCGCTTTGAATCCCTCACCTCTAGGGAAGACCCCATGGCAAATAAGGATGAAAGGGGGAAGCATCCACAAGTTACAACCCAACACTAGGAGGAAAATAAGGAGGAACTTAGGAAAAATAAGGCAAATCCTAAAATCGCTAAGGAAATCGGGGAGAAAGATACAAACGCAGTTATATAGGAGACCCTAGACGAGATGCATCTAGATGACCCACACCTAGTGGAGATAGAAGAGACATGGCATGGCAAAGACTCGCACTCCATTCCATAACAGCATGTGCAGCTCATTTATAGCACCTTTCTCAACGCCAACCATCGATGATCTAAGGATCCGTTGGGTACTAGCTCTTCAAACCCCCACCAAGGAATTCACACACACTCATTTAAAGACCCCCCCCCCCAAAATTCCCAAGTCAGATAAAAGAAGAGGGAGAAAGACCAATAGGCAACGTCTGCAAGAATTAGAGAGAGTAGTACAGATTGTTGATCGATATTGCAAGGCATATCACTCAATAGCTTTGGACGCAACAAGACATGCCAAAGGACTAGCACTATTGTCGAATCCAAAACAGGTGATCATCTCAGACATTTTTGTAGCACCATGCATTCAATCAGCGATATTCCACCCAATCAATTTGGCTAAAGTGAGCTTCATCTCCAATGTTTACAAACCACATTTGGTGGGGGGAAAACTAAGTATTCTACAGAATCTCTACAAGCTCAAAGCCCTTCTAAATGGAGCTATGTGGGTGATAGGGGGAGACTTCAATCTCATCATATCATTGGACGAGAAAAAAGGAGGTGTTACCCCTCATATCAATAGAATACTACGCCAAGGCTCCATATAGACTCTATGACTCATAACCATGTTTTAAGACATAGGTGCACCCTAATGCAGTTTGGACCAGCCCAAAAAATGGTGATCACCCCACATAAGCATGCTCCTCTAAAACCATGAGTCCTCTCAAGATCCATCAAGCAAAGAGACCAAAGACACAGCCCAAAAGGATAGGCCATGGTTGACCATCACAAGGTCTTGAATACCTAATACAATGTCACAAAATCAACATTTCACATTTCTCAAGGAAATTCACATTTCCCAATGCTAGTTGTCATGAAATTTAAAATGTCAACTTGGTCTCAAAATGGTCAAAATGAAGAAATAATGGCATGGCACGTTGAATTTTTTCCAAACAGTGACGACATTGTGCAAAAACAAGTAATCGAAGTTGGTCCAATCGCACATGGGGATTCTAGGTAGCAATACAAGGGCAGACCTTGACAAGATTTGACATGTATTACATCAAAAATGGCCTATAAATTTTGTCAGATAAAACCTATGTTAGATTTTTCAAATTCCTAAGGGCATTAGAAATCTAACAAAGGGGCCATCAACCCACATAAGTAAGTCAAGTCAAAGAGAATTAGGCATTGAATGATTGCGTGATTAAGGGTAACGTTGAACTCATAAATTCAAACATATACTTCCAATAGTCAAATGCTTCATCATTTTATTCAATGGAGATCATTTAATATTTCTTCCAAACCTCGCAAGGGTAATAAACTAGTCATATGCATTTAAAGACCAAGTGAGATTCCAAAAGGTGGTCACAACACAAAGGATAGGCCTATGTGGAATGTTGAGAATCAAGAACCTAAAGTAGTCAAGCCTCTCAAAAGCTCGTCATGAGTGTTCATGGGCTCAAATGAGCAACAAGAAGTGGAGTCGTAGCATACCCCGCTAAGTGAGACAATTGTAATACTTTGCAGATAGTCGCTTATCATATGTTGGGAAAATAGGTGAATTGTCGAGTCAAAAGGATGCAAGTTAGATAAGAAAAGAGAATGTTGGGCCCTATGAGCCCAATTACATGCCCCTTTAAGCAAAGCTATTGAACTATTTTATTGTACATTGCATGATCATGGTGATATTAACCTCATGTGCAACCAAAGTCAATTCAAGGGACCAAGAAGAGCCAACTAAAGCAAACTGAGTCACCTCAAACCTCAAGCTAGCCATTGGGTGTAACATTGAGTATCTAAAGACCAACATTCTCCATTTCTACGTCTTCAAGTTCCAATTAAAAAGGGAACGTTGAGCTATTAGGTTCATTGTGATTCAAGCCAACCCCTTTTATGGGAAAATTATTGATATAAATGTAATATTTTATAAAACCTACTTAGTCTCCAACATGTGGATTACAAGTAAAAAAATATTTTCCTAGAGTCGTCCATTAGCCATTAGCTAGTCGTTATCTAGCCTTTAAAAAAAATTAATAAAAGGTTAGCCTCCCCTCTAGATGGTTATTGTTGTTTTGTAAGATTGTTCATGCCAAAAGATAAGATGAAATGAGATGATTTACTAATTCCAACAAATTAACACAAAAGTTGTTCAATAGGACTGAAGAAGAGTACAATCAATATTAATACAATGTGGGAGGGCAAGCTCAACTCCTAGAAAATGTTGAAATTACCATAAAGAAAGAAAGAAAAAAACAGTAGTGTTGTCGCAACACGCATATAAAAGTTTGTGGCACAATACAAAATAATCAATAGTTTCCAAGAAAGAATGAGTAAGATAGCAAGATTTGGTAATGGCACTAAAAATGTCAAGGGCTCTTAAGTCTAATGACCAACAACAAGTGACGCAAACTAGGCGTTGGCTCATTATCAAAGTCCCCTAGAACAAGCTATGAATCTGGCCATGTGATCTTAGGAGGGGGATGCAAAAGCAAGGGATACTCCTAGCATCCAAGGTCAAAAAAAAGAAACTCTAAATAGACCTCTGGCCACTCCTAAGGGACTCAGAGGTAATCAAACAAGCCAGTGGCACCCTGCTCTAGAACTATCTAGAAATTGTCCCTCTAATGCTCTGAGGACATGTGAACTGACGTATGATTCAACATTGTCAAACTAGTCTTAATGATATCTGTTAGTCCCCCAAATGGGGAGGCTAAGAAGAGACCTGAGATCTCACCCTTTTATGTCTAGTGCACCCTGCACCCTAAATTTCCACCTATCGATTATGGTTCTGATGTGACGGATCCATATGAAAGTACAAAGTGATCACTCTGATCATCCTAAAGTGGGGAATGGTGTTTAGGAAGTAAGGTTTGTGGCTGAAAATATCCCTAATAAAGAGGACTAAGCATCCCTGGTCATAGTACCTAAAGAAGTTAGTTGAATTGTCTAGAGTTGGTTCCTCTAGTGCTTTGAGGACATATGAATTGATCTATGTTTCAACATTGTCAAACTGGTCTTGATGCTATCCGCCAATCACCCAAAGGAGGGGGCTGAGAAGAGACCTAAGATCTCACCCTTTTATGTCTAATGCAACCTGCGCCCTAAACTTCCACCTATCACTTGTGGTTCTAATATGACAGGTCCATATGAAAGTATGAGGTGTTCGCTTTCACCATCCCAAAGCAAGGCATGGTGTCTAGGTTCCGAGATTTGTGGCTGCAAATCTCCCTAATAAAGAGGGCTATGCATCCCTGGTCATAGCACCTGAAGAAGTTAGAGAGGGATCATCTCAAATCCTAATATAGGCAGTGATAACGTCCTCTAATCTCATAGTATAAGAAGCACCTAAAAATAAGGTGATTCTCTTTCTTTGGTTCCTAAAGGTGGCACATTTGGTAGATACTATCAGGCCATGGTATATGGTGGTCAATCTCTATCCGAAGTTTATGAGAACCAACTTGAAACTATCCCAGCAAGCTCATTAGCAAATTCATCCAGTGTATGTGTGTGTGAGGGGGGCAGACTATGATTCCATCTTGCACCTCCAAAAAGTGCTCTATGTAGAAGAACATCTTCGAGCCCACGCTTGTCAAAGATGAGGTTTAGACACCCAATGACTTAAGTGTACAATCTACAGATATCCTCTCTCATGCTCTTATCCAGTACCCATTGAGTCAACAAGAGATGGTTCAGCACATCAAGAGAGAATCTAAATGGGGGGATGCACTCTAAGGAGATAGTCAGCCACTGGAGAAGCCAAAATGCCTCTAAGAAGCAACCTTGAGCATGTCCTTGGGTGGGGCCAATGGAGAGGTTTGAAGCGAGAGCCTCCAATGAGCAAAGAGCAAGATAGGGGGTACCTCTCTCTTCCGGTGGCAAAGTCTCTAAAAGACCTAACTTCTATGAAGGAAAGAGACCAAATGGAAAATGACCACGAGGCAAAAAGGGTTGACACAGAACTCTCCCTGTATAATGGGTTGTGAAATTCTTCGCTTACAGCAGATGAAGCATTTGAGAAGCAAGGTCAGGACTCCCTCCAAGCTGGCCCAATTTGTCTACAATAAGCTCAAGCCCCATACTTCGGGGCCATAAAGAACTATGGGTCTAATAATCACTTGCATGGGGTGAAGTTTGGACAAGATGTCCTAAAACTGACTCTGTAAACAATATCTCTTAATGAGGGTCAAGGAAACATATCCTTTATTAACTCAAGACTAGAGGGCGTGTCACATACCAAAATGAGGCCCCATTAACTGTAACCCCAGTTAGGTGTACGCTATGGTGATCGCAATCTCGACATCCCAATATTAGAAATGTAAGTTTGTAAGAGACCTCTTCCATGGATTGCAGATCATAACCTTGGTTTTAACTTTTACCAAGGGTGTTTGTCAATTGTCAAATGTCACAAAAGTTGCAACCCTATGGGACCAAGTCATCGGCAAAAAGGAGGAGCAAAATTAACACTTGGTGTAGAAAATAGTGATCTCCCTTCTAGATATGCTCATATAGTAAAGACTAAAGCTCATTAATGTAGATTGCAAAGAGGTTCAACGATGTTTTACCCCAATGGTACTCTCAATGAAATTGGAAAGGTTGTTTGCCATCCCAGACCGTCCCAAAACTTACTCATACAGTCTCATGATGTCTGCCAGGAAGGTCTCAAATATGCCAATGTCATAGATCATAGAGCCTTTGCAAAAATGCCTCCCTTAGAACTATGTCGAATGATTATCGAAAATATATAAAGCAATTGCAAACCCTTGAAGAACAATGACAAGCCTCCCAAATAATGGATTTGTTGACGAATGTAACTAGTGTCCGTCTTCATAATTGTATTTGAGACATGTATTTATGAAAAGAAAAAATGAAAGATTATTTATAAAAGATAAAATTTATTGACTTATTAAAGCATGGGTTTCATTCTTGGGTAAATAGTCAATACGCCAAAAGCACCCATTGAGTGCTTTAGGACATTTATTGAATTCAAAGTCAAATTTATTATGTAAGAAACCCTTCTTGGGTTCAAGATGTCAAAGAAAGAAATTTATTTTGTCGTGTCAAATCCTCCATCCATCAAGTCAGCCTCAAACTTCACCTTCTACAAGTCAGCGTATCCTATTATTCTTGTCGGCTCATTTACAGGCAGAAACAACTATACCCTAGTGAACTCGACCTAACCTAAAGCAGAAAAAATTGGATATTACAAAACAACGAACTTAGGAAAAGGATAACGAAACTACAAGACCGAGATATCATTGTCGGATCGAAGTATTGGGTACAAGAGCTAAACTCTATTACAAGTTTGAAGTATCTATAATTGTAGAAGCCTAAGTCTCTATGGTTACAAGAAGTCGAAGTTTCTGGAATTGCAAGAGATGTCAATAAGGATCAAAAGACTTGACGATTTGTATTGGAAGAAGAATACTTCAAAGGTTGTCTTGATCGATAAAGAGAGGTCTAAGTCAAGGGTCTAGAATGGTCTCAATTTGGTTTTGATACTACTAAGGAAGAGTTTGACAGGGTTTTCCCCTCCTTAGGGGTTTTGCCCTCGCTGAGTGCCTACATCTGGTGTTCATTGTATTTTTGGCAATTATTTGATGATAAGAACACTAATATAATCAACATAAAACAAATACAATATCACAAGTAAATGTCAAATCAGAGAAATCAAATATAAATGTTGCCCTAATGAATTTCTCAACATGGTATCGGAGCTTGGTTCGTGTGAGGGTAGTTAGAAGATCACAAAAGAACTTCGCGACAAATAAAAGAAGTCATTCTCATAAGTTTGAGCTTCTTGAAGGTAGTAGAACAAAATTCTAGGCATGACTACAAAAATGTTACCCCTGCAATTTGACCGCAAACTTGGAAGATTAAGGCTACAAACCTTAACTGAAGAAGCACAAAGAGGAGCCTAAAAGCTCTACTTTTAAGGATCGAAAGGCTAGGCATATAGCCTAGTCAAGGTCAAGCCTATTACAAGAGAAAGCGAGAACCTAAGCATAAAAACGAAGGTCTAAAATCACCTTTTTCAAAGATCTGGAATTCTAACATTTTCTCACAACTTTTGTCCTTAATTAACGGGTGACCAAATTAGGTTTTAAAGGTGTCCCTTACAACTCCTTAAAAGAAAAGTTCCAAGGCCGAGGTGTCTATGAAGCATTGCAAAGACTAACTCATAGCAACAGTGTTAATTTATGGTATGTTCTATGCTTATAGCAGTTTACTTATCTTTCTTATTATTATCCACAGATTAGCAATCACATGTACATAAAGTAAAGTGCAGATAGAACATTAAACGATCGACAGAAAACAAGCCAAAACAAGAGACACAAGATGTGGCGGCTAGCCAGGGAAAAACCCCAATGTGGGGAAACCCTTTGATCAAATCTTCCTTTATCTTCAATAATTCAACAGAGAGAAATAGTACATAAATCTGATTTACATCAACAACAGCAAACCCCAGATCAACCAAACCAGGGCAGACAATATCTTGCAAACCGACCGTCGGATCGGTTTGATTCCTTCACCAAAAAATGCAACCTTCAGAGGAGATCCATATTCACCTACAACGCAGTTTTGAGGAGGGAGTCTGATGGTCAACGCTGGTCAAACTTCTGATCTACAGTTGCAGCCCTAAATTCTGCACCTTCCTTCCACACGTGTGAGAGAAGAGTCTCTTTCTGCGCAATAGGAGAAGAGCCTCTTTTCTACGCAGGAGAGAGAGAGAGAGATGTGATGAGTTGAGTGAGTCCAAATGAGGAAAAGACCACCTGTATTTATACACAACTGTTGAGGATTGAATAGATGCAACTGTTGGGCTTCTCAGCCTACATGAGTTGTTGGTCAGCTTGATAATTATTCCATAATCAAAATAAATTCATATCTCCATAAATACTTATCGGAATCGGATGATCTTTAGATCAATCCTACACCTCTCGACGAGAGGAATCTAATAAAAATATTATCAGCCATGAAAAAGATGACCCACATGGAGTTTGGCCCTAGTTGCCAATTTTAACACTCCCTCTCAACTAGGTAGAACTCCATCTGCAATCTATCTGTCGGTCGCTACTATTCATCCATCAAATGCACTGCCCTATACAACTTGGCCCCTGCTTTGCTTTGTTCTATCATGCCTGCTCTGCTCTGTTATGTTCTGCCCTGTTCTGATCTACTATGCTTTGCTCTGTTCTACTCTGCTCTGCTCTGTCCAAATTATGAACAAGAAAAAATGATCGAGGATGTATCATACTGACTCAAAGTCAGTCTCAGAGTGTGTACGACTGGTCCCAGACCAGTCTTCAACCGACCCAAAGTCAATGTCATAGTGGGTACAACTCCTACCACTGGTCCCAGACCAGTATCATCCTCCACTAACTCAAATTCTTCGGTCATAACATCCTTCCATACTTGATGCTTGACCGTATCTAAGAATGATGAAGGCTCATTTTGTATAATCATGCTCATGATGGTCAGGTATCCCTGATACCTGTTAGGTTTCTTACTTTCACAGAAGGTTCCTCGGGGTGCAGTGTGTCCTTCAGCATCATCGAGTAGCCCCCTAAGCCAAGAGGGCCTCTTCCTAGAAGAGGAAGGCTCAAGTGGATCAATAGGATCCATGGGTTCATCCACATCGAGCATTGTTACATCATCTTTTTCTTTCGGTTCCCTAGTGTCAGCTTCTTGAGAGCTCCTTAAAGTAGGAAGATTGTTCACCTCGCTGAGAGCCATATCTTCGTCAAAGGTGACATCATGACTAGTCATGACTTCTCTTGGACCGACTACATAGATTCTATAGCCCTTAGTATTTTCACGATAGCCCATGAAGATTCTTTTCTTTCCAGATGCACCCAATTTATTCCTTTTCTCTTTCAGCACATGAAAATATATAGGGCCTTCCAAAAATTCTAAAATGAGATACGTCAACTTTCTTACTTGTGAACATTTCTTCAGGAGTCTTGGAACCCAATGCTTGATGAGGCATCGGTTTTGTACATATACAGCGGTGCTTGCAGCTTCGGCCCATAGAAACTTCAGAAGTCTTTGATCATGGAGCTTGGCACGAACAGCTTCCACAATCTTATGGTTCTTCCTTTCCGCCACACCATTCTATTCAGGAGTGTACGGTGTAGTAGTCTCCCTCTTAATGCCAGCCTCTTTACTAAAGTCATGAAACCTGTTAGATTCATATTCAGTCCCATTATCAGTCCTTAAGATCTTGATCTTCTTTTCGGTTTTATTCTCGATCAAGGCTTGAGATGTGTCACAAGACATGACACCTAGCAGACTTCCTCCGACCTAATATAATGAATCAACTCGAAACCCAAGAGTGAAGGCATCTTTAATATTGTTTTTCCATGCACGTACCTTGCCATTGCTGAAAGCCACCTTGTAGCCTTTGTCTTCCATTGCTGAAATGGACACTAGGTTCTTTTTGAGGTCAAGTACATATAATACATCCTGTAAGTGGATCGTATTACCTTGATTCAATTTAAGAGAGACATTGCCTACACCTTTCACGGGATATTTCATATTATCTCCAAGGACAATTTCCAGGTTAGTTTCTTTCTCTATCAAATTATGGAGAACTTCTTTGTAACCAGTGAAGTGCCTTAAGGCACCACTATCAATAAGCCAAATTCCCAGCGAGTCTGAAGGAGCAGAGGTAGATAGAGCAGCTGGTAGATAATATTCATCCTACTTATTGTCAACAGTGTTAGATTCATACATGAATTTCTAGCCTTCTTGAATGGTTGTCCTCTTCCTTGATTTCCAGCACTCCTTTTACATCTGCTATTAGATTTGCCATACCTTTGATTGCCATGAGAAGGATTTTGATCATCGTCCCGGTGTGAGTCCCTTCTATCAGGGCACTCCCTTGCATAGTGACTTGCTTTATCGCAAATGTAAAATTGTCCTTTTCTTCCACCCTTACGTCCAGCCTTTGTTTTTTATTTAGCCCCGGAATTATTTCTTTTCTTAGCATGAGAAGAAAAGGCAGCAGGAGTACCTTTAGGCATGGGCATTTCATGCTCTTCTATCCTTGTTTCTTCTTGAATGCATCTTGCCATTAATTCCTCGAAACCAGGAATTACATTATTGTTGAGAAGAGTAACCCTGAACACGTACCATTCAGATGGTAATCCTCCAAGAGTCGTGAGTGCCATTTCCCTATCAGTAATAATCTCCCCAATAGATAGGAGATCGTCCCTGATCTCGATGATTCTTAAGAAGAATGCTTACATACTCTCATCTTTTCCCTTCTTAATTTCCTTCAGCTTATTTCTAAGAAACAAGACTTGATTTGCATCATTAAATTTAAATAAACTCACCAATCTATCGTAGATTTCCTTGGAGGTGTTCAGGTCGGAGACGTAGGCCACCAAGCGCTTGTCGATAGAGTCCCAGATGATCTTCTTTGTTTTGACTTCGCCAGTTTTCTATTTGTTCCTGGCAACAGCGAGTGCATTTGATGGAAGCTCAACAATATTGCCTCTCACATGGTCCAACACTCCTTGATCTTCTAAGGTTAGATCGAGAGACATCTTCCATCTGTGATAGTCAGCTTTCTCACAGAGCTTATCTTCGGCAAGGAAGAGTGTTGAGGACCCCATAGTTCTTTTAGGATAGCCTTGCCAATCTTCTCTTCGATGATTGCTCTTACTCTTGCTCTGGCTTTGTCTTTACCTGGCTCTGATAACATGTTAATTTATGGTATGTTCTATGCTTATACTTATCTTTATTATTATTATCCACAGATTAGCAATCACATGTACATAAAGTAAAGTGCCGATAGAACATTAAATGATCGACAGAAAACAAGCCAAGACAAGAGACACAAGATGTGGCAACTAGCCAAGGAAAAACCCAAATGTGGGGAAACCCTTTGATCAAATCTTCCTTTATCTTCAATAATTCAGCAAAGAGAAATAGTACATAAATCTGATTTACATCAACAGCAGCAAACCCTAGATCAGCCAAACTAGGGCAGACAATATCTTGCAAACCGACCGTCGGATCGGCTTGATTCCTTCACCAAAAAATGCAGCCTTCAGAGGAGATCTAGATTCACCTACAGCGCAATTCTGAGGAGGGAGTCTGATGGTCAACGTTGGTCAAACTTCTAATCTGCAGTTGCAACCCTAAATTCTGCACCTTCCTTTCACACGTGTGAGAGAAGAGTCTCCTTCTGCGCAGTAGGAGAAGAGCCTCTTTCCTGCGCAGGGGAGAGAAAGAGAGAGGTGATGAGTTGAGTGAGTCCAAATGAGGAAAGGACCTCCTATATTTATACACAACTGTTGATGATTGAATAGATGCGACTGTTGGGCTTCTGAGCCTACATGAGTTGCTGGTCGACTTGATAATTATTCCATAATCAAAATAAATTCATATCTCCATAAATACTTATCGGAATCGGATGATCTTTAAATCAATCCTACACCTCTCCACAAGAGGAATCTAATAAAAATATTATCAGCCATGAATAAGATGACCCACATGGAGTTTGGCCCTAGTTGCCAATTTTAACAAATAGTCACATAGAAAAGACAGTCGAGACTCATGTTATAAGAAGATACAAACTCAAGGGCATATATATATCCATGTCCTAACAGTTCTTCGCAAGACATCAGATATGATTGTATTGTATGAAAATCTTTAGTCCTATTTGTAAGGTTTAAAGCAAGCCCTAATCATAAGATCTCTCCTATCTATCTATCTATCTATCTATATATATATATATATATATGTCATGCTCTCTAGTATCTAGTACACATCTTTTGAACTTGTAAGAATCAACCCTATTAACAAGAACAGTAAAGGAAGCAATCTTGCTTGTTGAAGACATTATGTAGTCTACATTTATGACCTAATCAAAAGTAAAGGAGAGGTGAGATTATTTCAGTTGGAAAGGAATCAGTCTACATCAACTCACAGTGTATGAAAGGAATCAGTGTATAGAAAGGAATCATTCTACATCAGTTAGCAATGTATGAAAAATTGCAGTACCTCTTGATGGCAAACTTCAACAGTCTTGAAAAACAATAAGGAAAATCTTGGCTAATAAAGCACTGAGGGTACGTATTTCAAAGGTATGGCTGGCATGTTCACTTAATAAGGATCTAACAAGAATTGTCTTAGGATTTAGTGGTTCATATGAATCTAGGTTTGTAGTTTCCATTACATTAAAGATTCTTATCTAGGATTGAAAACTCTAAATAGCACATGAAAAACTCTAGTCATATACCACTCGTTACTCTTAAAAGTTTGTAAGTTTTCTAGGGTATAGAACAAACCCTAGTGTTAATTAAAGAAGTTGATAAATTGATTTTTGATATATCTAGGGTTTGTACTTGAAACCCCTAGGATCCCATCCTCCATTATTGCATAGATTAACAAATTAACGTCATGCTTTTAGTATTGCATATTTTGCTTGGTTGTACTTGTATATGAATATTACAGGTAGAAGATATTATGGCTAAATTCAAAAGGAACATTTCAATCAAGGAAATCCTACAAGGTTGGTAAAAAGATCAATTCTAGGTATGTCTAAAACTATAAGATTTGCAGCAAAACTTTTTCATTAAAGTATTTTTGAAATTTTACATTTATGTCTAGGGCTTTGAATCATAGAGATTCATGTTTAGGGTGATTAATCATTAGATTAAATCTACCCTCATTATTTTATCATTTGATCATTCTTGTGAAACCCTAACCTTTAAGGCTCACTGCAAAACCCTATCCTCTTAATGTTAAGGGTATGTCAATGTTAATAATGAAACCCTAGTCTTCTTGGGGTTTGTCTATAACATATCTTAAAATCCTATTCTTTTGAAATTTAGGGTTTTGGTATTGTTATGATAAAACCTAGTCCTTTAGGGTTTACTGTTAATGTCTAGGTTATATAATGAAACCCTAGATTTTTTAGGGTTTGGAGATTTAGGCTTTGTGAACAAAACCATTATAGTAATATCCTAATAATTAAACCCTAGGTGAATTCTTGTCAATATGATCAAAATTGTTGTATATCTGACTTTGATATATTAATGTTTGTGTCTTGGATTTACCTAGTAGATATCGATATGAAATGCATCTTAGATATGTATATGCAAAGTATGCTAACTTAATTTTCAATGCTCATAGTTTGTAAAATCTAGGGCTTGTAATAAAACCCTAGTAGAAATTGATATTCTAGGATATGATGATATTGTTTTCAATATGATTTAGCTTTGATGATAAAATCTAGGGTTTCCAACAAACCCTAGTAGAAGTTTGACATGTAAAAGCATATTGTTGAAACCTTAGATGTATAATAGGATTGTTATTTGATTGGATTGTAGATATCTAAGGCTTTGTATGACCCTTTTTGATTACGAACCTAACTAGGTTTAGGTATTTTACATCCAAAAGCATGAATTAGTTGATGTTTCAATTGTAATGACATAGCTAACTTCATGTTTCTATATATTTGTTTTTTGTTGTACTTGCTATTAAAGTTTTGCAAGTACCTAATCTTCAATATGTTGAAGATGTTCGTAAGTGGGACTTGATAATATTGGTAAGCATGATGAATGAAGCTATAAAAATGATGATGATCAAGATGACCTTGATACCATAAGAAAGAAATAAAGCCCTGAAAGAATGAAATTTCTCCAATATTATGAAGTTATTGATTTCTCTAAATTGAGAGGGAGCCTGGATAGAAGGAAGGGTATATCTCCCTAGTTAAGAGGGAGGGCATATTATACCTTGAAGTAAGAATGAAAGTGTTGCAAATGAATGTTTGTGATTCATGAAGTTGCAAACAAAAGACTTAAGTGGTGTTGAGGTTGTATTTGGTGTTGGTGAAGAAGTGAAAAAAGAAAGCTTTCGACAAGATGTATTTGGATAACTTGATGATGATATAAGCAGCATCCAAATGATTGAGGACCCCAAAGATTTGTGTATGTCTTTAAAGGTTTATTACTAGTTAGGGTTGTGATTGTGCAGGATCTCTCCATAAAAGGTTGAATGTTTGAAGCATGCTTGGATTGGTGGATATATATTTAATTTAGTCAATTAGGAGAGATGAAGCATCTTATGGCAAGATGCTTGGGAGGACATTTGGTCAACCTATGTGTTGATGTCTAGATCCCGAAGTAGGGAGGGTGGCGTTGGTCATGGAGATCCGGCCTTGGTGGCGTTGGTCATGGAGATCCGGCCTTGGATATGCACCTAGATCTCTGGGTTGGTGTTAGAGCTTAAAAGCCTGATGGTACCTAGAGTAGCTAAAGCTTGAGTCCACCTTAGCACCACCCAATTAGAGTACCCTGGTCAAGTATCTAATCTATAGCACTACATGTGCTAGAACTCTTTGTAGTTCATATCACTTTGAGATCTTCCATGTACCTCTATGTGTATGTAGTTATGAATACCTCCCTAGTTAAGAGGGAGTGTTGAAGAATGTAACTAGTGTCGGTCTTCATAATTGTATTCGAGTCATGTATTTATTAAAAGAAAGAAATGAAAGATTATTTATAAAAGAAAATTGTTATTGACTTATTAAAGCATGGGTTTCATGCTTGGGTCAATAGTCAATAGGTCAAAGCACCCATTGAGTGCTCTAAGACATTTGTTGAAGTCAAAGTCAAATTTATTATGTAAGAAGCCCTTCTTGGGTTCAAGATGTCAAAGAAAGAAATTTATTTTGCCATGTCAAATCCTTCATCCATCAAGTCGGCTTATCCTATTATTCATGTCGGCTTATTTACAGGCAAAAACAACTATATATACCCTAGTGAACTCAACCTAACCTGAAGCAGAAAAATTTGGATATTATAGAACAACAAAGTTAGGAAAAGCAAAGTGAAACTACAAGACTGATATATCATTGCAGGACCGAAGTATTGAGTACAAGACTTGAACTCTATCATAGGTTCGAAGTATCTAAAATTGCAAAAGTTGAAGTCTCTATGGTTACAAGAAGTCAAAGTTTCTAGAATTGCAAGAGATGTCAAGAAGGATAGAAAAACTTGAAGATCTGTTTTGGAAGAAGAATACTTCAAAGGCTGACTTGATGGATGGAGAGAGGTTTAAGTCAAGGGTCAAGGATGGTCTCAATTTGATTTTGATACTACTAAGGAAGAGTTTAACTGGGTTTTCCCCTCCTTAGGGGTTTTTCCCTGGCTAAGTGCCTACATTTGGTGTTCATTGTATTTTTGGCATTTATTTGATGATAAGAATACTAATATAATCAACATAAAACAAATACAATATCACAAGTAAATGTCAAATCAGAGAAATCAAATATAAATGTTGCCCTAATGAATTTCTCAACAAGATCAAATATTGAAAATGCGATCAATCATTTGGTAGTTTGGCTAGAAACCTGCTTGTCCTCGAGCTCTAAGATGATGACTCTCCAACTCCTCAAAGAGCCACTTGTGTAAGACTATAGCAAAAAGCTTGTAGAATATGAACTACTCCCTGATTGGTGAATTGGATGAATAATGTGTCTCTTCAAGGAGGGGGGGCAGCCTGAACACGCCACATGGTTAAATAAATCAACACTATAGGACTCATGATTGGATGTCGGGTTTAAGGAATTTGACTTGATTCCACTCCTTCTCCGTCACTTTTTCAGTACTCGTAGCTCTCATAGCTCTCCTAATGTCCCTCTCAAAGAAAAGGTGGCATGTGAGATGGGTTAGGTGATGCAAATAATAGGTTGTCCAAGAATGTCATAAGGGGAGCTTGTGTGGGAGAACAGAGACTATGAGTCAAGGTAAGGAAAGATGGTGTGGTGTCTAGGAAAAAGAGCATGTCATAAGGCTTCTAGGGAGTGGAGTGCCCCACAAAGTTCCCGTGAGAAAGGTTCGCTTTTTATGGCAAAGGAGTTGATGATAGGTTTTGTGAAAGCAAGGGGAGGAAGATGAGTCGTGCATGAAGTTGAGATGAAGCTATTTGTGAAGGGATTTACATTCATTGTCGAAATAGCAGTACATGGGATAGGAGCCAAGGGAGGCTTATGGGTTTGTTGACAAGTAGAGTGGGAGTTGGTTTTTTCCTATTTTCTATTTTCTTGATTCATGTTGTAGTAGGACTTAACATTAAAAACTTCCATAATATGGAAGATTACACATTAATTAGAGGGACAATCCATGGAGGGGCTACAGAGCCACATGGAAAGGTGGACTAGTCGCTACCACACCCCATTTTTTTTGTTATTGGACCAACCTCTTGAGGAGGTAGCTTCAATCGGGAGAAGAGTAGCCTCTATGGCATAGTCAACCGGAAGATCGAACGCGCCACGCTAGGGGCCACTCCTAAATTCGATCTGAAAAGTAAGGAAGTTTTTAACACAAAATTGAGGGCAATTTTCTCTTTCAAGACGAAACGCATCTCACTGTCCAAAATACAGAATCAACTTAGAGGGATTCTGGTTTACAACCCAGCATATTGAGGTAAATTGTTGTGGTACAAAGTAAGGAATCTTCGACAACTATTTATTTATAAACAAAACAAAAAAACAAAATTTGTTTTAATTTAGCATAATCAACTAGATAATTTTTCAGGTTACAGATCTTTAATAACTAGTTTTACACCTTTGAGTTGTGAGCAGTAAAGTTAAATATTAACCAAGGGTCAACATACCTAGTTTTCAGTATATACACATATATTTCACAGTAGATTGAGTTTTCTGCTGTACATCTGCAGTGTTTTCTTGTTGTAACATAACAGATCTGCAGGATTTTCAAGGTTCCAAGCACATCACAAGTATCTTATTTTGGGACTTCGTAGTTAGGCTTTATAATCAATAAACTTGCTGATTTTTTATATATTGGGCCTAAAATACATTGTTTTCCAGCTGTTACATAATTAGATATCTTGCAGGAAATTTTTTGGGCATAGTACCCACTGGGATTTGAATCCAATATCTCACAAGATCAATTTCCAGCTTGCAGGAAATTGCATCTTGCTACTGGCAAAAAGCTTGGAAGTGATCCTTAAGGGTCTACAGTGTACACAATATCTCCTAGCCTTCCCACCACTAGATATCTAGAGCGCTACTATTTGGGTGGCCTTTTCTAAGCGGATTTGTTGTTGTCCCTACATTTTTTTGCAGATTTTTTAGCGTACAGTCACAAAACAGCAAGCAAAATAACACTAGAATACCTCTAACCAAAACTCCAATCATAGAAATAGCTTCACATTTTGTTAGTATATTTTTAGTACATTCAATTTGACTGGTAATATTGGCATATTTCTTTAGTTTCAGTGTGATATATTGTTGGTTACAAGTATTTCCTACAAATTTTTACACAGAAAACCAACAGAATAGCAAATAATTAACTCCCCCCACTCACCCTCAGAACCCTAGTCATTACTTGATTGGGTGAGGTATCAAAGGGGAATCCTCCCATAGTCTTTCTGCAGGAAGTTAGCTTAGAGAGTGGGAATTTGGGTTGAGCGACAATGGGCCTTCACACTGCATGTGCCAATCATAGCAGGTTGCCATAACAACAGACATAAGGCATTTGGGCTCTGAAGCAGAGCACTTTGAGGACACAGTAAGATGCCTAAACATGGCTGATGTGGAAGCCATCTATGGCATCTTTACATGGATTAACCAGCGAATGGGGAAATATCAAATTGCATCACAGAAAACCAACAGAATAGCAAATAATTAACTCCTCCCACTCACCCTCAGAACCCTAGTCATTACTTGATTAGGTGAGGTATCAAAGGGGAATCCTCCCATAGTCTTTCTGCAGGAAGTTGAGCTTAGAGAGTGGGAATTTGGGTTGAGCGACAATGGGCCTTCACACTGCATGTGCCAATCATAGCAGGTTGCCATAACAACAGACACAAGGCATTTGGACTCTGAAGCAGAGCACTTTGAGGACACAGTAAGATGCCTAAACATGGCTGATGTGGAAGCCATCTATGGCATCTTTACATGGATTAACCAGCGAGTGGGGAGATATCAAATTGCATCACAATTGGATCACTTCCTAGTCTAGGAATCTGTTAAAATTGGCAACTAGGGTGAAATTCCATCTTGGGACAGCTCATTTGATGGAGATGATGATTGCATTAAGTTCTTCTTTTCGAGAGGACCAAAATTGATATTAAAATCATCTAATTTGGACAAGCAGAAGTGTTTTTGAATTTATGCCCACGCATGTGTAAATTGTTCAGGTCGGCCACATCATCATGTAGGCTCATGAAACCCAATGAACGTGTCACTCCACCCTCGACGACTTCTATAAATACAAGTGACCTCTCACCTCATTTGGCATCATCATCACTCACACATTCTTCTCTCTCCTTCTCTCATTGGTTCGTACAGCTATTGGGCATTCTCTCTCTCTCACACGTGTGGCAAAGGAGGTCGAATTTCTGGACAGAATTACAGGGCTGAAAATTTCAGACTTTTCTGCAGTTTGACCAGCGTTGACTTTGACTTTCTGGGCATCCTTTGACTTTGATTTTCAGGGTGAATTTCTGTCTCAGCAGGCCGCATTTTTGGGCACATGAACTGAGGCAAAAGGTTGACTTTGACATGTGTAGACCACAGGCATGTTTGACTGCAGGGTTGACCAAGTTTGACCGCATATTTGTTGACTGTTTTGGGCTGAATTTGACCAGCAAGGAAGGCCAAATTTGACTGGGTTTGACCTAGCTCCAGGTGGACTGTTTGCTGCTTCATTGACCACCGTTGACTTTTTGGTTAGGGCTGATTTCACTGCTGTTGACTGAAAAGCAATATTGCAGACTTTTCAGGGTTGTTTTGCACAAGTGATTTGGCAAGTCAATTTTGACTTTGACTTTGTATTATCGTACTCTCTCGCTGCTGAACATTTGATATAATAATAAGAAGAATTGATCAAAGGGTTTTTCCCTGGCATCTGCCAAATCTGTGATTGTTAAAATTGGCAACTAGGGCCAAACTCCACATGGGTCATCTTATTTATGACAGCTGATATTTTTCTTGGATTCCTCTCTCCGAGAGGTGTAAGATTGATCTAAAGATCATCGAATTATGACATGTACAAATGAAGTTATGAATTTTTTTTGATTATGGTCAAATTGTCAAGGTCGGCCAGCAAACTTATGTAGGCTCCAGTCACATCTATTCATCCTCAACGTTGCATATAAATAGAGGGTGACTTAGCCTCATTTGGACACACTCATCTTCACACTTCTCTCTCTCTCCTCATTGATTGGGTATGGATTTCTGGGCCTCTCTCTCTCCACACGTCTGAAATTTCAGGAGGGCGAAATTTCAGGAGACCAAATTTCTGGACAGTTTGACCAAGACTTGACCAGCATGCATTGATCTCCTTTGACTGCGTTTTTGTGAGCACTATCTCTGTTTGGGCAGGCCGCATTTCTGGGCACAGAAATCGAGGCTAAACGTTGACTGTTGACCAGCGTTGACTGCAGCTAGGGCCGACCACAGGTGGCCTGTTTGACCAGACTTTGACTGGGCTGAATTTGACTGTTTTGAGGGCTGTTTTATCTTGCTGTTTGGAGGCCTAAGTTGACTAGAGTTGACCAATTTGCTGAGGATCAAATATGCCCTATTGATCAGCGTTGACTTCTCTGGTTAGGGCTCTTTTGCTGCTGTCATAAATTATCAGATTTGTAAATTGTACTCTCTCTCCGCTGAACTATTGAAGACGATAAGAAGAATTGATCAAGGGTTTCCCCACATTGGGGTTTGTCCCTGGCTGGTGCCACATCTTGTGTCCTCTTGTCTTGGCTTGTCTTCTACTGTTTATGTTTATGTTTATGTTCAATCTGCATTTTACTATCATGTTGATGTGATTGATAAACTGGATAATGATATTGGGCTAATTAAGAAATTGAAGTACAATTTCTCTAAAGCGTAGAACATACCATTGTTGCTTAAAATTAAAAGCTGTCCTCTTTTCTTGGCTTGTCTTCTGCATTTTATGTTACGTTCTATCTACAGTTACTGTCAATGTGAATTATGGTTAATGTGATTGCTATTGGAAATTGTCATTGGGTTGCTAAAGGAACATTGAAGTAATTGTGCTAAGCATAGAACATACCATTGTTAACTAAAAATAATAGAATCACTTTGAGAGAAGGACATTTTCATAGAGGCCTCCTCTTGCCAACTGGAGGCTTGGACCGGTAGCCAATATGCTTGGATCTTGATATTAAAACTAGCCCTAAATATAAGCCAATTCAATTCAAAAGCTTATGGCCCTCTGACCGATCTTTCCTCAATAGGGCCAAATCATGGTGGAAGTAAACTTCATAGAAGGCACAGCCATGTATTGATTTCACTAAAAACTGAAATTCAACAAGGACAAGATAAGGAAGTGGAATAAGGAGGAGTTTGAAAAAATTTTTCAAGCCAAGGAGGAGCTTGAGGCCCATATGGAACAACAAAAGCAGCAGATCATTTTAGAACGACGATCAGAAGAATCGATAATAGAAGAAACCAATCTTCTAACTCAACTCAAGGAGCACCAAAAACAGGAGGAAACACTCTAGAAACAAAAATCCCAAATCAAATGGCTCAAGGAGAGGAAAAGAATACCAAATTTTTCCACAAATCTATGGTCTAGCATAGATACAGAAATTTATTAACTCCCTTCAAATTGAGAACAACATCAAGTTAGTAAATCATCAAGCTATAGAGGCTAAGCTAGTTAGATATTATTCCAATCTCCTTACATATCCTTAGTCGCACAAATCGTAGGCCGTTGGGAAACTATTCAATTCATTCCTTCTCTAGTGAGTCGAGAACAAAACAAAGCTTTAACGAGGGACATCACCCTTGAGAAGGTGAAAGAAGCAATAAAAAACATGCCTAAAATTAAGGCACGGGGCTCAGATGGATTTACATTAGATTTCTTCAAAGCTTGTTGACCCTTCCTGGGATAAGAAATTATAGCCCTAGTTGAGGAATCGCAAAAATCAGCCTTGGTTTTACCCACCCTCAACACCACTTTCTTAGCTCTCACACCAAAATCGATCAAGTCCAATTATCATGGAATCTTCTTTGCATGTCATTTACAAAATTATTTCTAAAGTGATCGCAAACCGACTCAAACCCCTTCTCCCTTTTGTCATCTCGACTAAAAAAACAATTATTTGGAGGGGCATTAGATCTTCGAGGCTCATTTAGTCATCCACTCTCTCAAGCACTGCAAAAAAGAAAGTATGATAATCAAGCTTGATCTATCCAAAGCATTTGATAAATTACGTTCGGATTTATCCATCAAATCCATTGGGCTGTGGTTTCTCAGAGGTCCAGTCGAGATGGATAAGCTCTTTAATTTCCTCAAACTTTTTTTTTGTTCTTGTTAACAAATCCCCCTTAGCCACCTTCAATCCATCAAGGGGAATTCGTCAAGGTGATATGCTTTCCCATTTTTGTTCATTCTGGCAATAGAGGGATTAGGTAGAGCCTTAAAGACTGCTACCTCTAATGGTAGAATGAAGGGTCTTTGTCTCTTTAGCGTTGATCTTTCAATCTCTCATCAATAATTTGTTGATGAGTTAATGGGTGTCCCATTTGTTAGAGAAGCACTAACCTTCTCCTAGGTGTTGGATGACTTTAAGAAGGCCTTAGGCCCCTTGCTTAATTGTTCTAAATCCTAGGTTTTTATTTTCTTTTCATTTTTACGTAATACCCCCCTTTCATTTATGCTCACATTTCCCTTTTGTTGGGTTTACAACATTGTTCTTTAGCCACTAAATATTAGGGAGCTCCCTTAATTGATAATTCCTTAAAGTACAAGTATTGGAACCCCCCTAGTGCAAAAAATGTCCAATAAATTGGATAGTTGGACATTCTATTCTCTTAACATCGCAAGTCAATTGGTTTTGTTCAAATATGTTCTACAAGCTCTCCTTATTTATCATTTCTCCACTCTAGCTACTCCTAAATCCATTCTTAAAGCCACTTGTAGCCTTCGGCATACCTTTCTTTGGGGAGAGGCCTCTAGGGGAAAAAAGGTCCTTGGCAGCTTGGAATAACTACGTCTCTGAAAAATATGTGGTAGCCTTAGACTCAAGGATCCATAAATCTTAAGCAAAGTAATAGGAGACAAACTATGGCAGCACTAGTTGCAAGAGGCAAGCAAACTATGGCACTGAATATGGCAAAACAATATGGCCAAAATAATACCCCTCAACAGTACTTAAGAGCTCAACAAGTTGTACAAGGATCTTCAATATGTAATCTTGCTCGCAGCAACACATACATAATTCAACAACATTGTTTCTGGGAAGACCATAATGGGCAAAATGTGTTCTTTTAGGATGACTCCTAGAATCAGCTTCTTAAGCTTAATTCACAAGCACCACTCCTTGATCTCAAGACCTCTATGCTTCCAAGGATCATTCCATAATAATATACTACTGACAAGAAAGAGATAAAAAGCCCAAAAAACGTTAATGGCTTTCATAAGAAGCTTGGCTTCCCCTTCTATCTTCAATGAACTAGCCAACTTTCTGGTCATCTCTACAACAAAGACACGTTCTAGTTTTAGAGAATCTAGTAAAATTTGTTGGAGCTATCACCCTCGAGGAAGCTTCTCATTTAAAGAAGCTTACTCATTGGTAGCGGACCGCAACCTTTTCCCTCAAAAAGGTATTTGGAAGAAAATCTGAGAACAAAAGTTATAGTCTCTTACTTTCTTTGGCTTTTGGCATGTAGGAAAACACTCATGTGGGATAGAATTGTTAGTGGGGATTTGAGGGACCATGCTTATGCCTACCATGTTGATCAAATGTTGAGGATGTTGAACACCCCTTAAATTCTTGCTTTTTTTCTAACTCTCTTTGGATTCACTCAGCAATCCTATTCAAACAATCTGACATAAACCAAGATAGAATATGGAGCATGATTGAGAATTGTAGGGTCTCTATTTATCATAATTCGTGCTAAACAATGCATGGAACCTTCTCCCAAGATTTCTGCTATGGCAGGTTTGGAAAGAGTGCAATCAAAGAATCTTCCGTACTATAAGCTCATTCCTAAACTCGATCAGGACTTTCGATCATGCGGCGCAACAAGGAGACAATCTCAATTTAGCCTTGGGCTAGCAAGGACTAAAAATCCTCCATGGAGGAATCGGCAATTCTAAAACTCCTTCAACTAATTCTTGCTCCCCTAGTCTCAGCACACCCTCCAACCACACCTGTCCCCTCACCAAACTTTTGGTCACCCCATTTTGGTCAACTTCGATAGAGCCTCAAAAGGTAACTCAGGGCTTGCTAGGTTTGGTAGAGTTTTTAGCAACACTAAAGGTGGCATTTTGTTTCTGTACGCTGGCACTTTCAAGCGTAATACCAACAATGCAACATAGCTCTAGGCACTAGAATGTGCTCTCCTACATGCAAAGCACAACAACTACTCCAAACTTTTCATAAAGGGAAACTCTCAATTGGTGATTTCTTCTATAAGAAAAAATATTCATTGCACAAACCCTCCCAAATTATCTCACAATTGGTGGTTGGAAAACTACCTTGTGTGGATTGCTAATATCATCCCCAATATTCTGATAGTAATACCTTCCCATGTTCAATAAAAAGTTAATAAATTGGTAGACATATTAGCTAACACAGGTTGTTCAGTGTGACACTTGGGCAGATTTGCCAACTTATTCGTTGAAGAATGAATGTCAATCTCTAGTGACAGATGATCTATCCTCCCTATCTGGGTGTTAAGGAATTTGTCCTATCAAGCAGGGGACAAGGATGTTGTCACCTCATTCAATAAATGAGTTCGATGTGCATATCATCCTCACCATTGCAACATGTCATGGAATTTTCCTAGCAATTAACGGTTTCAAGGAGAGCTAGAGCATCTCCTTGCTCTGATCTCCACATACCGCAGCTAGAGTCCAACCATGAGATGGGTTATTATCATAATGTTTTCAGGGTATGTTCATTAATGGCATTCATTGTAATTCTTCTCACTCACTCCTAGTTATTAAGTGGAACTCTCTTTGCACAATCCTTCATGGTCTAGCCTTTCTTATATTTTCCATTGCATGCTTTTCTCTTATTTCTCTGGTAAGTCCATGTGGTTGCTTTCGGATTGCATGAAAAATTTGGCTCCATATCCATTTCAGTGTGGTCCGGCTTTCTCTCTTGAGCCAATTCTATTAAGCTTTCCTCTAGCCACACAAATGGTGAGACAACGAGCTCACTACATAAGAGGGAGTGGAGGTCGAGGTTTGTCGAGGCATTCTTGTAAGTGGAGACTTCAACTAAACTATTTTAGCAACATCTCCTGCAAGAAATCAAGGACAAACTGAAGGAATTAGAGGAGGACGTAGTGGAGGGAACAACAATGTTTCTTGGAGCACAAAGTAGTGGCTTCTCTGGAAGGTTGGGCGGCGAACATGGGTCATTCCGTTGGCCAACAAAACCAATACCTTCACACAATTGATCTCTATTAACGCATGAAATCACTTATGGGTTGAATTGCGCTAGATAGGAATGTTGCTCAGGACAAAATACACTTGTTCCTTGATGATATAGTGTTTAAGATGAAAGAAATGAATGGCAGATTGAAGGAGATTGAAGCCAGTGTGGCTCCAGGTAATGATTCGAGTTGTCATAGTCCAACAGATCCCGTCCCTATTGAGGTGGATGCCTCCACCTCTTCTTAGCTTATTTCATGTTGATCTACTATCAATTTCTCTAGTTTTCAGTATTTACACAAGTTGCTACTGATGGTTTTCATGTCTAGTTAGATTTTATATAGTAGTTTCCAACAAGTAGCAAACACTATTTAATTTTGTCAATCCTTTAGATATTATGTTTAACATTGTCAATGTTTTGGATATTATGTTTTTTTTGGACTAATAGCCTCATGTTTTCTTAGTGGTCTAGTTTCCCAAGTGGCACACCATTGACAAGAAGAGACCATAGACATGTAACTTTCTGTTGATAATAGATTTTTTAGCTTACCAAAACACAAGGTGCTTATTGCATATTACCTTTGATTGTCCTTTGGCTTCAATAATATTGATCGATTATTGGCCCTACTACTTATTATTGATCAATGTTTCAAGACATCATGATCTCATAAGCATTAAAACCTCGTCTTCAACCAGATCATTAATTGATATTTAATGGGACTAAGATTACTTTGGTTTGCTAATTGTTTTCATTTATAAACTCAGTCGCTTAGCTGAAGAGGGTCATGTATCTCACCTTTGGCATCAATATGCCTCTCCAAAGCCATTTTAAGGCCAAGTCAATGTGCCCTTAGCACTTTGATTTCACCTTGTAAGGGTCCTATGATTCATAGGATCAAATGATGATTGGCTATTATCTTTTAGTTGATGGAATTGTGAATAATATTGTATTTTGCAAATTATTTCCAAAAAAATAGAAAAAGTAAATGGGCTTGCAAGACAAAATGCGCCTTTAGGGTAAATTAAGTATGTTTTAGTATAAGTTAATCCTGTTTGTAATGAGTTAATCATGTCATTTAAACACGATTAATCAATTGTAATAATATGCGCTGGCACTGATGTTTAGTTTTTATAACAAAGTTGAAAGCGACAAATATTAATTGTCGGCTTGAGGTATATGGCGCACAAAATCCAGCGGCCACAATATACCTCACCCAAATCAACGGCGAGGGATCGATTTCAGACCCCCCCCCACCCATTCTACCTTTACCAGTAGGGGGATTTGAAAAGCGGATTCACTATTCACAGGCCCCACGCTACATGGCGGGCGCTCAACATTTCGCACCCCCCCCCCACTCAATACCCCTTACCACCTACCCCCCCTCGAAAACCACTCTTATCTCCCACCATTTCATTCTAACCGCCACGTCCCTGCATCACATCCACTCCCCTACTACGATGTACCTCCTCCCGCTCGACCCCGCTCTCACTTACCGCTCCATTCTCGCGCCTTCCTTCCGCGCTCACACATCAACTATTTCTGCCAACCACGTACCTCCACATTATCCCCACTCCATGTCACCTCCTACCTCCACGTCATATATCCATTTCATCCCATTCCCACCAGATCAATAGTGAACATTGGCAATTAAAGTTAGCACCGAGGTGAAAAATGGTCAGTTAAAACTATGTTTTTACTATACACCACAGTCATTTCAAGTGTGTTTTACAAACAAATGAGAATGAATTTCTCAAAACCAAAAGAGGTTTTTGTCCAAAACTGACCCATTTGAAAATGCATGTCTCAGATTTCTAATAGCTATTATGGTTTGGGAGATTCGCATGAATCTTTGCGGGCATATTTTCCAGAAATTTCCTGTTTTAAGTCATTGTTTTCAAATGTGGTTTCTGAAAAAATGGAAATCAATTTTCAAAAACTGAAAGAGGTTTTTGTTGGTAGCATCCTCATCTACAAAAACCTCTCTTAGTTTTTGCACAGCTGTCAAGGGTTGAAATATTCAAAGGGATCACTGGACCCTATTTTTCAGAATTTCAAGAGGAAAAAGCTCATGCGCAGTTAGTGACTTGGATGCCACCTCATCAAATAAGACTTGTTATCAAATTCGAATTATTGTTCCTTATCACCAACAATCCTCAAAGAGAGTGCCAAGCGGATTCATTAGTTTTGAATGTCCTATTTTTGTAACACAGTTTTCAAATATTTGTAATAAATCTTTATATTTTTTATCAAGGTATTTTGTAAAGAATTGGTATAAATACTTCATCATTTGAAATAATAGTTAGTTAGGACTTGTACTGAGAAAGACTACCATTATTGTAAAACTAATCACTGAGATTTAGTGGCCATTTGCATTAATACAAGCAAGTTGTTTTAGGATTCCCGTGTCATATCTATGTGGTGAAGTGATTCTTACTGTAATTAGTTTTCTCTGTTTTTCATATGTGTTTCTTTTCTCTATTGTTTTAAAGAAAATTAAGTTCAGGATTTGTTTCAAAAGCACCCTGTTCTAGCTTAAAACAATATCAATGTTTTCTTCTAAAGTTTAAATATAGAATTCTTAATTGCTTTATATTTAAAGTGAATCCTAATATGTTCTTCCTTCTCCATCTCATAAACTACAAGGATCCAGTAGTATGCCTACCTTGCCCTATTTCACTTAAGCTTGATACTTCTGCAAATTGATCACCCCAAGCCTCTTTGACTCCATTTCCCAATGGATTTTCCCTTGTTGTTCCAACCAAACCTTGAACTTTCACAACTAGCCTAATATCTCAATATAAACAATTCTAAATCTGAAAGAGAGATCACTCTTTGAAGCTAGCAAGGCTAGATCCCAGCTTCCAAAGTGGTTTTGTGGCTATCTTCGTATTTCTTTCAGTCTTAGGAAATACAAAGTGCTAACACACCTTAGCCAAGCACGTACATGTCAACAAACCAGATTTGGGCTCAACTCGCAAACTTAGGGACATACTCTTTCATTCAATGTAATACTTCCCCCAAGTCTTGTCTCAATTCACTCATCCACCCTTACCTCATGTCACTTTGTCACCCTTTTCGCCTCACCTCAACTCTCATCGACCTCTATGTGCCACTGTAGATATCGACATGTTCTCTTCATTAACTCTCTAATCATTTTCTTACTCGTGTGAAGGAATTCACTAGGACTCAAAACCCTAGGGCTATATTGATGCATCCTCTCTTACTATCCAAGCGAAAACATTATTAGGGTTCAAAAACATATCTCAGTGCAACATGATTGTGCATCTTTGACATCCATTCTAAACCAACTTTACACATTCCAAACGACCATTACAAAATAGATAAGAGTTGGAGGATCCCCGTGGGTGTACCTAAAAGCATCATGCAATGACTTCGAGGGTCAACACAAGTCATATAGATACAACATTGAACATTGTTGTGGTGCATAACAATATATGGTGAATGGTGGCAGGAAAATGTTTAAGTGGTTGATATCCACCACTTTCCAACCCGGTCATCGTTGTTAGAATGGTTGTCCAAGAGATCAATTATTTTGTTGTATCCTCGCAACATGAAAAACATAGTTTTCATAAAGCAATCACGATGTGCTCTCTCGCTACACAATGGTATAAAGTGCCTACACTCCAATGGTTCAAAATCATACGAATGATACCCCATCCAATGCTTGCAACTAGTAAATCGACTCAAGCTACTCCTCTCTCATGCAACGAATGGTTTCTATTTGATCTTTTAGCTTAAGTTATATCACATGTATTACGCTGGGACATGTTTTTGTTCTTGGGCTATCGTGCAAAGCAAATAATTAATTTTCACATTCTCAATTAATTCAAGTGTGGAAGCAATGTTGTTTCCATTTTAATTAATTTTTTATTAATACATGTTGGATGTTAAAGTTGATTGCATTGGTTGTATTTGCATTTCTAATCTCGTTGTCGCACAACATAATGATTCAACACCAACACGTTACCAAGCCCATACCTTGGTCCTTTCAATCCTCTGCCTTCTATTGTGATTAAGGCTCACTTTTATCTGACCAACCAATGTATCATTTCCTTCCAATTTCTAATCTTTTTATCCACATAGGGATTGGCCCCTGGAGTATATAACATTTCCTTACAACCTAGAAGTGAGTGGCAATGCCACAAATGTGTAGTAGTTTCTCCTTGGCTCTCGCATTTAGGACCAACTTTCCCTTAACGAGATTTTGAGCAACAACACACATTTCCTAAATTCTTTAATTCTTCTTTCCATAAAGATAAGCAAAGACTACTCAAACATTGGAACTATAATATCCACACCATAGTCTTCAAATCCAAAAACAAATGGACAATTTTGACAATTGCAAAAGCTTCATTCAATTAATAATTACTTTTACTATGAAAAAAAATTATGTTTTCGACTGCATTGAAATATGTTTATTTTTTTGAACTCAAGCATCTATGCCAATATGCATACTAAGAACAAAGGTTTCTAACACATCTTCAATCTAAAATTTATTCTTGAATCCAAAAAAATGTAAATCTCTTTAACTTGAGAATTTTAACATTTTTTAGTTTTTCAATGGATATGGAATAGAAGTCCATAACCTTTGTGTTCAATATTGACCTCGTACAAGTCCATTCCATATAATTTATCAAATGGGTCTAAGTCTATCTACACTAGATACATATTTGTATAAATCCAAGGAGTCAGGGTACATCCAATGACTTTAATTGTAATGCTAGAAAGCAAAGCTTGCATGAGTCTAGCACTCTAAATAATGACATCAAATCAAGTCTAAATCTTCCTTTATCCTTAAAAACTTGGAATCATTCTACACAAGATTTCTTTTGTTGATAACTACAAAAATGTATATTCTCAAAACTATGAATTGTCTCTTCCAAAAACTACTTCACTCTAATGCCACTACTTTGTATCACTCCCTAGCCTAGAGAACTAGCACGAGACCAACAAGTTATAAAAATCAATATGCATGCAACCTAATCAAGCACTAGGCATATGTGAAAATTGAGATCTACATATCAACTCTAATTGAATTTCCTTGCACCCTAGGTCTGGTCTATGACTTAGCTAAGCACATAAACACACTAAAGATGCCCAACCGCTAGAGATGCCCAACCAAAAACAACTTTGCATAACGGAATATAACAACAATGAAATCAACAACAATACACAAGAATTATTGGCCCAAACACATTCCTTATTAGTCCATCAATAAGAAAATCATAGGGCTCACGTACCAGTGATTATGGCCCTTTACAATCCATGTACAAATGTTAATATACAACAAAATATAAGTTTGTCCTTCGACTAATACAACTAGGGTTGAGGCCTAATCCATCAAGCTCTCATATGCCCATAACATCAAAGAATATACAAATGCATTTACTTGTTGTTGATGTCCTTGGAAACTAGCCCTTTCAGTCCTCCTTTGTCCACAGAGATCAACTGCTTTAGACCTTTGTCCAACTGATGCTCACCAATAGACTCCTCCTTTAGCCCACACTCAACCATACCAGCCCGTGATCTTCCCTCCTTAATAGCCCTTTTCTTATTGTCAACAGCCTCGGTTTGCTTCCCTTAGGTTCTATTCAACCTTATCTAGGCTTGTGTAAGCCTCGACCTACTTTCCAACCACAGTGCAACCCTAAACTAGGGCTCAGACTTGTCTTCTATGCTTGCGGCCACTCCTTCCTTCAATAGTGAGCCACTTCTCCAAGTCCTTGAGGCCCTCGACCTTCCTATACAACTTTGCGGTTAGCACTATTTAACCTAAACAAATCGTTGTTCAACCTCAGATGTCCTATAACAATTGTGGCCTATACCAACAAGATTGCGGCCTCAAAATATACATTTAAACCACACAGAACAAACCCTTAACTAGCCTCAGTGCTCTAAGACAAAACTCCGCTCAGCCTCCTTTAATAAAACACGTCCTTGATGCGGTTATCCTCAAAGGTTTGCGGCTCTTTTAGGTCTAATCTTCTTCTACACAAACTAAGTCTCATCCATAGTTTTAAAAATCAGTCGGCTTGAACCGGAAACCTGTCAAATCGGCCGGTTCATTGGCCGGTTGGGTCAAACCAGTACAAAATCGGGTTTATGCCTCCTCTTCACCTGAAATTCACAAAAAATGATCCTAACCAACCGGTTTAGGACGAAATCGGACGGTTTATGGTCAAACCGGTCGATTTTGTCCTAAACCGATCGGTTCACTGCCAAGGTCGTGGCGGACCCACAAGGCGGTTTAGGAAGGTTCCAGGGTGTTTTGGAAGGAAAATAAGGGTTGTTTCCCTCCAAAAACACCCTCTCCAAGCCTTTAAAAGGAGCTTACCCCTCTCATTTGTCTCACACATCTCATTTGGAGTTTTTGTGAGTTTGATTGGGAGCTTGGAGAGTGTTGAGTTTTTGTTGGAGTAGTCATCTTGGAGGCTTGGAGTTGGAGTTTGAGCTATTTTGGAGATAGTTTGGAGCTGTTAGTGGAGTTGGCATCTTCAAGAGGAGGCTAAGGACGCTAGTTTGCATTTCCAGGTGAGGATTTTCACTTGAAAAATTCCTCATTTCACTGTTGTGCATGTATTAATTTTTTTATGTGTTCTATGCTACCAAATCTCTAATTCTATGCTATCAAAATTTGTGGGCTACATGTGCATTTTTTTCCTAAATTTAGCTTTAGTTTTCCATTTTTCTTAGCTGCAAATTTTAATTATTTCAAGCCAACATGGCTCCAAAAGCCAAGGACAATGCATGGGCGCATTGTGATTTGATTGATGGAAAAATGATATGAAAATTTTGTAATAAATTTATTAGAGGTGGGGGTATTCTCAGATTGAAACAACACTTAGCTGGGATAAGAGGCCAAGTAAAGCCATGTGAAGCACCAAATGAAGTGTTAGGTCCTGTTAGGGCAGAATACCTTTCCAAGTTTGAAAAGTTTGAGGAGAATACGGCTAGGGAGAAGGACATCCAAGATGACAGTGCAAGGAAGAGGGAATTATTAGAAGCCATGAAAGAGAGTGGGTATGATGATTATGAGATTCAAGGCTCCTCTTCTATCCCGTCCACCAATGACCCCTTTCACTATGTTCCTTCGTCTCTTGGCCAACAATCAAACAAAACAAAGAGAACAAACATCCAGAGTTATTTCTCATCCTCTGCCACCATTGCCTCTTCTAATCCCACTTCCTCCCAACCAAGTTGTCAACCCACTTTGGATCAACATTTGAAAAAACAATGCAAAGAAACTTCTTATCAATACATTGCTAGATGGTGGTATGATGCAAATATCCCATTTAATGTTGCTTGCTCACCTTATTACCAAGCTATGTGGGACTCTGTTATAGTTGCAAGAAAGGGCTTCAAAGGCCCTACTATGCATGACTTGAGGGGAGCTCTTTTGCAAAAAGAGATTTCTTCCATTTATGAGTATTTGGCTGAGTATAGAGATTCATGGCTCAAAACAAGTTGTTCCATCATGTCAAATGGATGGACTGATGGAAAGAACCGCACTATCATTAATTTCCTTGTTTCTTGCCCTCAAGGAACCATGTTTTTGAGATTAGTTGATGCATCTGATAAGGTGAAGGATGCAACCCTTCTATTTGAGCTTTTGGATGACATTATTCAGGAAGTGGGGGAGCAGAATGTTGTGCAAGTCATCATAGATAATGCCTCAAACTATGTTCTTGCTAGAAAGATGCTTGAGTCCAAATATAGGACCATATTTTGGACTCCATGTGTTGCACATTGCATAGACCTCATGCTTGAGGACATAGGCAAAGTGGAGTAGGTAAAAAACATTGTAGAGCATGCCAAGTGCATTACAAAATACATTTACAACCACTCTTGGGTATTGAGCCTAACGAGGAAAAACACTGGCGACAAAGAGCTTGTTAGGCCTGCAATTACGAGATTTGCAACTCACTTCCTCATGTTGCAATGTCTCAATGGTCAACAGAAAAAGCTACAGAAAATGTTTTCTTCTAATGATTGGACTGAATCTTGGTGAGCTCGTAGACAAGATGGAAAAGACACCAAAAAGAAAGTGTTTGACAGTTACATTTGGAAAAGGCCTCCAAAGCTTGTGAAAATTACCGAGCCCCTTGTTAAAGTGTTAAGGATGGTGGATGGGGAAAAATTGGCCATGGGCTACATTTATGAGGCTATGGATCAAGCAAAGGAGCAAATACGGGCAACTTACAAGGATAGGTTAGCTAAATATGGTCGTATATGGGAGATCATTGATAACAGATAGAACAATTAACTCCATCGTCCTATACATGAAGCTGGTTATTTTTTGAACCCAAAGTATCATTATAAAGCTCAGCTAGGAGATATGCGAGATGGGGAGGTCAGAACTAGATTGATTGATTGCTTGGAGCGCATGGTCCCTATCCATGCAGACCAATTGGAAATACATAGACAACTTACTCTTTTTGGTATGGTAGCTCGTAACTTTGGCAAAATCTTGGCAAAGATGGCAAAAGATTTAGATCAACCAAGTAAGCAATTCCAATTTCCAATTTGTTTTTATTTTCAAGTTAAATTGTTTACAGATTTATAATTCAAATTATCTATAAATACTTGTAATTTGTAAATAAGTAATGAAATGAACTAAGTTACAAATTTGATGTCTTTTTCTTTGTAGCACATTGGAGGGAGTCGTTTGGCGGCGAATGTCCTCAATTGCAAAAGTTTGCAATTAGATTCCTCAACGAAACTTGCAGTGCTTCGGGTTGTGAGCGCATACACACGAAGAAGAGAAACCGTTTGGAATAAAAACGGTTAAATGATCTTGTCTTCATGCAATACAACCTTCGACTAAGGCGGAACCAAATCACGAACAAAACAATTGATCTAGATCCCATTATGTTGGACAATATTGATCCAACATCAAAATGGGTGGAGGAGACTGAAGATCCTATGTTTGATGTTGATTTTGATATTGACATGGCATTAGCGGGGGATGAAGCAGATTTGGTGGCGCCATCGAAACCAAGATCAGTAGCTGCATCAAGGAAAGGCAAACAACCAATGGAAGGCACTAGTCGTGCAGCTCGACCAACTCGTGCTTCCATTAGGTCCACTTCTATTGTTATTGTTGGCAGTGCTACTAAGGTTGTAGATGAGGCTGAGGCATCCTCAGACTCTGAACCAAATGATGTCTATGTAGCTCCTGATGATGATCATGTGTCTAGTAGTGGTGATGAGTTTGATGATTGATCATGTCTAAATTCTAGACTTGTAGTCTTTTAGAAGGCCAATGGCCTCATAGCTTGTAGCATTTCTTTTGGACTTTATAGGCCATTTAGAGCTTCATTTCTTATGTTTTTTGTCGATGATATGTATTGCACTTGGTGCCATTTTGATATATTCACCTTTACATGGTATATAAATAAGCAAACTTTGCATATTTTATCTCTATTAGCTTGGAATCATGGTTTTAAATCTTTAAAATAGTTTTTTCATTAAAAAATAATTATTTAATGTATTTGTTTAAAAACCAGTTCATTGAGATCTGACCAATCCCAGTTTGACCGGTTCCGATTTGAAACCCGGTTTATTAGGTGGACTGATCCGATCGTCGGTTCTGGTTTTTAAAACTATGGCCTCATCTCACTTGTGTCTTGGCCTATATTTATCTCTCCATTAAGTGACTTAGGAGAAACATCCAAAATACCAAATTAGTTGTAGAAGACATGAAAACATGCATGTTTTTACATAAATCAAGATAGATATGGCATCCATTGCACATCAATGATTAATTATTCCAACATCAACCATCTAGAATCCATATTCATCTTCTCTTGTCTAGCCTTTACCTCTACTTCGATTCTCTGGGGATATTAGTCAACATTGCCCAATTTTGATCAAGCCTAGTCTAAGCCTTATAATATGGTAGAGAAAGCTCAACATGCATGATAAATGATTTTGACTTGAGTGAAGGGTACGTTTTTGCTAAGGCCATGACAAAGGAGTTCAACAATCAACAACACCAACACTGGGGTACATATAGGGCTCGGTGCTCTTGATTAAATGCCAATCACATTCCCTCATACATGATATAATCCAATGAAACGCCACAATCCCATTGATCCTGAAAACTGTTAAGTCTATTGAATTTTGAATGGGTTATGAAATTCTATTTTCTCCATATGAAGTCTGACGAGATTGGAACCACTCTCAAACATCCTCAGTCATTTCATGGTAATGTCAAAAATTTAAGTAAAAGGATGGAAATGAAAGATGTGACATTCTCCTTTATCTTTCATTTCCATCCTTTTACTTTAAGAATTTAACATTACCATTAGTGAGCATCTAGGAAGCGTCTAGGGAGCATCAAGGGGCACCTTGGGAGTATTCCGAAAGCGTAGTTCCTCAGATAACCGTTTGAAATTTCCCAAAAATACAAAAAAAGCCTTGCAGAATTGTGTGAACCGTCCACCTTTTCTCGGATCCGTTGTGGATACCACTATTTTAAAATTTGGTCGAATCGAATCCGAAATGGCCGAGTTGATCTGAGTCATTGAAGAATTTTATGACGCGGCAGAAAAACCAGTTCAAGAGGCCGAGTCATGACTGACTCGATCAACCCGACCATTTCCGCATCTACTCGGCCAAGTCATTAAATCCAGCCAGTCACGCAAAAAAACAACGATTTTTCTAATTTTTTTTAACCTTTTAACATTTAGCTGATTGTTGGGGACTCCAAGGTGTTTTATAAATTGGTTAAGTGCCATTTGGGGTCCATTCCCCTCTCCTAGTATTGATATGCTATTCAAATTTCATGGTAATGTTAAATTCTTAAAGTAAAAGTGACATTCTCCATCCTTTTACTTAAATTTTTAACATTACCATGAAATGACGCAAGATGTTTGAGAGTGGTGCTGGCCTCATTGGATTTCATATGGAGAAAGTAGAATTTTAGATTTCATTCAAAGTCCAGCAGACTTATCAGTTTTTCAGGATTTCAGGATTGGAGGATTGCAATGTTTCCATTGAATTTTGTCATGTATTAGGGTATGGAACTTGTATTTAATCAAGAGCACCAATCCCTCTATGTACCTTGATGTTAGTGACACTGGTTGTCGAACTCCTCCGGGATTCACTCCCAAACTAGGAGCTTCTGAAAATGTCGCTCCCGCTCCCGTTTTCGCTCTCGCTCCCGCTCCCAAGTAACACTGAGCCAGATGATGTTGGCAACTCTAGCAGTAGCCAGTAGTACTGGTCACAGACTTTTGTTGTAAAGGCCATTTATAGCCTCCTTGGTTATGTGTTTTTGTTTTGATCTCTATATCATCGTCATGTATGTATTGGACAGTGCACTGGGTGCCATTTTGATATAATGGATATATTCATGAGCTTACTTTGATCATATGTTGTCTTCTATCTATATTCTAATGCTGTGTGTTTGGAAATATGAATGAAAATCTTTAAAATTATGTGTTTTTATAAAAAATAAATATTTAATGTATTTTTTACAACGACCGAGTAACTAAAATCGAGCCGGCCGAGTCAATACCGAGTCGGAGTCGGAGTTTTAAAACATTGGTGGATACACGCCCAAACCTCCACAGATTCGCACTCGATCCTTTCCAGATCCGCAAATCGGGCCCCCACAGATCCGATTTTCCCAAAATTGCCAAAAATGGCGAAACCTCGCATCCGATTTTCAGATCCGTACGAGATGCAATTCTGCCTCTTGATCCTTTGGGGGGGAGGGGGATTCTGCAACATTGCTTAGGATCCCTCTTTATTCTTCAAGAGACCCCACTACAAATATTAGAATATTGAATTCATTATCTTGGGTTCTAAGGCCACTCCTTCCGGTCCAAAACCCCAAACTTAGGTACTTTTCCCACAAACTCATTCTTTTGTGGGTTTTCTCCTCACAAACCCAGCACCTAAGACTTGTAACTTTGTATGAGCACCTCCCAAGCTAACCAATTTCAACAAATCCCTTGAACCAAAACATTGTATAAAGGAATTATGAAAATCAAAGAAATTGTGAAACGGAACACACTACTACAATCAATACACTTGTAACCACCAACACTCTATAGATAGCAATAGCTCGTGAATGACTCAACACAATGTGTCATAATTTCACAAGCGTATGAAGACCATCCTTCAAGCCTTTGAGCTCTCCCTTATTATAAAGGTTAAAAAAAAAGGTAATGGGGTGCTTGAGCCCTCCCCTCCCCTCTAAATAGAACTCTAATGTAAACATTGAAGCCTCCCTCAAAAATACATTGATACAACAAAATGAAATGAAAAGAAATTATTTTAATGTCAATTAATGCCCAAAATGCATTAAATGGATTACAAATTACAAGTAATAAAAGCAAGATAAAAAGTTCTTAGGTCATCTCCTCCTTTCTCAAAGAGTTGGGGTTTCCCTTAGATGATAGGTCTTGTGTTGCCCCTTTAGATCTGTCATATTAATAACATCCTTCTTTCAAGATTATCTTGTCCAATGGGTATATCAAGCTTCATACCGATCTTGAAGATATTGGCTAGGAAAATAGTAGTTAGCCAGATAGTGTCCCCTTACTTAAGCTCTCAACTATCAATTTTTTATATGTCTTAATGCTCATTGTGGAGTTGTTGTTGCTTTATCCCATGCCTAACATAATTTTCATGGTCAAAACACAGGAGCACATCACAAAATATTTCTCCTTTTATAAGAGTTTTTTGTATGTATGCTAAGAGGGATTTTTTGCAGAGCTCGACAACATCACTTAGTCTAAATACCCCCTTCCTAGGTGAACTCCAAATTGTGCTTGAACAATATTTTAAATATTAGTTTGATTACAACTCGCAACAAATCATATATTGGAGAATAATGGTCTTAACTTTGTCCACATGAGCCTAATCAACAAGCATTGAGTTGGGTGCCAAAAATTGTGAGCCATAAAGAACCATCTTTTAGGGAATGTATTGAAAATCAACCTAGAAGCACTAGCACTTAAGCACAAAGCAACATGCAATACATGGACATGATTGGAACACATATCTCAAGCTTAATGTAGGACAATTATCTAGATAAGTGTAAGTCATAATGATCTCAACAAGCTCTCCCCTAAAAAATTTAAGTATGGCTAACGCAATTGTTGTTGTGATAAAGGCCACAACCTTAGCTTTCTCGACATTAACCACAACCTATTGATAATCATAAAAGCAAGCTAGAGGATCCAACTATCTCTACAAATCATCAAGAGAGGAGACTAGGAGGATCATGTCATCATTAACCACAACCTATTGATAATCATAAAAGCAAGCTAGAGCATCCAACTTTCTCTACAAATCATCAAGAGAGGAGACTAGGAGGATCATGTCATCTACAAGGAGAAGCAATTAGAGGAAGCCATGATGTAAGATGCATTGATCACCAACCTTTGCACTCTCCTTAAGGAACTTTCAAGCTCATTGGTATAGATGCCAAATAATGTCAAAGAGAGAGGACATCCCTCTTTAGTTCTAGAGTGCTCCTAGTATAACCAAAGAGACCGTGTGCTATCCAAAAACAACCTACAACCAGCTTGTAAAATGATGATGGCAACATTTACCAATTCTAATATGCAAATGTCATACAACCTCTCAAACAACAAGTGTTTGGGCACAATTGATGGCCTTTCTAGGGTCCACAAAACAACAATAGACCTTAGAATATCATTGTCTAGACTCTTCAAATAATGCTCAAAGAGTAAGCATGTGATCAATAATCTATAAATCTCTCCTAAAGCACACTTGCCCTCTAGCTCTAGATGCATGTATGTACAAGTCCTTATTATAGATCATAAAACCATGTATGTACATAGAATTCATACAATGTCCATGGCTAAGGGAAATTATGAAAGGTCAAAGTAACATTCATACCACTGGCATATAACGCCTTACAACTACCAGCCATGTGAAAGAGTCATGACAAGTATAAGCCATTCACTCATTATAATATATAACCACCTCATTTCTCGAAGTTCCAATCTCCCAATGCAATGCCTAATAGCCCACCTCTAAAATAGGTCACATAGGTCTCGTGAAGTGCATATTTCCCATTTGATTCTAAAAAGGGCTTTATTTCAATTAATATTCAATCATAAGAAATGATAAATGGAAGGGGCAGATATGCAATAATTCCCTGAAACTTGACAATATAAATTAACAAAACGAGATGAGACGGGGCGTGGAACCACGGTTTTGTGAAATGGTTTCTACGTACTCCTACGCCTATTAATTATCTACAAATGAAGACTGCAAAGCATGCACCGTTCAGCAATTATCTCTACTCTTTCACTTGCGCACATAATATCACTTAGGCCCATTTTCCCATCTAACTGGTATAAGCTCCATTCCGCCGCATGCCATTTCAGCCAAGATATTGTGTCGCTAGATTTTACTGTATTTTACTTTAAAAGTTAAAAAATCATGTTGCCCGCCAGCAGATACCAGTGATTAAAGTTTGGCTCTAAATTAAGGTTTGTTGAGGTTGCAGATAGTTTCCTGCTTTACACAGCCCTTTCGAAACAGTTTTGTAGATGAGAAGTTAGACCAGTTAAGGACCTAAGCCCTACGGCTAAATTCCTTTTTTCGTCTTTCCTTTCTTTTAGCTTGCCCTCGCGAAAGGTTTTAAACGTGGAGCTCAATTCAAAGAAACAGCTAAAAAGTTGCATGTAATAATTATAAATAGGTACGAAAGTTAGTGTCGGTGGCCCTAGTTTTACTAAATTCTAGTAATTGCAACTGAAATTTGCCGTCATAAAATTGTGCTTGTCTTGCACCTGAAATTCAGCCTAATTTCCCATCCGACATTAACTATGTTCCCCGCTGTAACTAAGCGTGCAAAATCACAGTAGGGAAATCAGCTCGAGGGCAAAGAACGGCATTTCCCTCTTATGAAACACCAAGAATAAAACAAAACAATGCAACTTTCGTTACTGAACTTCTCGGCCGTTCGAAAGTCAGAAGAATAAACAGCGTTGTATGCTCAACTTTCATAGCTTTACGACAACGCCTTCAAACCCTAGCAATGTCGCCACGAAACATAGCTAGACGAGCAGCTCCGCACCAACAACAATTCTCGAAATTTTACACAAAGAAAAAGCAAATGAGAAGTAGAGGGAAGTCCGGTGAATGAAAATTGCTGTAAAATAACAGAAATGAAGAGTTTAGCGACCTGTTTCTTCCATCCTGGGGGAGCTGGAAGCTCGACGGAAACAACTTCAACGGAGTCTGGTTGTGCTTCCATCTCGGGTTCCTTCTCAGCATGCTGCTGCTCCTTCTCGGCTGGGCTAGACATGTTGCGAGTTCGAATCGCAGAAGCTCCAACTTCTTTCTCTTCGTATTCTGGCCACCAATTGCGTGTTCTCTTCACTACACTTCGCGTGAGGAATGATTGACTGTCGAGTCGAAATGAAAGGTGAAGCTGTAGACACATTAAACTGCGTTTTAATTTTTGTTTGGTGTCCGCCCTCAATTCTATTGGAAAGGAGATTTCATATCCATTTTGACTTATTAACATTAATTTTTTTATCATAAACCAATATTTTTATTTATGGTAAGATAAAATTGTAAAGTAAGATAAGATAATTATATAATGTAAAGTAATGTTTAACCTTTTTAGTAAGTTAAATTATACAAAAATTAATTAATTAATTAAAAATTAAATGAAAATATTAATGTAATGCAAATTTTTTAAATTAACAAAATAAAATAATTAGCAATTATCCCAAAAGTTGGGATAAAGAGTGGCCGATAGGATTATTAAATCGGAATTGTTGAATTTTTCTAGAAGAATTAAGGTGATTAATAACAAATAAAATAACCTTATTAATTTTTCTAGAAGAGTTAAAATGATTAGTAACAAATAAAATAACCTTACTAATCACCAAACTAATCTAACTTCATTCCTATGGGTCCATCTCATTTCCAAATATTCCAAAACATTTCTAAAAATGGAAATTCGAATTAAATTCAACTGGAATGATTATTTCTTGACATTTAAATACACTGCTCCAGAATTCATAAATATGGCATGTCAGAAGGAGATAAAACTAATATTATATAAACATGTACATGGACTCAATTTTTTTAATATAATAAAAATTAAAAAATTAAAATATAACTAAAATCAATCATGTTATAATTTCATTTTAAATTAAAAATTATATAAATTTTAATCTAAATTGATAATACCCTAATTTTAACGCTAATTATGACTTATCAGCAAAGAGGGTTATAGGTTTTTTACTTACCTGGAAAAATTCGATGAATGCCTCTGACAACTGCACATACAAGTAAACACGTACGAATAAGACATCTCGGAATACTTATTGCCTATACAATGCTCTCTCCGCTGTAAAAATAAAACACTAATTGCATGTCACAATCGCTTTTATTATGATTTTCATAGGAGCGTTCAATAGACAACCCCGAAAACTGTCGGGAAATGAGAATGTGAAGTGAATTTTCCTGAGAAAAGGAATTGAAGCATAAACGGGAGTTAACAAACATTTATAAAGGGTTTCTAGGCTACCTCAATTATTCTTTGCATCGGAATCAATCATAAAAAGCTTGCATTATTATCGTGGAAATTCTCAGCGAGAATTGGAGCATGAGCGGGAGCCACCAAATACTTAAAGAGGTTTTCTCAGCTACCTCTACTGTGCATTACAAATCAATCACAAAAACCTTCAATATTACTGTGGAAAATTCTGATTACATGTTAAAAAATTTAACAGATCAAACCAGAATGAAAAGTATCCAGCCAAAAAGGACAGATCTGATGCTGCTTGAAAAACGGCCATTGATTTGAGGTTCAAAGGCGAGACAAAGTGTAAAGCCCGCGTGTTGAACACTTTCCACGATAATGAGCTCTATTGCTGTTTATCTGAGTCATCTCACAGAATATGCAGTGAGCAGAGCGGGACTACTCCACTTCAAACCCTTTGGTTCGGTTCTGGGAATGGTTTGTTGGTCACCTGCCAGGCCACTCTAAACCTATCAAGATAGTGGTCACGAGAAACGAGAATCTCACAAAAATGAATAAGAAGAAGATTAGGAATACGTGAGAATGACGATAAGAATGGGATTGATTGATATCGATCAATCCAATTGGAAATTCAAGCAGATTTGATTAAAAAACAAAAATGCTAGAGACCAAAAAGGCGTAAAAATGAATATCCCAGAGACCAAGACCAGGGAAAATGATATGCAATCCATGTTAATGAGAAAGGGCATGTCAATGCACACTGTAATGCTTGGAGGTGGAGTAAACACTGCTCATAACCCAGGATTCGAGGTTAACCGTAAACGCCGAGGATCCTAGATCTGATGACCTCAAGCTTTCTAATAATGGTTGCCAGCTTGACTTCAAGATTCTCAATTTTGGTTCCGAGCTTCCAAAATGCTTCAAGAAGAAGAAATTGAAGGAAATTGATGAAGATGCTATTCTTCATGACGACGAGGCTAAAAATGCCTCAGTAGAAGTGCACAAACCTGCAACAACCTTTTCATTTTTATTATGGAAGCAATTTCATTTCTATTAGGGAAAGCAAGACAGTTAAGCTAGTGCTTGCCAAAAGCCACCGAAGATAGAAAAAGCAGTGAAAATATCTTGGCATGTCAAGAAGGGAATTTAACTGATACTTGGAAAAAGCAGTAAAAATATCTTGCCATGTCAAGAAGGCAACTCAACTGATATTTGGAAAAAGCAGTCACACTTCAAATCAATGGTTGAAAGTGTGTCACTTGATCCAACGGAGGAGGATGAAAGTGTTGACAATTGTTGATGCATAGGAAAGGCCTATCGGCCTAAAAATAACCTTATAAAAATTAAAATGATTTATAATATTGAGAATAATGATTTATAATATTGAAAATCATTGTATTAATGTGGAATATAGTTTATTTAAAGGGGAATTAAACTAATCTATATTTATTTCAATTTTCAAGAGATTTGATTTTTCTAGTCGGATTAATGTGGAATATAGTTTATTTAAAGGGGAATTAAATTGATCTATATTTATTTCAATTTTCAAGAGATTTGATTTTTCTAGTCGGATCAAATTTCTTGAGAATTGAGTTGGATCTAGACTGGTATATTCACCTCAACTCTCAAGAGATTTGATTTCTCTAGCTGGATCAAATTTTCATCTCAACTCTCAAGAGATTTGATTTCTCTAGCTGGATCAAATCTCTTGAGAATTGAGGTGGATCTAGACTGGTACTATATGATGTGAAGACTTTAAATAGCACAAGAAATCTAATTAATCTCTTTTATAATATTATGAAATTACCAATTATTTTTTAAAATATAAAAGGTATGTCCTTATGATTGATGATGTAAATAAATTGAATGAGTTTGTTTTTTAAACACAACAGTTGGTGGTAGCACAATTGGCAAAAAAACCATGTTGGCAAGCCTTTAAAACACAAGTATAGAATTTAAAATGCAAGTTTGTTACATGAAAAAATAAGTGTTGCGGAGTAATGTACTCTCCTCATTGAAGTGGAAGTTATGCTTTTAGAAAAATTGTAAATTAATATATGAAATGGAAAAATTAATTGCCTCATAAGGAATAAGGATTTGCATAAATTTTTGGTGAGTAGTAAGTGTCTGCACATTTACATTTTTGCTTCTACTTATTAAGTGTTGCTCCTTGTAAGTATATGTGTTTTTTATGCAAACATTTGCTTAAATTATGATAGGAATTATTTATGTGAATATGAGCAATTTTCAAATATTTTAAGTTTAGGTGGTTTCCCTATGGAGCTTAACAATGAAAAATCATTGCACAAATATCTAAAATTCATGGCAAAAATATTGCAGTTGCATTTAAAAATTATGGTAGAAAAATGTTAGGCACTTATCCACTTGGCATTGTATTGTGCAAAGACTACAATAAGACCTTCAAATTATGGTCCAATCAAATGTTTAAAAAATAATTATTTCAATAATGTTAAAAACTAAATATTTTTTTCAAAGTTAAACATTATAACTTGCACTAGTCAACAAGAATATTGATTGCTTCCTACCTTGGGGGACTAATAAAGGGCAAATAAATACATATTTTTTATTTATTTATTTTTATATATGATTGATTTTAAGTGGAGGAGAAATTATTGAATTTAGGCTTTTGTGATCCATATCAAGTTTTTGAGACATGCTTTTGGCGATAATCACATCGAAAATTCATTTGCCGACATGCTTGTTTGATTCATTGTCAGGACAAGATGAAGAGGCGGATCATGGCATGAGAATAAATAAAGAGCAATGTAGAGACTAAATATAAAATGTTAAATCCTAAAAATTAGTGAAACATTTTTTTATTAATATTGTTATAATTTAGTTGTAGTTGTGTGCATTATTAGTCCTTGCCAATGCAAGACTCTAGCAATTGATTTGCTTTTGACTACCCATTAGACACGAACATTATTAACAAAACTAATGTGTAACCATCCTATTGGTTCATATTTTGGAAGTCTTATTTTCCACCTTCATAACACATGCATTGGAGCATAATGAAATAATTATTCTTTCACCCGTATATTATGCCACCCCTGAAGTTTGTGCAACTTCCATCATTATCATTACTCTTATTCATTCTTTCATGTTAGTTCTATGCAAGTTGTTGATAGTTATTCTAGAGGGATGGAATATGTTAATTTCCCTCTCGAGCTCTTCTCTATACAACGATAAATTTGGGTTTCTTATTCCTTTCCTTCATAGTTTTTTGGTTAGATTATTTTGTTAGATGTGACAGACAATTAGGTTTGAATGGCCTCTGGTGCCTAATGTTTCTGTCAATGTAACTACATTTTGGTTTATTGTTGTTCTTATGCAAGAAGGTGGTGTTGGGTTTGGAATACATTGAGCTTAATAAGGATGACATGGAATAGCGCCCTCCACTTGGTGTGACATTCTAGATGGCGATGGAAGCAACGGTATATTATGAATTCCTACTTATGCCACTCCACATACTTCATTTGTGTTCAATAATTTTTATTGAATTCTAATAACTCTTGTCACAATGCAAGTGGAAATATGTACAATGACAAACAACTACTTTCTTCTTTATGATCGTTTTCAAAAACAATTTCCTTATTACAAAATTAATTTTGTGTTTACCGCTGAACAATTTAAGATTGTTGGCATTGAGGTATTGTTGTTCGCATTTATTTTCCCCAATAATTGTTGAATGACACCTAATTTCCCTTTTTCTAAATTGCAGTTTGCAGCATAATTCTTAGGGACATTCATTCTCATATTTGTTGGGACCTCTACAACGATTGCAAACGCAAAGAAGGGAGGCAAAGTAACCCTCATAGGTATAGAAACATCATCCAAAATGGGGATTATGATTGTCATATTGTCAACTGGGAAAATCTCTAGAGTGCATGTTAATCCATCCTTTACTATTGTCTTTGTTACCTTTTGCCATTTTCCATGGGCCCAGGTTTGTAGCTCGGATGCCTGCACATTATAATTAGTTCTTGATTCATTTTATTAATGGAATGGAGTTATAATTTATTGAAAATTACTTTACATAAAAAGATGAAGACACTCACTAGATTTAGGCGGTCATCATTATTTTTATTGGGATGGCATATTTTGGAAATATTTTGGAATTTGGCAGGATAAAGAATTAACTTCACTTCTCTATATCAAATTTTAAAATATTCCCAATATTTATAATCAAATTAAATTCAACCACTTTAGACGAAAGAAAACATTTTAACTTAATTGAATTTATCATATACTATTACAGCTCTCCAATCAGCTCCACTGTAGATAGAAATCTACATTTTAACTGAATTTATTAGATACTATTATAGCTCTCCAATCAACTAATATAATATTTCCTGCATTCTGTCATGTATAATTCAACTTGGCAATTGTTTTCATACAAAAGTAAGAAAGTCTTCCTTCTAATACACCTTCAAAAAATTATTGCAGATAGTTCATTTTTCATGATAAAGTTGGGTAGAACCCATAACAAATATTCAACCCATGAAATTTGTCATTATTTCTTATCATTTTATGTAGATTAATTTCTACATAGCGGCGTAGGTTTTGGGGTCTATCAATGCATCATTTGCACTGAAGGGAATATTTCATCCATTTATGGGTGGTGGAGTGATAGTTTCATTTGGGTCATATGGCTATGATTTTTCACTAGAGCTCATAACCACATTAATCTCATGTTCGTCGTCACAACATTCGCCACCGTGATGTAGGAGCATCGACACGCCCAAGTCAAAGTTAAAATATATCCAAGAAATCTTTAAAAAAAAACGGAAAGCGCAGTTGTCAAGCAAAGAGGAAATTTGTTATTTATTGACACAAATAGGCAAATTGTTAGAAATCTTAGTGATTTGGTTGTTGCCTTGCAAGGTTATTTATGGCATTGAGTTGAGAAAATCGTGGATCTATCATGATCCACGTTATTGTAATTTGTAACACCCTCCTCCCATATCTACCCAAGTAACCGACCAATCGGGGTAAACATGTGACGAGAGGCTACTATGATATGATTCAACCTCCTAAGTATCCTTAAGGAAGTGGAATCGATGGAAACCCATCAAACATACCTTCCACATCAGCGACAACACTCCTAGGAACAAATTGGAAATGGGGAAAAAGATGGTGGAGCTCCAGGTGTTTTACCCTAGCAACGATTATGGTTAACTGCAGACATTCGTAACCTCTCGCTGACCATTGTTGGCTCCGTCTGCTACCAGCTGCCCTCCGCCTGCGCTTCTGCCTCCGTGATCCAATGGTTACGGTCTTCGTTCCCAGCTACAGGATGGAAGACATGGACCTGGAAACGATCGACTACTCATTGGACCCTTACCCTGATCAAGTTATTTTTTGGCGCCCTAACCCTACGCCAGCCCTAGTTTCTCTACACTCTTCTACTACTCCATCGATATCGAACCCATCTCCGGTTGTCTCCCTCCTTGGGTTGTCTGCATCCACCCTCCATATAGCAACCCTATCCATCGATTCCTCGGGCCTCGATTGCCCCTCACTCTCTCTCGGGACTCTAAACCTTCTGGCCACCTGCTCACCCTCGTCCCCATCTTTCGACCTTGCGCCTCCAGTGGACCACCTCTTCTCGGCAAACCCTTCCCCTCCCCCAGGTCTCGACATTCCTATGGAGCCAATACCACAGTCCCAGGGTCACGGCTCTCCCATTGACTCCACGGCGGCAACCTCTTCAACTCCTCCATCCAGGTGCTTTGAAACCTTGGTCATCAAAGTAAGGACTGCGACGCTGCAAACTCAGCAGGAGAATCTGAGTCCTTTGGATCCTTTGCAAGACCATCCAACCGCGCCCAGAACTGGGAAAAGGAAAATCAAGTGCGTAAAGGCCTCCAAGAAAGACTTCACTATCAAATTTGGGGAAGGACTCACCATGGGGGAAGTAGCAGACACGGTAGGCAAAGTCCTGGTGGGTAGGGTTCTTGGGAGAACCTATTATGCTGAGCAACTTGGACTTTGGGTAAAAGAGATATGGGGAAAAATCTTTAAAGAGTTACCTGAGGTGCAGATCCTGCCATAAGGATGGTTCACGCTCCATTTCACCTGGAAGAGTACACAAACATGGCGTTTTCCAGGTATTGGCACGTAGAAATGGCCTCAGTCATGCTAAAACAATGGAGTCCACTCTTTGATCCAGAAAGAGAGCAGATTGGCTTACCCCTTCAATACTGGTCTAAAGAGGTTTTTGTGTGTATCGGGAATACCCTGGGCACCTACCTGGACTATGACAAGTCCTTCATATAGTCAAAGAACCGCACTCTTGCTCGCATCCTAGTGCACCTGGATACTCGGGAAGGTTTGGAGGAGAAAATAACCTTGCAGTGGCGGAACTTCACAAGGATCCAAATCCTAGACTACAAGGGCATGTCGTTCAGGTGTCGTTGGTGCCACAAAGTAGGGCATCTATTCAAAGAATGCCCCCTAATTCGAAAGTCTCTCGATCCGCCAGTGGGCACAGATGGGGGGATGGGCAAGACTACTGTAACTTCCCTTGAGAAGACTCCATCAGCAGCAGTTCCTTCGACCGGGAAGGATACCACAACTCAGCAGGCTCCTATCAACTACCCTCATCCACCATCTCCACCGATGACTCGATCAAGGGTAGCAGCAGAGGTTGCACGCTTCTCGGGTATTCCACTCTTTTCCCACCCTGTTTTGTCTTATTCTATTGCAACTACTGCACTCCATCTGCACAATGCATCAGTTTTGGATTAGTCTGGCATCCTACCTCCCATCCCTTGCTCCCTGACCTCCCACCAACCTGTTTTCTCTACAACCTCCCCATCCTTCCCTCTGGAAACCCCCTCTACTCCTCCCCCTCCACCCTCTGCACCATCTAACCCCCCCACTCATACAATCTTCGTCCCCGCTCTCTCTCATCTGAATCCTCCCCCTCCCACTCTGGATTGGGCCTCTCCACCCCTTTTCTACCCCTCAAACCCCCCCCCACGGCCGCAAATCCTTCCTCTCGAAAGCCATCCTTCAGGCAGGGGCCGAGGTGGTCTCTGGCATACAATCATCCCTAGACCGGGTTCTTAGAGCTTTGAACACCCACGACCAGTTACCTCCATGAAGTGGCTCTCGTTCAACTGTAGGGGCATGGCTAGCTCACCCAAAAAGCTAGCCCTCCATAGACTTTTCGATTCTGATCCTATTGACATCATATTCCTACAAGAAACCCTTGGCGAGGCGGATCACATTACCCAGATCCTGGGATCTCTGAAACCTGGTTGGACCTTCCTCTCCCTCGATGCATTTGGGAGATCTGGGGGTTTGTCCTTGGGTTATAACCCTTGTTCCATTAACCTGAAGTCTACCTGGGGAGGTGTGGGTTTCATTGGGATAGACTTTTTCTCTGTTGATCTTGGTATGGACCTCCGGGTCATCAATGTATATGGGCCCTACCAAGGGTGAGAGGCCTTCTGGAATCGTCTCTTAAACCTCTCTATCACCTCACTAGACAATCTCATCATTGGAGGAGATCTAAATTTCTCCTTAGGATATGGCGAGTCCTGGGGCTCTTCTGCACAGGTAGACCCACTCTTTGAATCCATGGAAGCTCTGTTGGAACTCGCCCATATGACTGATATCCCCATGAATAAACCGATGCCCACATGGAGAAATAGGAGAGTGGGGGAGGCGGCTTTAGCCAGGAGATTGGACAGATTCTTGATCAAGATCCCGCTGTTACAGAAATTATCTCTCTATAGACAATGGGTTGGCTCTAGAGGTATCTCAAATCACTCCCCCATCTTCTTGGAAATCACTGGTCCTCCAAAAAAGCCCAAGGTGCCATACAAATTCAATTCGACCTGGCTACAGGATCCGTCCTATTCCAAATTAATCACAAATTTTTAGCTGGCAAACCCTCCCACTAGGGGACACACCCTGGCTGAAGGTTTCTGTTATAACCTTTCTCAGCTCAAGCGATTATCTATCCAATGGGAAAAGGAAAAAACCTTGAAGGATGACAACACCCTCGCCACTGTCGAGTCATCACTGGCTGCACTGTTGGATGATTGGAATAGGGGTTTCATATCTGCAGATGCAAAGTCCCATCTTATAGAATTGGAAAATCAGAGATCCAAAATCCTGAAGGAAAGGGAGGAAACATGGCGCCTCAAGAGCAGAGCGACTTGGCTACAAGCCGGAGACGAGAATACAAAGTTCTTTCAGAATTATGCCAAGGGGCGAAAAGTCTCCAACACCATCTGGAATATGCCCACGCATGATGGAGGTATTGCAAATACTTTCTGCCATCTTTCACATTTGGGGAACTCTCACTTCCAACACCTCTACAAAGCACCACCTGCTACTAATCTTGCGGAAATTATTCGTTTGGCGGGACATTTTCCTAGTTTCATCGATATGGACACTACAAAAGAGATTACTGCTCCAGTCTCCTCTGCAGAACTCGAAGGGACTCTGAAATGGTTTAAAAAAGATAAAAGCCCTGGACCGAACAGATGGTCTATTGAATTCTATCTGGCCTTTTATGAGCTTATAGGACAATATCTCCTCAAAGTGGTTGAAGAATGCATGATCACAGGTAAAATGTATGAGGCCATAAACTCCACTTTTATTGCCTTCATCCCTAAATCGGACTCCCCAACATCTTTCAATGATTTTCGCCCTATCTCTCTATGCAATTCTTTGTATAAAATCATTGTCAAGATCATTGCAAATAGGCTCCGCCCCATTCTCTCACACCATATATCTCCTGAGCAATTTGGCATTACAATCTATTAAAGTTAAAAATTTGAAAGGCATTATCCTAAAGATTGATCTTGCAAAGGCCTTCGACTGGGTTAGCTGGCTCTATATAAAAATGATACTTATCCACCTGGGTTTCCCATCATCATTCACAGATTGGATCATGTGTTGTATCACCTTGGCATCCTTCAACGTTCTCATAAATGGATCAGCCTCACATTTCTTTCATGCGGAGCGGGGCCTTCGACAAGGATGCCCTCTCTCTCCCCTTCTGTTTCTGATTGTGATGGAGGGCCTCAGCAGGCTCATTGCAACAACAAAAAGGGATGGTAGGCTAAAAGGGTTGAAAATGAGCGATCTCTGCTATCTCACTCACCTCTTATTTGTTGACGATGTCCTTATCTTTCTTGATGGCAGCATCTGGGACTCCACCACATTCCATGAAATCTTATCACTTTTCGCACATGCCACAGGTATGGAAGCAAATCAAGCCAAGTCCACTATCACTCTGTCTCACACCACCCCTCAGGAAGACAAAGTTGCCCTTCAGTTTTTCCCATACCAACTGCATCCTCTAGCAAATGGCCTAAAATATTTGGGGTTTTGGATCAAACCACATAGCTATAGGATTGCAGTCTAGATCTGGCTGGTGATCAAAATAGAAAAGAGATTGACAATTTGGAACCATAGGTTCCTATCCAGAGTCGGACACCTTGTCCTCATCAAATCTGTTATGGAGGCCACACCGGTGTACTAGATGTCGCTGGCCTGGATCCCTCAGGGAATTCTTACTCGTATCTAGAGGATATGTTGCAGATACCTCTGGAACGGACAAAAAGAAGGAAATTTTTTTGCTTGGGTTGGTTGGAAAAAAATTGCTTTACCAAAAAGATGGGGCGGTTGGGGTTTAAAGGATCTGGTTGTCTTTGCACAAGCACTAGCAGCAAAGATGGGCTGGACTCTCCTCACTGCACAGAACCTCTGGACCACTGTCACATACCACAAATATGTCTGGCCACAGCAGCTAATGGATTGGGTCTGAATGCCAGTCTGGCCGCGCACTGGCATTTCTATTGTTTGGAAGGCGATTCTGCAAACTATGCCTTTTATCAGAGCAGGCCTGGCATGGAGAATAAATGATGGCAATCAGGTGCGCATTGGTATGGATCCATGGATCGGGGGAGGCAACAGATATCAGCTCCCTCCTGACCTGATACACCATCTACATCAAAGAGACATCAAGGTGGTCGCACAGATAGCAGACAGGGAACACAACTCTTTATTCGAGCAAGCATGGTTATCAGCTCATAATATTGGCATCCCTGTACAATGGCAACAATCTTGGGGAGGATATTTAAATGCTCTAATTAAAGCACATGTTCATATTAAAGATGGACCAGACGAACTTGTTTGGACCCCAGCAGAACATGGCAAATACACCCCGAAAATCAGCTACCTCTCTCTCCTATCGGATCGCAAACCAGAGGAAGTACAGGAATGGTGGCACCATCTTTGGAAGTTGAAAGCACCTCCTCGGGCTCGTCTATTTATGTGGAGTGTACTTAGCAATAAAACACCCACGGGAGAATACCTCACCCATAGATCTATATATGGGCCGCACTGGTGTGTAATGTGTAAACAGGAATCTGAAACAAATGAGCATTTGTTCCTTCACTGTCCTACTGTTGATCTTTTGTGGCAAATGATTGTTCACTCTCTATCCATTCAGGGAAGGTGGCAGGGACCCTCTATCAAACAAGCTTGGAACTCTTGGTTTGCTGCTCACCATGGCACTAAAAAACTTATGCTTACCCCTCCTCCTGTGTTGGACCATTTGGCTTACCCGAAATAATATCATTTTCAATGGAGTTGTGGCTTGTTGGCCTCTTATCATTGCGAAGGCAGTGGTAGCATACCATGAAATCCCAGAGGTTGTCCATCCCCCCACTCAGCGCACTCTCTCCCCGGGACCGATCGACAAATCCCGCCCATGGTCGTTTTTCGATGGCGTTGCCCAATCTCACGGCTGTGGAGGCGGTTTCATTTTGCATATATCAAAACAACATTCATATAAAGTCCAGCTTGGTTTGGGGGAGGGGACAAACAACTTCGTTGAACTAATTACCCTCAGACACCTTTTGCATTTTGCCTTAGCACATGCATGCACAACCATACAGATTTTCGGGGACTCTAAACTCACTATAAATTGGTTCAACAACACAAATCTCTGTCATGCTTATACACTTAGAAACATATTGGATGAAGTTACCACCTTCAAAGCAAATTTTAACTCAATTTCATGTCAACACATTTACAGGGAATATAACGAAAGTGCTGACAGGCTTTCCAAGGAGGCCACGATATTACCTCGAGGCCTGTGGATGATCCAGGAGCAGGACGGTGTTGAACAGTACCAATATTATCATCGCCCATATATAGATCAAGCATATCATAGGGTGGACAGGCCCTTAAAAAAAATTGTTTCTACATGTCTATTTATTTCAGTTGTCTTTTTTGAAAATATATACATCCATATATATATGGCTCATAAGACTGAACTAGTTTCGAAACACCCTGTGAGGTGATTTTTGTATAGTTATTTACTATTTTTCTGGAAATGGCGATCGCCAAAACTTATCTACTGATATGTATCTAGTACTGGCCATGGGCCAACAATTATGCATATGTCATGGGCATTTACCATATGTAATTATTCAACATAAATTAAAGATTACGATTTTTACTTTGGAAAAAAAAAAACAACACTCCCAGGAGCCATCCCAACCACACACGTATCACGCCCCTCGGTCCCACTAAGTTTTTAATCTATTAAACCTCTGGACGCTCCCATGTTATGGGCATGCCAGCATCCAGAGAGCTCTGGATGCTCCCACAAGCCTACATGCCTACATCCAATGACTATTTCCAACAAACCTGTGCCAGAGTCTACGGGATTTAAGGCACTTTTCAAGCCCAGAATCCTGGCCACTGCCCAAAATTTTTTGTAACTTTCGAAATCCATTATACACATGATGACAAGACTAATAAACAAAAAACTAACTCCAGGACTAGGCGTGACCATTCCCAACCGGGACTGACATTATGTCAAACACTGGGCATCAATGCAATCTACAACTCTAAGATACAAGACAGAGCATGAATGACTGAAAAATCTTATGAGACATGACAAGAAGGATCACCACCTTCTTCCTTGAATTGTTATGACATTAATTAGGTCTTTGATCCATCATTTTAACAATTACAAGTAAATACATGAAATAACCATGACATGAACTAGTCACTTAACCATGCTTATAACCAGTGTTAAACCATGAAAATAACAGTGAGATAACAACCATTAAATCCACATATAAACAAGTAAAAAAGAAAGAGAACTTAGCTTTTATTAAACATAGGCAAATCTGACCAGGTTCGGGACTTCCACGTACCACCCAACCATAGACATGGTTGAACCAAATCTTTATTTCAGCCAGTCACCCCCGTGCCATATTCCAAGCATGAATGTGGGATCTCATGGAAAAACCAATCCAAAAACAACCAAGGGAATCTAGAGGTTAAACCACCTCCACCCTCACCAATCCATGATCACACCAAAACCAATGCTCTGATCACAAAACGGAACTAAATTTCGAATGCCATCCGGAATACATCACTATCCTTGAGAAATTTTTCATCTCCTTGTCTCTCAAGCGTTACCACAATCCAATCTCGGATCACTAGGCCCTAAATCGAAACACCTCCCTCAGGATTTACCATGAATCCCACCAAAATTGGTCAAGGGATTCCTAGGCCTTTGGGAATGAACCTTGAGACCACCTCTGCACCAGATTCTAAAATCCATCCAACAATTCCAAAGCTCAGAACCAAGATCAACATCCCAACACACCATGGCATCCAGAAAAAAGGCAAGGCTAGGCTAAATATCATTGTCATAACCTGGCAAAACCATGCCATTGATAGCAAGAGAACCATACACCAACATGCAAAGCCATGCATGTCAAAACTAGCTAGAAAATCACACACGAAATATGTTACCTACAAGTATTCATGCTAAAGATGCTTGATCCTGCTCTTCCTTTCTTTCCTTCCTTTCCCTTTGCTTCCTTTTCCTTCCTTGCTCCAAAGCTAGAGTGCTCCAAGAAAACTCTAAGCGTCCAAGAGTGAGAGAGAGAGAGAATAATGAGAGAGCTCTAAAACTGAACTAACCAAGCTTACATTGACCAAACCTGAGCAAAAACTTGCCAACTGATCCTCAAAACCTTTTTATCAATGAGGCGTCTATTTTCTTCAATTTCCATCATTTTCCTTCATTTTCCTCCTCACATGCAACCTGCGACCTTTCACCTTCCTTTTCCCCTTTTCTCCTATTTTCCTTTATTTTCGTAAATAAATGTGTCAAAAATGCCTTTTTGTCTTTTAATGCCTTTGCCTTTGCCAATTTCCTTAGCCATAAACACATCCAGTGATTCACACTAGGATATCTTTGCCCAACATTCAACTTGGAATAAGTGTCCCTTACCCGTGGTATTATTTTTTCCTTTATTAACTTTTATTACATGGAATTTTCACCAGGGTTGTTACAGAACTCTCCCCCTTGGGGAACATCGTCCTCAGTGTTAAACCACACCAAGACCTCAGCAAAACCGTTGAAAAGCAAACATACTTTATAACTTAGCTCATTGTAATATTTACAATGAATGACCTACTCAAAATCCACTGCCACAATCAAACTACATCTAATGTCCAACTCTTGAATCATGTGCCACTTGTCCTCTCAGTGAACAATTACCGACTCATTATTACAGGGTGCACTCCCAATGCGCATTTGATTCCATCTGGCAATGCTAATGACCAAAACAAATATATTCTCAGCCTTCCCTTCTCTGCTACACAGTCCCTCAGGCAATCCGGTCACCCCTTACATGCAGTCACTCATCGTCAAATTTCCCAGGCATCCCCTATCTTGGGCTATCCATTCCTTGGCAAGGCTTCCTCGCATCAAAAATTCAAACAACCAAGGCATATACCTACCTCAAACCATCATATCAGCCATACCATGCTCATGGCAATCAATTGACACTATTGGGTACCAGTGTCCCACAATGGCCCTTCTCCTAAAATGCTTTACTAACATACTGCTACATGTTCCAATTCCTTTTGTTGTTGCTAATTCTTGCAGTTGATTTCAACCACCCAACTGGGCATGTTCATGCTTTCCTGTACCAAGCACAAAAGTTCTATTAGATTCAAATAAATTGAAATATCTTCAAATCATACCTCATTGGTGGTCCGTCAACAAGGTACACTTGCAATTTTGTTTGCTTCCTGTCGTAACAAGTCAAACTAGCATCTTTGACCAAATCATCATGTATAAATATATCACACCTGGTTAGCCAAAACACAACCATCATAGATTAGAATCATAAATCACATGTAACCATCATAAACCAGAATCATAATTCACACGCATAATAAAACTAAAATAAAACACTGATAATTATCCTTTAATCAATACTTAGTTTCTACCTTTGTCCTTATTCCATACGCACTCCACATCGGTTTCCACACCTGACAAACACTCAGTGCCTTCTCCTCAACCATGTGCACATACACATAGTATACATCACACACATACAACCATACACGACATACAACGCCATGCAATACATGCACCTACAACTGACATATAATGTATACACCTACACCCGGTGTACAACACAACACAATACATATACCTACATCCGATGTACACCACAATGCAATACATACATCTACACCCGATGTACAATGCAATCCATACACCTACACCCGATGTACAACACAATACATATATGTACACATAGTACAACACAATGAATACACATGTCATGATACCACGACTACACCATGCACATACATAATACCGCATATACACAACACAAAATGTACGACATGCACATAATACCACATGTACACCAGTACTGCATGTACAACATGTACACAGTACCACCTATACACAGCACAACCTGCATAACATGTACACAACATCACATGTACATGGCACCACCTGTACAACGTGTACACAACACCACATGTACATTGTACCACTTGTACAGGGTGTACACAATGCTAGACGTACACAACAACACATGCACCACATGTACACAATACAATATGCACGACATGTACACATCACCACCTACCTGCTCACAACACCACTTGTATAATCATGCACACAACACCATATGTACATAGCAACAAATGTACAACATGCATGCAACACCACATGTACATAGCACCATCTATGCCCAACACTGCATATGCAATATTCACACAACACTATATGTGCCACCTTGTACATAACATTGCATAACAACATGTAAACACACTATATATACCCAACGCCACATGTGCACAACATCACAGATGTAACATGTACATCATATACAATATATACACAACAGTGGTACCACACATCCAAAACCACACTATATCTCCCAAGAAACCTTTCTTCCAGTGTCTCTCTGCCATCCATGCTTATCCTAGCATGTTGCGCATCACGCTATTTTCATTTCGCTGATGTATCTCTCAACATTAGTCTATCCATAACATAAACATAGACATAGAATAATCACATAATATCAATTCATATCCGCATGATACTGACCTTAAAGATTTGTCAAGCTACTCTTCCCACTTGATTCCTCATGAACTTGGAATCTGTTCATGCCATTCACTTGCATAAGTAATCATTCCTCCACAAGAACGATTCGTGATGACCCTGTCAGACAATGACATAAATACATACATACATATATATAACATTAGCACAAAACAATCATGATCTTGTCATAAAATGACATACCTACATACATACATGTATACATATATATACATCAACACAATTATCACAACGTTATTACCAGATATCATAAGGTCAAGGTTAAGAGAACTTCCTTTATCCGTGCAACGCATGTACAACATCGAGAACAACAATTCCCAACGTAGCTAAGGAATCTGATGCCTCAAATATATTTACTTTACCTTTCCTGATTACTTTTCTCATGACTGTCCCACCATTGTCCATTTACACCAATGGACCCAACCAATCCAACTAGTTGTTATACGCTTGCCTTCAGCTACCCTTATACATGCACTGAGCTTCATCTAGGCCTTACATCACCTGTTGGGTTTCATTCAACTCTCCTTGGGCTCCATTAACTTTCCTCTTTCCCAACCAATTCCCTAGACCCCAAACATAAAAGGCAAGACAAGAAACAAACAAGAAGAAAACCATGGCAAACCAACAACAATACGACACCACAACCAAAGTGGCATGGCCATGCACAAGACACAAACAAAACCGCAATCAAGCACAACAAATCACCAAAATACCAAAAGCACAAGACTAACAACAAACACCATGACTCAATCCCCATGGTTTTTGGTGCTTCCAAGGGAAAGCTCAACCTGAGCCTTCTTCAATATTCCATGGCAATTTCTTTTCCATGCAATCCCTTGCATCATATTGCCATCAACACATAACTGTCAGTGCTTAAATAAACATAACAATACATTGGTTACCTTACCTTGTTGTGCCAAGCACGTTGCTTACAACTGAACACATCCACGCCATCTCTCAAGGGGCTACAATTCCCTTGACAAATCCACCTATAACTAGAGACTAGCTAATATACCTGTCAAATACAAGTTCACGAATCTAACACATATCCACATAATGTCAGACAAGATTAAGGTTAAGAATAATTCATGTATGCAAAGCACTCATTCGTTTAGAATTAGGGTTTCCAAACCTAGCCAAAAGAATTCTTGCCCAATTCCTTTATTTGACATTTTCCTTGTTACAATTGAGTGTTACTATACATTGTCACGTCACCCAACTGTTAGTTATATACACACATCAACTATTACCTTATCATGCTAATACCAAACATGTTTCCTGCACTATTTACACATGTTCCAACAATCAAGACAATCATATCTATCAATTTGAAATCAACCTTTACCAAGACTATCAATCATGTCATAATTCATAGTCATTAGACATAATACTACAATTATCATTTATTACACTCAAGTACATGTCAACTATCTGAACACATGTGTTAGTACAATCATCTTTAAACAAGATCGTTCATTCATGCAATCTTACAAACACATACTCATATCATGTAAGTAATCAAACATTCAAACAACATATAGGCGACATAATATACACCAACAGTTAAACACCAATTAAACGACATAATCAAACATTCAGGCACAAAGTAGATGACATAAGTAAGCTCATACCTTAATGTATCTCAGGGGATGTTATCTTGTCTGCACAATCAACCCAGATTAGCATGATATAATTTCACAACATATCAACTCAAAAATAAATAAGGTCATGATATCCATAATAGTCACTAGCTAACATGTTCACATCATAAACTCATAAACATTTGTCATTTATGCATAACAATCACATATGTATGATAAGTCTATATTAGTACAAAACAATGTCACAAATAAGTCAACTCATACCTGAATGTCCTAGCCCTAACCATCTACATAGGCCAATCCAATTTAGAATGATACATATAACATCAAAATCTTAATGTAATAACCCTAAGCATCAACTTACTAGCATATAACAACAACAAGTTATATACCATGCTCATCAACAACATATAACCTAATCATGAAGCTAATTATCATATAACAAGAAGTTAACCTATAACATACTCATCAATAACATATAACATACTCATCAAATTATCTAACATAAAATAACAAGAGTATTGCATACAACCGCAAGTTACTACCACTCATGACTATCTGACACATATGCATATGACTACACTAATCAACTAGCATCTATCATATATGTAACCATAACATCAATAGACATGTACATAAACCTAATGTATATAACCCTAATGCATATAACAATCCATTAACTAACATACCTGCATGGCCAACATCCAAACATGTATGACGCTCTTGCCTTGAGGCCTAATGTTGCAATTTCACTTTAAAGATATGCATCTCCTGCTCTATCTCAGCCAACACATCAACATCATAACAACCAACAACATCATGATGACCTAATTGCATACAATGACCTCACAATGCATGTTCGTCCTACCATACATGCATAACAAATGCATATACAACCATACACTCATGACGACACATCCCACAACAACGCCCTCATCCTTCACATGGCGACATCACTACAGCCATGATCAACACCATGCAAATGCAATAAACACATGGACTACAAGCATAAGGAACACATATGCAAACGACATGAATTCATGACCAACACACCACCCATCCACTCTGTGGTATCGGATATGACCCAAAGAGAGTGCAACCCGCTTCGATACCACTCTGTAACTTCCTCCTCCCATATCTACTAAAGTAATCGGGCAACCAGGGTAAATATGTGATGAGAGGCTAATATGATATGATTCAACCTCCTAAGTATCCTTAAGGAAGTGGAATCAATAGAAACCCATCAAACATACCTTCCACATCAACGACAACACTCCTAGGAGGCATCCCAACCACACAGGTATCATGCCCCTGGGTCCCACTCAGTTTTTAAGCTATTAAACCTCTGGACACTCCCATGCTAAGGGCATGTCAACGTCCAGAGAGCTTTGGACGCTCCCACAAGCCTACATGCATGTGTCCATGAACTATTTCCAAAAGACCTGTGCTACAGTTCGGGGGATTTAAGGCCTTTTTCAAGCCCAAAATTCTGGCCACTGCCCAGAACTTGCTATAACTTCCGAATCCATTAAACACATGATGACAAGACTAATAAACCAAAAACCAACTCTGAGACTAGGCCTGACCATACCCAACAGGGACTGACATTTTGTCAAACACTTGGCATCAATGCAATCTATAGGTCTAGGATACAAGACAGAGCATGAATGACCGAAAACTCTTATGAGACATGACAAGAAGGATCATTGCCTTCTCCCTTGAACTGTTATGACATCAATTAGGTCTTGCATCCATCATTTTAACAATTACAAATAAATACATGAAATAACCATGACACTTAACCGTGCTTATAACCAACGTTAAACCATGAAATTAACAGTGAGATAAAAACTAATAAATCCACACTTAAACAAGTACAAAAGTAGGAGAACTTAGCTTTTATTAAACATAGGCAAATTCTACCAGGTTCGGGACTCCCAGGTACCACCCGCCCGTAGACATGGCTGAAAGAAATCTTTCTTTTAGTCAGTCACCCTTGTTCCGTATTCCAAGCATAAATGTGGGATCTCATGGAAAAACTAATCCAAAAACAACCATGGGAATCTAGAGGTTAAACCACCTCCACCCTCACCAATCCATGATCACACCAAAACCGGTGCTCCGATCACAAAACCAAATTGCACATGGAATGCCATATGGAATCCATCACTATCCTTGAGGAATTTTTATTCTCCTTGTCTCTCAGGCTTTACTGCAATCCAATCTCGAATCACTATGCCCTAAACCGAGACACCTCCCCCAAGATTTACCATGTATCCCGCTAAAACTGATTATGGGATTCCTAGGCCTTTGGGAATGAACCTTGAGACTACCTCCGCCTCAGATTCTGAAATCCATTTGACAATTCCAAAGCTCAAAACTGAGATCAACATCCCAACACAACATGACATCCAGAAAAAAGGAAAGGCTAGGCTTAAAACCACTGCAATAACCCGAAAAAACCATGTCACTGACAGCAAGAGAACCATACACCAACATGCAAAGCCATACATGTCAAAACCAGCTAGGAAACCACACATGCAATATGTTACCTGCAAGTATTCCTATTGAAGTTGCTTAATCTTTCTCTTCCTTGCTTGATCCTTGCTTTCCTTCCTTTCCCTTTGCTTTCCTTTCCTTCCTTGCTCCAAAGCTAGAGTGCTCCAAGAAAACTTTGTGTCCAAGAGTGAGTGAGAGAGAGAGAAAGAATAAAGAGAGAGCTCCAAAACTGAACTGACCAAACTTACACTGACCAAACCTGAGAAAAAACTTGCCAACTGATCCTCATAAACCTTTTTATCAACGAGGCATCTATTTTCTTCAATTTCCATTATTTTCCTTCATTTTCCTCCTCACATGCAACCTGTGACCTTTCACCTTCCTTTTCTCCTATTTTCCTTTATTTTCATAAATAAATGTGCCAAAAATGTTTGTTTGTTTTTTTTTTTTTTTTTTAATGCCTTTGCAAATTTCCTTAGCCATAAACACATCTAGTGATGCCCACTAGGATATCTTTGCTCAACATTCAGCTTGGAATAAGTGTCCCTTACCCATGGTCTTATTTTGCCTTTATTAACTTTTATTACATGGAATTTTCACCAAAGTTGTTACATAATTTTTCTTTAAATTGTAATATGCATCGTTGTCATGGGCGGCCATTTTAATGGAGATCAAGCCTGTTGAGCCATGGCATCATTGTATGCGAATTAGAAGAGTGATTATATTAATTATTGTTTCACTGTGATTGAATTCATGTATTGTATTATCGACATTATTCATTAGATGCTTGATGCCATGCATTTTTTATACATCATTGAATCTGTTGGTTGAGTTATTCCTACTGTTATCGCTCCAAAATTTCTTTGAAGTTGTCAAAAAAAAGAAATAATAGAGGTAACCACAAACCACTTTTGGAGATCAGGACCTAGCCTTCCTGATGCTCAGAGAGGACTCTCTCTTTATAATTTAACTTTGTTTTAGTTAAGATGATTTTAGGCTAGTTAGTGTTTGCACTGGGTTTCGTTTTGAATTTGGGTGGTGGGATCACTTTACTTAGATGGACAAAGGTTTGCTTCTACCATTGGACTATGGGGTCAAATGTCAGACAAACAACACTGGATTCAGTTCTAAAAACAGTGTCTACAGGGCAAGATAGATGAGTTACTGCAGATCTCAAAGGCTAAATGGTGAAAAGGTTTCAAATTGGATCCAGGGAGAAATTAAGGATTCCCTAGGCCGGGCTCTAGAAGGAATGAAAGAAGTCAACCGGGATGGGAGAGCAATTAAGGGTTCTAAAAAACGGGTATCAGAGAAAAACATGTAAATGACTAACTGTGCAAAACAGAGTGTATTTAAACAATTTCTGAGTGATATCTCCAGTTAATTCATTCAAATTTAGAACACATTTAAGGTTATGAAACACATAAGATGGTAACAAAATCAAACAAAGAAGATACTTCATTGCAAATGGCTCATCTCATGAATCCTATAGCGAAATGATTTTATTACTTGCTCCAGTTTGTTGACTTGAAAATAGTACAAACACCCTTAGGTTTTAAGATCAAAAGAACTCTGCAAATGTAAAATAATCCACCCTAAAATACTTCAAATGAAGAAGTATTTATACAAATTCTAAATTGAAATATCTTGAAAAAATGTCAAGATTTGTTTTACAAATATCTCAAACTATTTTACATTAATAGAACTTAAATAAAGGAAACTCAAAACTAATGAATCTATTTGGCACTATATTTATGGATTGATGGTGACAAAGAAGAGAAATTCGAATTTGATAGCAACTCTTAATTGATGATGAGGCTTCCAAGTCACTAACTACCTCCTTCCTTTGTGCATTCTACCCCAGAAATTCTGCAAAATTAGGGTCCAGTGATACCTTTGTATATCTCAATCCGAGATAGATATGTAAAAATTGAAAGAGGTTATTGTAGATAAGTATGTTATTGAGATAAACCTCTTTCAGTTTCCCAAAATTCAGCTCCAGTTGTTCACAATATTCTCTGCAAAAAGATGTCAAAAACAGGACTTTGCATAGTTCGAAAAATAGGCTGTGAAAATATGCATTTATCTCGCTTTTTGTAGTACTTGTGTAAAGAGTGAGATAGGTTTTTGTATATTGACCTTTTATGAACTCAAACCTCCTCGAGTTTCTCAAAATGCATCTTGGATTGGCCACAATAGTTTCTGCAAAATTATGACTTAAACAAGAAATTTCTCAAAAATGTACCATTCCTGCTCTGATTTCATCTTTTAACCTTAATTTTCTTTTAACTGTTTTTACCTTTACTTGGGATAAACTTCATTTTTTCTGGTGAAAGTGTCTTCATTCTGTTTAACCCTTACTGCCTACATGTTAACTTTTACTGTTTACCTTGATTGCTCTGTTTTTTTTTTATCTATCTTCACTTTGACATGAATTTATTTTATCTGTATGCTTTGTAACTGTCTCCCATGTTGTTTGTCTTCCCGCTGGCTGCTTTTATTCACTTTGATTTCTCAATCTGATACACTTTTACTGATACTCTTTCATCTGGCTGATTTATCTTTTTCCTTTTATTGTGATTTTTTGACTTTCACTGTAACCTTTTGACTTTTACTGTACATTTTCAAATGAGAGGGTCGTTCTAGTTTTTTCTCAAAATACCTGGAAATTGGTGAATTGGCTTGCAAATTGGTTTTAATGGTGATTGCAGAGGGTACGGTGGTTGCGGATGTGAAGTGGATGCTCAAACTGGGTGTCTAGGGCTTCTTCGGGCAATGGACAACAATGAAATTTTGGTCGCAGAGGCTTAGGGTGTCGCAAACATATTGTTGAGGTCTTACAGAAAAAACAAGTGAAAAAGGATGAAATGGGGCTTCTCGACCTTTTAAAGGGCAACAGTTATATTTTGGCGGGGAAATTTTTTGATGAACAGTGGATGGTTTTCGTGCTGGGCGGGGAGGTGGTTTTGGAGGCCATCGCACCGCTTTTGGCAGGTGGACGGTATTTTGCTAAGGGAACGTGATTTATGCCGGATGCTTACACGTAGCAAAATTGGGCCAGAGCAAAACCACCCATATCGCGTGCTCTCGGGCCTATAAAGGTCGAAGAAGGAGTGAGTGCAATATGGACGCACGTCATCAGATCTGGGAGAGAGAGACCTAACAGTTGTCGTGCGGTGAAGCTGCATGGAGGGAAATTAGGGTGAAGATTTGTGGCGTTTTCTTTAACGGCACCAAGGGTTGGTGGGTTAATAGGTTTATGTCGGGGAAATATGAAGCGGAAAGTTAATTTAAGCAATGCGGGGGATGAAACTATAGTTTATAATTAAATGGGGGTTTGAATATTATATATGAAGGAGTTATTTAATACGGGAAAAGGGTATATCGAGGAGCTAATACATTAGGTTAGTACGTTAATATGAAATGAATGCACTGAATGTAAAATATAGTAAGCATAATGTAAAATATGATGTTTGGCTTGAATTTCTTCACAGTGGTGGCCCAATATCAACTTTTGACACTTATGCTTAGGATAAAAGCATTTTTTGTGGGTTTTTTAGTATTTTGATGAGAGGGGAATTAGTTAAGGGGGTTTTACCTTTCCTAGGTAAAATTTGTTTTAAACTTAGGAAAAGGGGATTTTGTAGGGTAAAATGAGTGATGTAAAGGGAAAAGGGTGTTTTCATGAATGAGAAGGGTTTCAATAAGGTGGAATCCAATACTTGATGTCCATGAGTCATTAAGCCAAGGGTTCGGTCCCACCAAAAGTCAGAGAAATGCTCTGAGCCTTTATGACTGAAGTATTTTAGTACTGGAGCACATTGTGAGGAGCGAAATTAGTAATATGCCAAATGATGTTTATCCATAATTGTAAAAATTGCTTGTACCTACCCATCTGCTATTTTAACATTTTATTCCTTATTTACATGAGTGCATTTGAGCTTGCAAACTGTTAGGTTCCTATACCAATAGGAGTCATAATTTTTGAATGTCTGAGATTGAACCTGTAATATGTACATACCTTTGCTTTCTGCAAATGTTTTCCATATTCAAAAAATTAAAAAATGTAAAGAGGGTATGTCCTAAAAGAATAATCAAAGGACAAAAAGAACAAAAAAGTAAAAAAATATGAAAAATATGAACCCCAAGAAAAGAAAAAGACCATGAAAGTGAGCCAGCCAAAGTGCCACTACTATTTACTTTGATGCATAATAAATGATTGTGTGCAGCTTGTAATCTTTGCCACAATCCATGATAGTCAAAATGTTTAAACTTGACTATTTCATGTTTTAAATTTCATGTCTATAGATAGAGAATAAAATCTGACCAAATTGTTTAATCTTGGCAGATAATTAGATATGTAGAATAAATAAAAGGAGCTCAACTGTTTAATCTAAGCCCTTGGATGTAATAAGGTTAGATTTAGATAGTTTACTATTGTAAAGAAAAAGAAATATGTTTGATAAGGGTTTGCTAGCTTAAATGCACCCTAATAAAGAGAAGTAAAAATGGTGGGATGAGTAGATGGGTAAGTAATAGAAAGGTTGCAGAATTTTGATGATTGATTAGACAAAAGCATGTGTATCATCTTTTTCATCATAAAAGTTCCAAATATGAATGGACACTCAAGCTTGAGATTGAATATCAAAAGCAATTAACTAACTTCCCTCATTCACTTCACCTTTTATTTAACTAATTTCCCACAATAAAGATCAAAGTACTTAAAAAACTCTAAATCAAATAGGTTCAGAGCATTTCTTTGACTTTTGGAGGGACCCGACCCTTGGTGCAATGACTTATAGGCAATAAGTACTAAAATCCCCTCATAAACATTTAGTCCCCCCTTTAGTTCATTCATTTTTCCTAATAATACTCTTTTCCTAAGGTTAAATTACTTTTACCTAGGAAAGGTGTTCATTCCCCCACATAACTCATATTCATATAAAAAAACCACAAAAAACACTATATCCTAAGTTTTATGGAAAAGCATTAAAAACATGAAAATCATATGCTTAGGGTATGGTGCCCCTTCCGCTCAATTGACTAATCATTAATTTATTTATTAAAATCCATAATAAAAACCCGTTTCCCGTATATATATTAACTCCCGCAATATTAAAAAATCCTACCCTTGTTTAATTATATAAACTAAGTTTTTCTACCCTGGACCCACTAGCTAATCGATCCTCGATTGAGTTAGTTAAAAAACCCAATTAAATCCCGCTCGATACCTTAACCCCCGCCTTAATCTCGTATTAAACCAAAACCGTCGCGCTTAAATGCCCACCAGGCCCCCCCATTACCTTCCGTGCAACTCCATCGCCCAACTACCATAGGATCTCTCTCATCCCCATCTGACGACCCATGTTGATTTTGGAAGGGCTCGAAATCCGAATGTTACCCGCCTGAGAAGGGTTGTTTTCCGCTGGGCCCCCGAGGCGATGTAGTGCTCAGTGAATGGAATCGGGCAGCCTCCCCACAATACCACCAAGCGCCCAAAAGCTGTGCAAAGTAAACCACTTACCGCCAGCCCACTACACGCCAAAACAACCACTTTTCACTCCGCTACGCAAGAAACGACCACTGTTCACCCGTACCCGCCAAATTGAATTTCACGCATAAAGCCAAAAAAATCCCCAAATTATTGTTTTATCATTTTCTTAATTGAAAACTTCCATGCACGCACCTGCGAATGTAAAAAGTTGTCAACCCACGTACAATTGCACCCTGAAGACGCCATAAAGCTCTTAGATTTCCTTCCAGCCTGCTTGAATTTTTTTCGACCGTTTGCAATTGCCAGTCACCTGGTTCAGACCCAGTTTTTTTCAATTCCAGGTATTTAAGCCAGAATCCATTGAAAACCCTGTCAATTTCAGAGCCAATTGCTGAGTGTTCTTAATTGAAATTAAAGAGAAACACTGATAACTTAAACCCACCCGGAATTGAACCACCATTATGCTAAGGACTGAAAATTTACCTCCCCCATTCTCATATCCACAAGAACTAAGAATGGCTGCCCCAATTGCCATGGATGTCAGACCAATTTCCACTCCTCACCTGGACCTGGACCACCTTCCCCTTGCTAATAAAGATTTCCAAATAAGGGACATTTCTGTCCATGAATCCCCTCCCAAATTATATTGCCGATACAGAGACCAATACCTAAACCATGTTGATAAAATATGTCTTTGGGAGTCTAAGTTGCCTAGGTATCAATTCCCTGAGGTGCACATCTTTCCAAAAATTGTCCATTATTGCCATGCAAACTACATCCCCAGTCAAAGAGCAGTGATGTCCCCTGACTAATCATACTTTTCACTATTACTGCTGAGTCAATCAATGAAATGATTCAACTACAACCAGGGCAAAACCTAACCCCAATTTCTATTGGAGACCTATTGGACCGATTCCCCAAGCTAACCACTGCAAAGCTTGCTGAAATGTTCGAAACTTTTATTGTAGAAGTGAAACATATTCCAAAAGATCCTCCCCCATATATATATACCATATTTTCCAAATATGGCCAGGAGATTGTAGCAATGATATCTAGTATCCTAAGATATACCACCAGTGAGTATATAGATGAAATCATCTTAGCCTTCATGTCCATTTTCACTCCAAGATAGCCTCCTGCTATCATGTATGATTATGCCAAGTTCATAGCTGATAGGATGCATGACCAATTTCTTAGGATGAGTAATGAGAGAGTATTCAAGTATTCCTCGGTTTTGTACCACCTTTTCCTATATTACCAAGTTGACAAGTTCCCTTTTACTCTCCAAAAGCTTGATACAAAAGGTCACCCTAGGTCAGTGATTTTCTGGACTCCTTTGATCCATAAGTATGACTCCCCATATCCATACACAAACTTCATAGATCTTTTTGTACATCCCATTGTAACAATGCTAATAGGCAACCCTCCTCCAAGAATCAGTTCAGATATCAGGAGGATCTTGCAGCTTTCAAAACAACACAAAGTGGGAGATTGGTACTTGTACCAAAATCACACTGAAATTAGGATTTATGGTTGTGAGCTGGCCCCATATAAACTACCCAGATACCTCCCAATGAGGTTATTTGCTCTGGAGTACTACAGGCAGATAATCAATTCAGATGAGGTACATTTTGTCAAAGCCAAAAAGAAGGCCCAACTCAGAATCAAAGATCAACTAGGCCCCTTTGTGTGTAATAGCCGAGAAGCTGGAAAGGAAGCAGAGCAAATCCTTCAGAGACTAAATCTAAAACAGAGCTTCATATGGAGATATGATCCCTTGGACTTCATCTGCAACAGAAGACAGAAAAACAAGATGGCTCCTTATATTCATCATAAAATCCCTGAAATAGAAAAATATGCCAACCAATTGGAGTGGGTGGAAAACACTTTAGAGGACAGGGATAGTACTGAAGTTGTTGTGGAAAACACACTGATTGATCTAGAGAAACAGCTTGATGAAGGTTCTTTCCTGCAGGTACTAGGTGAATCACAGGCACAAGGAGAATCACAGGCACAAAGTGAATCACATGTAGAAGAAGAATCCCAGGTACAAGAAGAGTCAGAACAACTAGAACTATTAGAGGATCCAACTCAAACAGGTGTACCAGAGCCCATCATAAGTACTCCCCTAACCTTGCAAAATCCTCTAAATGAGGAGAAAAACCTCAAAAGAAACAGGGAAGAGGCCACTACTTCAGGCAAAGAAACATCACAAGCCTATGTAGAGACCAACCTGGTTAAAAGACAAAGGATAAATCCTGTCTCTGAACAGGAATTCACAGAAATAAAGAGTTGGGGCCACCAGCACGGAAAGAGAATGAAGCAGGCATGCCACTCCCTCTGGAGGCACACTATAACCTTCCACATCACACACTCAAATGTTGGAAGGCAGCTGAGTGTTGAAGTGTCCTCATTTAGGATGCCAGCTGACAGAGACCAAGACATCAGAGAAAGATACAAGGACAAAAAAGCCAGAAATTAGAGGCTAAAAGCCTAAAATTATGCACAATACTTAAAGATGGCCCCTACAAATCAAACAAGGCTTATGTCAGCTTATGATGTAAAAGAGGGAAGATGCAAATGACATTAATGAAGCCTACTACTCAACAACCAAGAATAACAACAAACTTCAAAAAGATAGACTTCGAAGTAGTGACAAAGGACATACATCCTATTGACCAGATTGATTTTCACAAACACACAGGGGAGATGCTTTACTCCACCTTGACAGGGAAAGCCATCGCAGCCCACCAATTGCAAAACTCCTTGAATAATATATCAGCACAGTTCCAATTGGAAAAGCCCTTCATATGCCAAAGATATGAGAATCAAGTCCTTATAGGACTTAGTCATTAAGTTGGGACACGATCCCAAAGATGTAAAGGCCACTGAAAAATTAATAAAAAAGAAGAATGATGATATAGCTACTCTGAAGAAGCAGCTCAAGATTCCACACTTGCATCACCCACAAATAGCAAAGTCCTGGAGGCACAAAAAGGGCATGAAGAACTCATGGAATTGGTCCTAAAGCTAAATGACCAATTCAAAGAGAGAGAGAAGGAGTTGGACATTTTGATTCAGTCCAAACAAAGTGACCTGGAAACAACTTCCACAACTGCCATTCCCACAGTAACAACAATAGTTCCTTCTACATTGGCAACATCATAGTCACCTACAGCTCCACCTGCCACAACACTGCCAATCACAACTGAGTCTACAGCAGTAGGCACATCTATAGAGAAAACATCAAAGCTAGTGAAAGCCATGGAGGAGATGTCAATCCAAGCAACAAAGCTCAAAAGGTTAAAGGAGAAAGTGGAAAGCTTAGAAACTAACTATAAGCTTGCCCAAATTCAACAAAGAGAAGAAACACAGAAAGCCCTAAGGATGGGTGAGAAAATTAAGGTCTTAGAGAAAGATTTGACATTGCAGAAGCTACTAGGATAGACTAAAGAAATGCTCTGGCCCAATGTCATTGACTCTATCAATGATATTTTGCCATCAATTCAAGTTATATTTGAGCAAACAGAACTAGTAAAGGTAGCTACTGGAGCTATCCAAAAAGTAAAGGAAGAGTTGGGTGATATGCCTGAGGATGCCAATCGACTCATCCACTTCCTGAACAATAAGAATAGACATGAGCTCAATGAGCTTGGTATAGAGGATAGGACTGAAGCCATCCTGGAAGTCAAAAAGGTTCTTTCCAAAAGAAACCTCATGGTCAACTTAGAAGAAAAATGCCATAACATGCAGGTGGCCATTGATAGGTTCATGGCTAAATTTCAAATTTTGAGGGACAAAGGCCTTCCCAGTCCTATGGTCATCCATGATAAACTCATGACCCAATTGGACTACACTGACAGACTTAGGAAATTGGCTAAGGAACAAGCCAGTACTTCAGGTATCAAAGCCTTGCCTACAGGGAAAGTACTATATGACACTTTTGAAAACTTGTTCTTTTTAGAGCATGAGGTGAAACATTTGTTTGTCACCAAGCCCAATTTTGCTAAGTACACAGAAGCAGACGAAATTTATAGAAGAATGTTGAAAGTAAAATTACCTGAGGATGAATGGTGGGAAAAAATGACAGATTTACTATAAGTTACCACAGTAAATCTGAAGGCAGCCAGATGAAATAGGTAAAAGATAGATCAACAGGGTCAAAGAGTAGCAGAGTCAAAGAGTATCAGTGAAAGATCAAAATGAAGAAGATGCCAGCGTAAAACTACCAGCTAGCTTAAAGGGCCACAACTCAACTGCAATAGCCAACACTACCACAGTAAAAGGGACAACATGATGCAATTTTCCATCTGTCTCTATCTTCATGCTTGAAGATATTTTTATTTTCTAAATTAAATCTCAAACTGTTATGAAATATTTTGTAATTATTTTTTGTATAAATACTTCATCTTTCGAAGTATTTAGGGTGGATTCAAAGACATTTCTGTAGACTTTTCTCTCAAATCAAAGTCTTGTTGTGTCGAAAAACTGGATTGGCTTGCTGGATCATGGAATAAAGCTCAGATATTTTTCAAGATTCTTGTGTAAAGCAAAAAATCAAATAAGTATTCTCTCATGTGTATTATCGTTTTTCCTTATGTTTCTTGATAATCATATGTGTTTCTATGAAATCTGAATGTTAAACTAGGAATGATATTTCAGAACTTGCTTAAATGCACTCTGTCTTGCCTGTTTACATTCTTAATGTTTTCTGCTAAACTATCTTAGCTAGAGAATTCTTAGCTCCTCCTTAGCTTCCATAGTTTTCATTTTGGTCTATGTAGCAAAGGATTCTTAATTGCCATTTGTTGATGATCACCCTCTATTCCTCATTCTGATCCCGGTCCAAGAATTCTTAAGTACCCTTCACCCTAATTAGAATCATTCCATTCATCAACCCTTGAAGATTTTCCTTTTGCTTTGCTAGCCTACCCTGTGAACACTCCCTTTAATGATCTGATCTAGTTATGCTATCATTTTATTTACTCCATAGCCCAATGGCTTGAAGAAACTAGCTCTATCCATCTGTTCCTAGAATTCCACCACTCAACCAAAGTCAAAACCTTATGAACACTAAGAACTAGCCTAAAATCCCACCCAAATAAAGTTAAATTATAAAGAAAGAGCCCTCTCTGGACTTAGGTTGGCTATAACTTGAGTCTGAAGATTGGTTTGTCGTTACCTTGGATTATTCCTTCTTTTGAAAACTTCTAGGGAAAACTTCTGAGTGATAACATAGTGGTGACCATACTCAGGAACTCAAATCCTCAGTCTTAATAAACCTTTGAGAAAATTTCAAATCTTTATTTCAAGCATCTTGAAGGGTTTATTAGAAGTTATTTACAAAATTTTACAAAAAGAAAGTAATTAGAAAAGTTCGAAACTCTGGCTTCAAGGAGAACTCACTATGCTAGGGCCAATCCTGATCCAAACCTGCCCCAATAGTGGATAATCCCAACCTGATTTCGAGAAGATCCAAAAGACAAGAAAGTTCAGTAAGTCCAACACCTTCAATCGAAGCAGATTCATGCCCTGATGAGTGGTTGTTTTTAGAAGACCTCCCTTTAATGAGTCATTCAACCTTTCCCTATTTAGAACCAAGTCTGAAAGTGCACTTGATGACATAGTTCTATATCTAGAGTTTATTGCAGATCTTGAAGTCCACAAGGCAAACCAGTCAATTGATGAGTATATTTTAAATTCACCTCAGTCATCCCTTACTACTGTTAAGATCCCTGAGCTTTCTGAAACAGTTTCAACTCCCTTTAGTTCACCATTATTCCCCTCCACCTCCAAAGTTCATTCCTCACCTCCATTCATACCCTCACTTCCTTACCAACCTATCGTTACCCATCAAACACCTATTGTTCCTAGTTCTCCATCAACTACTGTATTATCCCTTGCTACCCCAACTCCACTTCTTAGCCCTGCCCAACTTAGAGCCATGGCAAATAGATATGCCCCTCTTGTGTTACCTGCTCCACTAGGTGCCATGCCACAAGACTACCAGAACAAAATTGTCCAATTTGATGGCATAGGACCTTATACAACACAACATCATGTAAACAAAATGACAGATTACTTTGAATTACATGAAATTGATATTGGAGATGTTTAGATGAGATTTTTTTCTCAAACTCTAGCTGGTGATGTAAGAAAATGGTTTAGAGCTTTACCTGCTAATAGTATAGATAGTTTAGAAGTATTTTATCAGCAATTTTTAAATAGATGGGAAAAGAAAAAGAACCCTCTGCAGATTCTTTCAGAATACGAGAGCATCAAAAGAGGACCAAATGAAACAGTCCAGGATTACTGTACCAGATTTAACAATATATACAATGCAATACCAGTCAATCTTAGACCCCCACCTAACTTAGCTCTGATAAAGTTTCCTGATGGGTTTGATACTGATATGGCATTCCAACTTAGAGAGAGAAATCCTCCAACTTTAGAAGACATGCAGAGTGTAGCAGTTAGTGTAGAAGCTAACTTGCTAGCAAAAAGAGCCAGGGTTAGGAATGAAAGGAGAGGACCTATGAAAGATGAAGCCTCACCCTCTAACCTTAAAATAGATGTCCTAACCAAAGGAATGGAAAAACTGATGGATAGGATAGAGAACATTGAAAGGAAGCCTCAATGGGATAATCAACAAGCACCTCTAGTGAGAAATCCAAACTTTAGAAAGAATCAAAATCAAAATACTGGAAAAAAATGGACCTGATCAGAATATTAGGCATCCTTTTCAAGAAAACTATGTTGAAACATCCCATTTAGAAGACCCCGAACAAGACACACAAATTAACTTAATGGGATTAGATGAAGAGGAAACTGTCTTCTTGACTCAAGATGATCAGGAATTACATATGCTTCAGCAATTGCAGACCCAATCCGGAGAATCATTCAATTATAAGCAAGGGTATGATTCTGCTATCTTCGAAGTGCACAAACAATACAACTTGAGGAGTAAAAAGAACATTGATACTCCTGACCAAAACAAGAAAGTAGTAGCAAATCAACCTAAGAAAATCAAAACAGCTCTAGTTACTAAAACTCTCCAAATCCTCCCTAGACCAAATCATAACCTTTCTGGTCCCACCATTGTAGACATAACCCACGACCAACCCCCTAATGATCAACCATCCACTTCAATCCCGTCCAAGGAGACAGTGGAGAAATCTCCAAACATCATATTAGAAAATCCACAGAAAGATACTTCAAATGCAAAAAAAGAAGAGAAATCTACTCAAACTCCTGCCATGAAAATTCCAAGCCCTCAAACAGAGAAAGCCCCTTTACCTTTCAATTTGGGAGTAGAGGTGGCTAAACTGAAAATCTCAGTTCGCTTAACAGAGCTGATTAAAAATAAAACCTATAAATCTCAAATAAGCAAAACCTTAAACTTCGTTGAGAATGAAGACTCTGTTAACTTGTTTGATGATCGACCTGAGTTTATATTCGGTCCTGATGTTAATGGCAAACTATTAGAAGGAGGGATACCACCCTTTTATATTAGCCTTAACATTCATGACAAAATCTTACACAATGCAATGTTAGATTTTGGGGATTCACATAATTTAATGCCTAAATCTATTATGAAAATTTAAACTTGGACATTACTAGGCCTTACAAGGACCTATTTTCATTTGATTAAAGTCAAGTAAAGTGTCTAGGGTTAATTAACGACCTGTGTGTTTCCTTCGTACAATATCCTACTAAGACCATTCTCATGGACATAGTTGTTGCTGATATACCACTTAAATATGGCATGCTATTGTCTAGATCATGGGGGGCTAAACTCCAAGGATCTTTGCAACTTGACATATCATATGCCACAATTTCAGTCTTTGGACATCCTAAAAAATTGTACAGAGAGACCCTAATGAAATATGTAGTGAGTAGCCAGGATAGGCCTCAAAACTTTCCTATCTATTCCATGCATTCTAACATCGATTGTTTTATTCTGTACAATGTTGAACAAACACAAGAAACTACTTCAAACAACATTATTTTAGAACCAAAAGAAATTGCAGTTACAGCTCAAAATGAAACTATCTAAACTCAAGAGCTTTCAGATAAAAAAGATGATCAAGACACCTCAATCAATGAAAATTTTGTTCCCCCAAACAGTAAGAATTATGAACATGAAATATTATGGCATCTTGAATTTGATGGGTCAGTGAATAAATTAGGAGCAGGAGCAAGAGTGTGGATATACAATTTAGAGAATGATCACTCAGAGGGCCATGCTTACAGACTGAATTTCAAATGCACTAACAACATGGTTGAGTATGAAGCACTTCTTTTAGGTCTCAAATTGGTTAGAAAGCTAGGAGCTATAAGAGTTTCTATTATGGGAGATTCTAAGTTGGTTATAAAACAAATTAATGTTGTATATATGACCAAAGATCCTAGGTTAAGTTTTTATAGAGGAACAATTGTAGAAATATTGAACACTTTTCTAGAAACTAAGCTTGCAGTCATCCCAAGGAAACATAATATGCAGGCTCATAGTTTAGCAATGTTTGCCAGCACTTGTAAGTTACCATTCAACCTAACCATCTGTACATTGCTAAGGTTAGGCACAGACCTGCTATCCCAAATAACTTAAAAAACTGGCAAGTATTCACTAATGACCAACAGATAAATAATTTTTTAACTTTAGAAGAAGAATTTATGAATAGTAATATAGATACTAACATAAAAGTAGATCCATATCTTAAAGATAAAATAGAAATTAATGGAATAGAAGATGAAGAGATAGATAGATTTCATCCCACTAAATTTACAAAATTAGATATATAAAACCTAAAGCAAGTTGAAATTGATGAGATAATTAACGAAGACTCTGAAATCATTAATCTCAAAGACAATTTTTTGCCCAAAGGATTAACTCCTTTGGAAGACTTGTTTGATTCAAATGATGTCCCTAGAAAACCAAAAATGGAACCCTTAAAATCTGATATTGAGGAGTGTAATATAGGTACTGAGGAAAATCCAAAATTGATAAAACTTTCAAAGTCCTTACCTCCTACTGAAAAAGTGAAATACCTTGAATTACTAAAGGAATTCCAAGATGTCTTTGCTTGGAGTTATGAGGACCTCAAGTCCTATGACACCAGCATAATGCAAAACACCATCCCCATAAAAGAAAACCAGAATCCTTTCAGACAAAAGCTTAGGAGGATTAATTCCATCCTATTTCCTTCTATTGAAAAGGAGATTTGAAGGATTTATGAGGCCAAGATAATAACACCAATTAGATTCCCTAATTGGGTTTTGAATTTGGTGCCCACAAAGAAAAATACTGGTGAGATCATACTTTGTGTTGATCTCAGGAATCTTCATAAAGCTTTATTTACCTCGTAGTCCTCGTTTAGCTCTCCCTACAACCCGCCAACTGACCCAAAGAGGTGAGGGCGGTCTGTCCCTTATGCTCCCTCGTCCTAGGTGCCTTGATGTCCAGTGTGGCCCTACGGACCTACTTACGGAGGAGGCTTATCAGCCTTCTTAGCATGTTTATCCCTACGACGCTGCTCCCTTCGTAGTTTCTTATCAGACTTCACCTTATTCCCATGTGTAGGGTGCTTGAATTGAGGAGGCCTGATACTCTCTGTCTTTCATTTGAAGAGGGATTTGAATCGCCTGATACGTTCTTTATTGAATAATCGACGAAGGAGAAGGAAGGATGGCTCACCTGACATCAGAAGGTGAGGAAGGTACGAAGTCGCTTGTCCGCATCGGGCAAGGCTATGATCACAAGGCTCCCGGGCACAGGGGCCTGCTTACGCATCCTCTCCTCTCCTCTCCCTTATGGTCGAGCACCTAAAGGTCCTTATCAGTCGAGCCCCCTAAAGGGTCCTTAACAGTCGAGCACCTAAAGGTCCTTAACAGTTGAGCCTGCTTACGCATCCTCTCCCTCTCCCTCTCCTCTCCTCTCCCTTAGATGGTATGGTACAGACTTGGCTACTCTAGGTACAATATTGGTGGTCAGGGATATGGAGGTGTATAGGGAGAGGTACGTTATAAGATATTCTCTTCATATCGCCAGGAGCTCCGACAAGGGTTCCTTTCCCTCTAGTCAATTTACGATCGATGATTTGAGCGGAGATCCCATACGCGATGCTAAAGCGTAATTACTTATATAAGTCGCCCATAAAGAAGGATTTCACTCAAAGAGAATTACCGTCTTACTAAAATGGATCACATCTTAAAAAGGGTAGTAGGGTCCACTAGAATCTCATTATTGGATGGGTTTTCTAGTTACAATCAGATTTTAGTTCACCCAGATGACCAGGCTAAAACAATGTTCACTACTCCTTGGGGCACATTCATATATGTGAAAATGCCTTTTGGATTAAAGAATGCAGGGGCTACTTTTCAAAGAGCCATGGACATAGCTTTTGCTAAGGAAATTCATGACTTCCTAGTAATATACTTAGATGACATCACTGTATTCTCAAAATCCAATAAACAACACTTAGATCATCTAAGGCAGGTTTTCATCAAATGCAGGAAGTATGGAATTTCTTTGAATCCCAAAAAATCTTTATTTGGATTAGAAGAGGGAAATTTACTAAGCCATATAATCTCAAAAGATGGTATTCGAATAGATCCTGCAAGAATTGAGGCCATCTTACAAATACAACATCCTAGGAGCATCAGAGAATTACAAGCCTTTTTAGGAAAAATCAACTTTCTTAGGAGATTTATTTCTAACTTAGCATAATTATTTTGATCATTAAATAACATGTTGAAGAAAGATTCGACCATAAAATGGACCATTGAAGCTAAGAGATCCTTTGAAGATATTAAGCTAGCCTTAACAAAAACACCAGTTTTGGTCAGTCCAAAGTTTGATAGGGATTTCATTATATTTTCCTTTGCCTCAGAACATACAATTGCTGCAGTCCTACTGCAGAAGAATGATCAGGGTTATGAACAACCTATTGCCTTTTTTAGCAAAGCCCTGAGGGATGCCCCTTTAAAGTACAATATAATGGAAAAGCAAGCCTTTGCTTTGGTCAAAGCTATCAAAGATTTTAGAGTTTACATTTTATATTCTCATGTAATAGCCTATGTCCCCAATGCAGTAGTCAAGGATATCCTAACTCAGGATGGTCTAGATGGAAAGAGAGGGAAATGGATTGCTACTATATTAGAATATGACTTGGAAATCAAACCAACAAAGCTAATCAAAGGCCAAGGTTTAGCCAAGCTCATGGATGAATCGAACTGTCAGGCCTTAGATATAAATTTTATTGCAGAAATGGATAATGGAGAGGAGATGGCGACTCCACCAATTAGCCAGGCCTTTATTGAATCACCATGGTATGCTGACATCATATATGTTTTACAAAATTTACAAGATCCTCCTGAATTATCCAGGACCAAAAGTAGGTTTTTAAAAATGAAATCTTAAAAATTTTGCATAATTGACAATGCTTTGTTTTGGAGGAATCATGAAGGTATCCTTCTTAACTGTTTATTGAAAGAAGAATTTGACAAAGTGTTACAAGAGTTTCATGCAGGTGACTGTGGAGGACACCTTTACTGGAAAACCACAACTGACAAGATTCTTAGAGCCAGTTTTTATTGGCCCACTCTGTTTTCTAATGTAAATAAATTTATTACCTCATGTTATAAATGTCAGATTTTTGAAGGAAAGAAAAAGCTTTTACCCTTGCCTGTAAAACCAATCTCTGTTGAAGTACCTTTTCAACAATGGGGTCTTGACTTCATTGGTGAAATCCACCCACCTTCCTCTGCCCAACACAAATGGATCCTCATTGCTACAGATTATTTTACCAAATGGATAGAAGCCATACCATCAAGGCAAGCCACTTATACTGCTATAATAATCTTCCTTGAGGCCAACATCCAATCTAGATTTGGGTGCCCAACCAAGATCGTCGCTGATAATGCAACAACTTTCAAATATAGGAGAATGATTGACTTATGTAGTAAGTATCATATAACCCTGGGCCACTCCAAAACTTATTACCCTCAAGGAAATGGACTAACAGAATCCTCAAACAAGAGTTTAGTGAATATCATCAAAAAATTGTTGGAGAATAACAAGAAAACATGGAACAAAAAGCTAGTAAATACCTTATGGGCAGATAGGCTAACCACAAAGAAGTCCATTGGTACTAGTCCTTATCAATTAGTTTATAGAATGGAAGTTTTTTTCCCATCTTCCTTAGGAACACCAGTGATGAAGCTACTCCAAGAATTGCAGGTTGAACCAAATGACATCCAAAGAAGAATCAACCAAACAATTCATTTACAACAGACTAGGGAAGAAGTGTATATCATATCTCAAGTTGTGCAGGAGAGGATCAAGAAGGCTTTTGATGAAAGGACTAAGGCAAAAGATTTTTACGTAGGCGACAAAGTTTTAAAATGGGATTCAAGAAAAGAAGATAAAGGTAAACATGGGAAATTTGCTTTCCTATTGAAAAGCCCATATATCATTTATGCTTTCAGAGGTAATAATGCTTTCTTCCTCAGAGAAATGGATGGCACAGAAGCAGAAGGAGGACCAGTAAATGGTCGAATGCTCAAACACTATATTGAGCCTAGTTATTGATTTCACTAATCATGTATACATACTTTACTTTCAAAAAGTCTAGAGTGGATTGGATGGTGATTCTTTGAAGTTGAAGCCCGAAGTGAAGGCCCTAAGCTTCAAAAGTTTTACTGTCATAAATAACAATAATGTAGAAATTTCAAAAGGGAAAGTTGCAGGATAGCATCACAACAATTCAGAAGGCCATTGGTCTACAAAGTTCTTGACATTTCACCAAGAAATGCCATCCCCAAGTGGAGCCACTGTTAGGTTCCTATACCAATAGGAGTCATAAATTTTGAATGTCTGAGATTGAACCTGTAATATGCACATACCTTTGCTTTCTGCAAATGTTTTCCATATTCAAAAAATTAAAAAATGTAAAGAGGGTATGTTCTAATAGAATAATCAAAGGATAAAAAGAACAAAAAGGTCAAAAAAGATGAAAAATATAAACCCCAAGAAAAGAAAAAGACCATGAAAGTGAGCCAGCCAAAGTGCCACTACTATTTACTTTGATGTATAAAAAATGATTGTGTGCAGCTTGTAATCTTTGCTACAATCCATGATAGTCGAACTGTTTAAACTTTACTATTTCATGTTTTAAATTTCATGTCTATAGATAGAGAATAAAATCTGACAAAAATGTTTAATCTTGGTAGATAATTAGACAGGTAGAATAAATAAAAGGAGCTCAACTGTTTAATCTAAGCCCTTGGATGTAATAAGGTTAGATTTAGATAGTTTACTATTGTAAAGAAAAATAAAAATGTTTGATAAGGGTTTGATAACTTAAATGCACCCTAATAAAGAGAAGTAAAAATGGTAGGATGAGTATATGGGTAAGTAGTAGAAAGGTTGCAGAACTTTGATGATTGATTAGACAAAAGCATGTGTATCATCTTTTTCATCATAAAAGTTCCAAATGTGAATGGTCACTCAAGCATGAGATTGAATATCAAAAGCAATTAACTAACTTCCCTCATTCATTTCACCTTTTATTTAACTAATTTCCCACAATAAAGATCAAAGTACTTAAAAAACCCTAAGTCAAAGAGGCTCAGAGCATTTCTTTGACTTTTGGAGGGACCAGACCCTTGGCTCAATGACTTATAGGCAATAAGTACTAAAACCCCCTCATAAACATTCATTCCCCCCTTTAGTTCATTCATTTTTCCTAATAATACTCTTTTCCTAAGGTTAAATTAATTTTACCTAAGAAAGGTGTTCATTCCCCCACATAACTCATATTCATATAAAAAAACCCACAAAAAACACTATATCCTAAGTTTTATGGAAAAACATTAAAAACATGAAAATCATATGCTTAGGGTATGGTGCCCCTTCTGCTCATTTGACTAATCGCTAATTTATTTATTAAAATCCCTAAGAAAAAACCTGTTTCGCGTATATATATTAACTCCTGCAATATTAACTAATCCTACCCTAGTTTAGTTATATAAACTAAAGTTTTCTACCCTGGACCCACTAACTAATCAATCCTTGATTAAGTTAGTTAAAAAACCCAATTAAATCCCGCCCGATACCTTAACCCCCCCCTTAATCTCGCATTAAACCAAAACCGCCGCGCTTAAACGCCCACTGGGCCCCCCCATTACCTTTTCGTGCAACTCCATCGTCCAACCACCACACAATCTCTCCCATCCCCATCTGACGGCCCGTGTTGATTTCGGAAGGGCCCAAAATCCGAACGTTACCCGCTCGAAAAGGGTTGTTTTCCACTGGGCCCCGAGGCGACGTGGCGCTTAATGAATGGAATCGAGCGGCCTCCCCCCAATACCGCCAAGCGCCCAAAAGCTGTGCAAAGCAAACCACTTACCGCCAGCCCGCTACACGCCAAAACAACCACTATTCACCCCGCTACGCGACAAATGACCACTGTTCACCCATACCCGCCAAATTGACTTTCGCGCATAAAGCCAAAAAAGCCCCAAATTATTGTTTTTATCGTTTTTTTAATTGAAACTTCCATGCACACACTTGCCAACGTCGAAATCTGTCAACCCACGTACAATTTCACCTTGAAGATGCCATAAAGCTCCCAAATTTCCTTCTAGCCTGCTTGAAGCTTTTTCAACCGTTCGCAATTGCCAGTAACCCGGTTTAGACCCAGTTTTCTTCAATTCCAGGTATTTAAGCCAGAATCCATTAAAAACTCTGTCAATTTCAGAGCCAATTGCTGAGTGTTCTTAATTGAAATTAAAGAGAAACTTTGATAACTTAAACCCACCCGGAATTGAACCACCATTACCCTAAGGATTGAAAATTTACCTCCCCCATTCTCAAATCCACAAGAATTGAGAATGGCTGCGCCAATTTCCATGGATGTCAGACCAATTTCCACTCCTCTCTTGGACCGGGACCACCTTCCCCTTGCTGATAAAGATTTCCAAATCAATGACATCTCTGTCCATGAATCCCCTCTCAAATTATATTGTCGATACAGAGACCAATACCTAAAAAATGATGATAAAATAGGTCTTTGGGAGTCTAATTTGCCCAAGTATCAATTCCCTGGGGTGCACATCTTTCCAGAAATTGTCCATTATTGCCATGCGAACTACATCCCCAGTCAAAGAGCAGTGATGTCCCTTGACCAAACCATACTTTTCACCATTACTGTTGAGTGAATTAATGAAATGTTGCAACTACAACCAGGGCAAAACCTAACCCCAATTTCTATTGGAGACCTATTGGACCGATTCCCCAAGCTAACCACTGCAAAGCTTGCTGAAATGTTCCAAACTTTTATTGTAGAAGTGAAACATATTCCAAAATATCCTCCTCCATATATATATATACCATATTTTCCAAATTTGGCCAGGACATTGTAGCAATGATATCTAGTATCCTAGGCTATACCACCAGTGAGTATATAGATGAAATCATTTTAGCCTTCATGTCCATTTTCACTCTAGGACAACCTCCTGCTATCATGTATGATTATGCCAAGTTCATAGCTAATAGGATGCATGAACAATTTCTTAGGATGAGTAATGAGAGAGTATTCAAGTATTCCTCAGTTTTGTACCACCTTTTCCTATATTACCAAGTTGACAAGTTCCCCTTTACTCTCCAAAATCTTGATACAAAGGGTCACCCCAGGTCAGTGATTTTTTGGACTCCTTTGATCCATAAGTATGAATCCCCATATCCATACACAAACTTCATAGATCTTTTTGTACATCCCATTGTAACAATGCTAATAGGCAGCTCTCCTCCAAGAATAAGTTCAGATATCAGGAGGATCATGCAGCTTTCAAAACAATACAAAGTGGGAGATTGGTACTTGTACCAAAATCACACTGAAATTAGAATTTATGGCTGTAAGCTGGCCCCATATAAACTACCCAGATACCTCCCAATGAGGTTATTTGCTTTGGAGTACTACAGGCAGATAATCAATTCAGATGAGGTACATTTTGTAAAAGCTAAAAAGAAGGCCCAACTCAGAATCAAAGGTCAACTAGGTCCCTTTGTGTGTAATAGCTGATAAGCTGGAAAGGAAGCAGAGCAAATCCTTCAGAGACTAAATCTAAAACAAAGCTTCATATGGAGATATTATCCCTTGGACTTCATCTGCAATAGAAGACAGAAAAACGAGATGGCTCCTTATATTCACCATGAATCCTTGAAATAGAAAAATATGCCAACCAATTGGAGTGGGTGAAAAACACTTTAGAGTACAGGGATAGTACTAAAGTAGCTGTGGAAAACACACTGATTGATCTAGAGAAACAGCTTGATGAAGGTTCTTTCTTGCAGGTACCAGGTGAATCACAGGCACAAAGTGAATCACATGTAGAAGAAGAATCCCAGGTACAAGAAGAGTCAGAACAACCAGATCTATTAAAGGAGATAACTCAAATAGGTATACCAGAGCCCATCATGAGTACTCCCCCAGCCTTGCAAACTCCTCTAAATGAGGAGAAAAACCTTAAAGAAACAGGGAAGAGGCCACTACTTCAGGCAAAGCAACATCACAGGCCTATGTAGAGACCAACCTGGTTAAAAGACAAAGGATAAATCCTGTCTTTGAATAGGAATTCACAGAAGAAACAATTGGGGCCACCAGTAAGAAAGAGAAGGAAGCAGGCATGCCACTCCCTCTAGAGGCACACTAGAACCTTGCACATCACACACTCAGATATTGGAAAGCAGCAGAGTGTTGAAGGGTCCTCATTCAAGATGCCAACTGATAGAGACCAAGACATCAGAGAAAGATGCAAGGACATAAAAGCCAGAAATGAGAGGCTAAAAGCCCAAACTTATGCACAGTACTTAAAGATGGCCCCTACCAATCAAACAAGGATTATGTCAGCTTATGATGTAAAAGAGGGGGAGATGCAAATGACGTTCATGAAGCCCACTACTCAGCAACCAAGAACAACAACAGATTTTAAAAAGATAGACTTCGAAGTACTAGCAAAGGACATACATCCTATTGACCAGATTGAGATGCTTTACTCCACCTTGAAAGGGAAAACCATCGCAGCCCACCAATTGCAAAACTCCCTGAATAATATATCAGCACAGTTCCAGTTGGAAAAGGCCTCTTCATAGGCCAAAGATACTAGAATCAAGTCCTTAGAGGACTTAGTCATTGAGTTGGGACACGATCCCAAAGATGTAAAGGCCACTGCAAAATTAATAAAAAAGAAGAATGATGATATAGCTGCTCTAAAGAAGCAGCTCAAGATTCCACAGTTGCATCATCCACAAACAGTAGAAGTCCTGGAGGCACAAAAAGGACATGAAGAACTCATGGACTTGGTCCTAAAGCTAAATGACCAATTGAAAGAGACAGAGAAGGAGTTGGACATTTTGATTCAATCCAAACAAAGTGACCTGGCAACAACTTCCACAACTACCATTCCCACAGTAACAACAACAGTTCCTTCTACATTGGCAGCATCATTGGCACCTACAGCTCCACCTGCCATAGCACTGCCAATCACAACTGAGTCTACAACAGCAAGCACATCTACAGAGAAAACAACAGAGCTAGTGAAAGCCATGGAGGAGATGTCAATCCAGGCAACAGAGCTCAAAAGGTTAAAGGAGAAAGTGGCAAGCTTAGAAACTGACTGTAAGCTTTCCCAAATTCAACAAAGAGAAGAAACATAGAAAGCCCTAAGGATGGGTGAGAAAATTAAGGTCCTAGAGAAAGATTTGACATTGCAGAAGCCACTAGGATAGACTAAAGAAATGCTCTGGGCCAATATCATTGACTCTGTCAATGATATTTGGCCATCAATTCAAGTTATATTTGAGCAAACAGAACTAGTAAAGGTAGCTACTGGAGCTATCCAAAAAGTAAAGGAAGAGTTGGGTGATATGCCTGAGGATGCCAATCGACTCATCCACTTCCTGAACAATAAGAACAGACATGAGCTCAATGAGCTTGGTATAGAGGATAGGACTGAAGCCATCCTGGAAGTCAAAAAGGTTCTTTCCAAAAGAAACCTCATGGTCAACTTAGAAGAAAAATGCCATAACATGCAGGTGGCCATTGATAGGTTCATGGACAAATTTCAAATTTTGAGGGACAAAGGCCTTCCCAGTCCTATGCTTATCCATGATAAACTCATGACCCAATTGGACTACACTGACAAACTTAAGAAATTGGCTAAGGAACAAGCTAGTACTTCAGGTATCAAAGCCTTTCCTACACGGAAAGTACTATATGACACTTTTGAAAAATTGTTCTTTTTAGAGCATGAGGTGAAACATTTGTTTGTCACCAAGCCCAATTTTTCTAAGTACACAGAAGCAGATGAAATTTACAGAAGAATGTTGAAAGTAAAATTACCTGAGGATGAATGGTGGGAAAGAATGACAGATTTACTATAAGTTAACACAGTAAATTTGAAGGCAACCAGATGAAACAGGTAAAAGACAGGTCAACAGGGTCAAAGAGTATTAATGAAAGATCAAAATGAAGAAGATTCCAGTGTAAAACTACCAGCTAGCTTAAAGGGCCACAACTCAACTGCAATAGCCAACACTACCACAATAAAAGGGACAACATGATGCAGTTTTCCATCTGTCTTTATCTGCATGCTTGAAGATATTTTATTTTCTAAATTAAATCTCAAACTGTTATGAGATATTTTGTAATTATTTTTTGTATAAATACTTCATCTTTCGAAGTATTTAGGGTGGATTCAAATACATTTCTGTAGACTTTTCTCTCAAATCAAAGTCTTGTTGTATCGAAAAACTGGATTGGCTTGTTGGATCATGGAATAAAGCTCAGATATTTTCCAGGATTCTTGTGTAAAGTGAAAATCAAATAAGTATTCTCTCATGTGTATTATCGTTTTTCCTTATGTTCTTAATAATCATATGTGTTTCTTTGAAATCTGAATGTTAAACTAGGAATGATATTTCAGAACTTGCTTAAATGCACTCTGTCTTGCCTGTTTACATTCTTAATGTTTTCTGCTAAACTAGCTAGGGAATTCTTAGTTGCTCCTTAGCTTCCGTAGTTTTCATTTTGGTCTATGTAGCAAAGGATTCTTAATTTCCCTTTGTTGATGATCACCCTCTGTTCCTCATTCTGATCCCGGTCCAAGGATTCTTAAGTGCCCTTCACCTTGATTAGAATCATTCCATTCATCAGCCCTTGAAGATTTTCCTTTTGCTTTGCTAGCCTGCCCTGTGATCCGAATCTTGGGAGGAGGCCCCCAAGATCTAAAAGATTGAAATGGATCTTGGGAGGAGAGACCCCCAAGATATGAAAATTTGCAATGGATCTTGGGGGAAAGGACCCCAAGATCTAAAAACTTGAATTTCCAGAAGAAAAATAAGGAGAATGCCCAATAAACAAAACCACAAAGATTTTTATTTAAAATAGTAATGGAAATAAACCAGCTAGGGCGATGGTAGCTTATCTCTGAGAAGAGATGTGGTCGCTACATGCCTCTGAACTGTAAAGGCTACATTGTGGCGGACAATCTGTCCTTTTACAAAATGTGACTTGTTACTTATAGTATTTTTCAGTTACAATACCACGGGTCAATTCCATGGGTGAATGAATACCATGGGTGGATTTTACAATACCACGGGCAGATGCCATTTACAATACCATGGGTGAATGAATACCATGGGTGGATTTTACAATACCACGGGCGGATGCCATTTACAATACCATGGGTAAATTCCATGGGTCGATGAATAATATGGGTGGATGAGTACCATGGGTTGATGCCATTTTCCATTCGGATCATTCCTCCCTCCTTAAGAAGCAATGGTCCCCATTGCGTAAAGTTCCCTCCTGCAAAGCCTTTGTTGAATATGAAGATCCACTGAAGATAAGGGTTTTACGTGGTTAACCCAAAACCCTGATAAATGAAGATCCGAGGATAGAGATACCCTGTAATGCTTGTGACCAACTGTGATTCTGACAGTGTGTGGCCTAGCAAATGGACTTCGATGAACTGTGGGTTTGTGGATGACCCATAACCATGAAGAATGAAGATCCGAGGATAGAGATACCCTGTAATGCTTGTGACCAACTGTGATACTAACAGTGTACGGCCTAGCAAATGGACTTCGATGAAGTGTGGGTTTGTGGATGACCCACAACCGTGATGTTGGTTGCTGATGAAGTAGCAGGTGCCTACATAGCCTGGGGTGGGAGGGCACATCTCCAAATAACCCAAGCCGATTGCTGCTATGTTGAAACTGATGAATGTGAAGCAGGTGCCTACTAAAGTGGGGTGGGAGGGCACGTCTCCAATTGAAACCCACTCCGAATGCTGCTCCAGAATTAAAATGGACATAACTCGGCCAATATAACTCATAATATTTATTATAACCTGTTTTTGGAAGCAGAAGGACCATTTTGCATCTTCCCATGTGATGGAAATCCTTATCTGGGCACTCTGAGATCTCAGATTTGTGCTGCAACAGTTCCGCCGTCACAAAAATTCTGATAAAATAGCTGATTTTAAATCAGCGATATCTCCCACATCCGGACTCCGATTTGACCCATTTTTTTTTTGAAATTGGGTGATTTTTCGAGAGGAATCCAGATCTGGTATTTGATTTTGTAAATTTTGTACCAAATGTTTCAGATCTGATCTGCAAAGTCGCCGCCCAAAAAAAATCCTGCAAAAAAAATGAAAAAAGAAAAATTCTTCCTGCTTGACCCAAGAAAGTGCTCTGTGGAGGTTGTAGCACATGCCTGAAGTTTGTTGAATATTGCTGCAAAATTTGAAACTGAAACATGCATCAAACCCTCATTCCCATGGAATCATAACCTGCTCCGATACCACTGATCCAGATCTTGGGAGGAGGCCCCCAAGATCTAAAAGATTGAAATGGATCTTGGGAGGAGAGACCCCCAAGATCTGAAAACTTGCAATGGATCTTGGGGGAAAGGACCCCAAGATCTAAAAACTTGAATTTCCAGAAGAAAAATAAGGAGAATGCCCAATAAACAAAACCACAAAGAAATTTTTATTTAAAATAGTAATGGAAATAAACCAGCTAGGGCGATGGTAGCTTATCTCTGAGAATAGATGTGGTCGCTACATGCCTCTGAACTGTAAAGGCTGCATTGTGGCGGACAATCTGTCCTTTTACAAAATGTGACTTGTTACTTATAGTATTTTTCAGTTACAATACCACGGGTCAATTCCATGGGTGAATGAATACCATGGGTGGATTTTACAATACCACGGGCAGATGCCATTTACAATACCATGGGTGAATGAATACCATGGGTGGATTTTACAATAACACGGGCGGATGCCATTTACAATACCATGGGTAAATTCCATGGGTCGATGAATAATATGGGTGGATGAGTACCATGGGTTGATGCCATTTTCCATTCGGATCACCCTGTGAACACTCCCTTTAATGATCTGATCCAATTATGCTATCCTTTTATTGCTTCATAGCCCAATGACTTGAAGAAACTAGCTCTATCCATCTGTTCCTAGAATTCCACCACTCAACCAAAGTCAAAACCTTATGAACACTAATAACTAGCCTAAAATCCCACCCAAACAAAGTTAAATTATAAAGAGAGAGCCCTCTCTAGACTTAGGTTGGCTAGAACGTGAGTCTGAAGATTGGTTTGTGGTTACCTCAGATTATTCCTTTTTTTGATAACTTCTAGGGAAAACTTTTGAGTGATAACATAAACCCTTATTCATTTTTCTTTGAAACATGAAACTAACTATTTCAAACCTTATTTCGTCCAAGAGCTCAGGTTCAACTGTTGAGCTCCCTATCATTCTCTATTTTAACTATTGATCTGCCATGATTAAAGTGTTTGGCTAGATCTTTATTCTCTATCTATCAACATTAAATTTAAAGCATGAAAAGTCAAGATTAAGCTGTTTGACTTATCATGGATTATGGTATTTTAAACAAGCTACACATAATAATTATTTGCAGAAAAAGTAAAATAGTAGTGGAATATGAATTTGCACACTTTCATGATCTATTTTTATCTCTTTTTGTGGGGTTCATATTTTCCACTTTTTTTTTTGTGTCCTTTGATTGTTCTTTTAGGACATACCCTCTTTACATTTTTTAATTTGGGAATACATTTGCAGAAAGCAAAGGTATGTACAATATTACAATACTAACCATAGTCAATTCAAAATTATGAATCCTATTATTATAGGACCCTAACAGTGGCTCCACATGGGGATGACATCTCCTTGTGAGATGTCAAGAACACCGTCGACTAGTAGCCTGATCCATTGGGCCAATCCCAAACATGTATATGCTTTGTTGTATAATCTCTGTGACTGAAACTCTTGAACTGAAAATACACCCTTTTCTGCAAACTGAAATCTGATCTGAAAATGAAAGAAGGTACTGCAATTCTCAAACCAAACTAATAGATCATCAAGATCTTTAGGACCTTCTTTCCGGGCTTCAACTTCTAATGAATTATTTCATAACTTGTTGAAAACTGAAAACTAAAATAAACTGAATTCCTACCTACTTTAATCAACTGTTCAACTGCTGGTTAGGTAAAATGAAACAACCAATGCAACCATTCAAGCATTATGTAATTTGATGTATTTTGCTGCATTTGCTTGTTTGTGATCAGAACTGAGATTCTAAAACCAATTATAATCTTGTCAACAAATGAGAAGATAAGGAAATACTTGATTTCCTTTGTTGACTCTAGAAACTGTACAAAAGGATCTTCCAAGATATATACACTAATGTTTAACTGATCTAAGCAACTGTACAATTGTTCTGGATGGCCTCCATGCCATGAAAGTGAAATGTCATTTTCATCTTTATCACCCTGTAGATTTTCAAATAAGCTTTGTGATGATATTTCTACTGATTGAAATGTCTGTCTAGTGAAACCTTTATCATCTTGATTTTGAATCTCATAGTTAGTTAATGGAGAAAAATTCTGATTGCATTCATCATCTAACATATCAGCTATTGGATCATAAAAGACGTGGAAGGATTGCTGCAACCTATTACATATGGGTTTTAATGGGACTTCATGGATTTCTGCACGCTGTTCATCCTTTTCTTTGGAGATATTATCCCATATTTCCTTTAAAAATTGAAATGATTCAAAACATAGTGGTATAAAACTTTCCTGTGTCATTTGATCAGACGTCTCAATAGAATTTGATAACTGCACTTATGAAACTGAAGAATCTTGATTAATATTTTCATTGTCTTCTTTGTTGTCAATATCAATACCTAAAGACTACTGATTTTTTATTGCTTTAAATTTTTTTGTCATGAACTTAAAAGAAGCAAAACAAAGAGGCAAAGAAGCTTCACTTATTTCCAATTTTTTTGCGCTTCCTTCCTCACTTTCATAGTTGATATAAATAAGATGATCATTGTTTTCAAGCTGCTGAAACTGAATTTCTTTATTTCCCAAACTAGTTTCTGATTGCTCTATAAAGTTAGTTTGGATTTGAAGAACATAATTATCATCATACTGATCATATTTAGGCAAATCATTAAAAGAAGTAATGTCATCAAACATACACATTAGATCAGCAGATTGCTTCTCCACATATTGCTCTATAAATCAATCTTCTAATCTATGGTAGTTGGAATTAGCAGGAATTTGTTCATGGCTATCAACTTCTTCTTTTTGTGAAATAAATGTGTCATGGTGATTTTGAACAAAGAATTTATCTTTCATTATGATCTTTTGTATCCTTTCCATTATTTTGCTTACCAAAATGTCAAGTTTTACCTCTGCAATGTTGTTGTTCTCCGCTCCTGCTTTCAAGTTTTCTCTTCTAATTCGCAAATTAACTTCTACATCTACTGCAATGTTCTGCATCTGTTCCAATGTTGAGGGGTTTCTTTCTCTTAGCTAAAATTCTATCTCTGGATCAAATGCTTTTGGATAATGCAAGAGAGTTGAATCAGGAGAAGGTCTCATATTTGATGGCATAGAATAATAGATTTGATTAAATCTGTCTGAAAATTGTTGTATTGTTTCATTTGTCTGTCTTTTTAACTGATTATATTCTTCTATGATCACAAAAAGATTGACTTTGATTATCCATCTATCAAGGAAAAATTTGACAAACTGTTGGAAATTTGAGATGCTTGCAATAGGTAGATTTTTGAACCAACTCTTTACTCTGCAAAGAGAGAGCAAAAAGTCTGATTCTAACATCATCTTCATCAATCTCAAATAAGTCCAAATAATTCTCAAAACCTTGAATATGTTTTTGGGCTGTGATTTTACCATCTTCTCCATCAAACTTAGGGAGATACTTGTAATAGTTGTTAGTGAAAACATGGACTGTAGAGATAAGATGAGTGGCTTATACCTATCAGGAACTTTCCAAGGTACAGGAATATGTACAGGGATTGTAAGATCATTCTTGATTATTTGAGGTTTCTTGATTGAAAAATGATCATCAAAAGATTTAGAAGAATGCTGCTCGAATGTGTAAGGAGATTTTATATTTACAATTTTCAAAGGAAAATAATTAAAAAATAATCTAAGATCTTCTCTAAAATACAATATACATTGAAAAACCTTCTTGATGAGAAAAATGATATCTTGGATAACAATCCAAGTTAGAAACCTGATCTTCCCATATTGTTCTTTCAGATTCATTCCTCCAGTGGAGTATTGATTGTGAAATTGATTTTAACCTTTATGTGTTTGATCACTGTCCACCATCATAGATCAGATATGAACCTGTAAAATATTTCTAAAGAAAATGTTAGTTGTCCCCAACGGAGTCGCAAATTATGTTATCACTCCAAAAATTCCTTTGAAAAATTAGTAAAAGAAGGAAATAATAGAGGTAACCACCAACCACTTTTGGAGATCAGGACCTAGCCTTCCTGATGCTTAGAGAGGGCTCTTTCTTTATAATTTAACTTTGTTTTAGTTAATAAATGATTTTAGGCTAGTTATTGTTTGCACTTGGGAATTGTTTTGAATTTGGGTGGTGGGATCACTTTACTTAGATGAACAGAGGTTTTCTTCTATCATTGGGCTATGGGGTTGAATGTCAGATAAAGAAGACTGGATTCAGTTCTAAAAACAGTGTCTATAGGGCAAGATAGATGAGTTACTGCAGATCTCAAAGGCTAAATGGTGAAAAGGTTTCAAATCAGATCCAGGGATAAATTAAGGATTCCCTAGGCCGAACTCTGGAAGGAATGAAAGAAGTCAACCAATATGGGAGAACAATTAAGGGTTCTCAAATCCGGGTATCAGAGGAAAACATGTAAATGACTAACTGTGCAAACAGAGTGTATTTAAATAATTTCTGAGTGATATCTCCAGTTAGTTCATTCAAATTTAGAACACATTCAAGATTATGAAACACATAAGAAGGTAACAAAATTAAACAAAGAAGATACTTCACTGCAAAAGGCTCATCTCATGAATCTTGTAGCGAAATGATTTTATTACTTGCTCCAGTCTGTTGACTTGAAAATGGTACAATCACCCTTAGGTTTTAAGATCAAAATAACTCTACAAATGTAAAATAATCCACCCTAAAATACTTCAAATGAAGAAGTATTTATACAAATTCTAAACTCAAATATCTTGAAAAAATATTAAGATTTGTTTTACAAATATCTCAAACTGTTTACAGTAATAGAACTTAAATAAAGGACACTCAAAACTAATTGGCACTATATTTATGTATTGATGGTGACAAAGAAGAGAAATTCGAATTTGATAGCAACTCTTAATTGATGATGAGGCTTCCAAGTCACTAACTACCTCCTTCCTTTGTGCATTCTTCCCCAGAAATTCTGCAAAATTTGGATCCAGTGATACCTTTGTATATCTCAATCTGAGATATATATGTAAAAAGGGAAAGATGTTATTGTATATAAGTATTTTATTGAGATAAACCTCTTTTAGTTTCCCAAAATTCAACTCAAGCTGTTCACAATATTCTCTGCAAAAAGATGTCAAAAACAGGACTTTGCACAGTCCGAAAAATAGGCTGTGAATATATGCATTTATCTCGCTTTTTGTAATACCTGTGTAAAAAGTGAGATAGGTTTTTGTATATTGGCCTTTTAGGAACACAAACCTCCTCCAGTTTCTCAAAATGCATCTTGGATTGGCCACAATATTTTCTACAAAATTATGACTTAAACAAGAAATTTATCAAAAATGTACCATTCCTACTCTAATTTCATCTTTTAACCTTAATTTTCTTTTAACTGTTTTTATCTTTACTTTGGATAAACTTCATTGGTGAAAGTGTCTTCATCTTTGTTTAACCCTTATTGCCTCCACTTTTACTTTTACTGTTTACCTTGATTGCTCTGCTTTTTTATCTATCTTCACTTTGACATGAATTTATTTTATCTGTATGCTTTGTAACTGTCTCCCATGCTGTTTGTCTTCCCGTTGGCTGCTTTTATTCACTTTGAATTCTCAATATGATACACTTTTACTGATACTCTTTCATCTGATCGATTTATGTTTTTCCTTTTACTGTGCTTTTTTTACTTTCACTGTAACCTTTTGACTTTTACTCTACATTTCCAAATGAGAGGGTCGTTCTAGTTTTTTTTCTTCTCAAAATACCTTAAAATTGGTGAATTGGCTTGCAAATTGGTTTGAATGGTGATTGCAGAGGGTACGGTGGCTGCAGACGTGAAGTGGATACTCAAATTGGGTCTCTAGGGCTTCTTCGGGCGGTAGACGACAATGAATTTTGGTCGCAGAAGCTCAGGGTGTCGCAAACATATTGCTGAGGTCTTACAGAAAAAATGAGCGAAAAAGGATGAAATGGGGCTTCTCGACCTTTCAAAGGGCAACAGTTATATTTTGGCGAGGAAAGTATTTGATGGACAATGGACAGTTTTTGCGTTGGGCGGGGAGGTGGTTTTGGAGGCCATCGCACCGCTTTTGGCAGGCGGGTGGTATTTCCCCGAGGGAACGCAATCTATGTCGGATGCTGACATGTAGCAAAATCGGGGCCGAGCAAAACCGCCCATATCGCGTGCTCTCTGGCCGATAAAGGTTGGAGAGGGAATGAGCGCGATATGGACACACATTGTCAGACTTGGGAGTGAGAGATCTAACGGTTGTCGTGCAGTGATGCTGCACGGAGGGAAATCAGGGTGAAGATTTGCGGGGTTTTCTTTAACGACACCAAGGGTTGGTGGGTTAATAGGTTTATGTCGGGGAAATATGAAGCGGGGAGTTAATTTAAACAATGCGGGGGATGAAATTACAATTTATAATTAAATAGGGGTTTGAATATTATATATGAAGGAGTTATTTAATATGAGAAAAAGGTATATTGTGGAGCTAATACATTAGGTTAGTACGTTAATATGAAATGAATGTGCGGAATGTAAAATATAGTAAGAATAATGTAAAATATGATGTTTGGCTTGAATTTCTTCACTGTGGTGGCCCAATATCAACATTTAACACTTATACTTAGGATAAAAGCATTTTTTGTGGGTTTTTGAGTATTTTGAATGAGAGGGGAATTAGTTAAGGGGGTTTTACCTTTCCTAGGTAAAATGTGTTTTAAACTTAGGAAAAGGGGATTTTGTAGGGTAAAATGAGTGATGTAAAGGGAAAAGGGTGTTTTCATGAACGAGAAGGGTTTCAATCAAGTGGAATCTAATACTTGATGTCCATGAGTCATTACGCCAAGGGTCCAGTCCCACCAAAAGTCAGAGAAATGCTCTGAGCCTTTATGACTGAAGTATTTTAGTACTGGAGCACATTGTGGGGAGGGAAATTAGTAATATGCCAAATGATGTTTATCCATGATTGTAAAAATTGCTTGTACCTACCCATCTGCTATTTTAACATTTTATTCCTTATTTACATGGGTGCATTTGAGCTTGCAAACCCTTATTCATTTTTCTTTGAAACAAGAAACTAACTAATTCAAACCTTATTTCATCCAAGAGCTTAGGTTAAACCGTTGAGCTCCCTATCATTCTCTAGTTTAACTATTGATTTGCCAAGATTAAACTGTTTGGCTAGATCTTTATTCTCTATCAACATTAAATTTAAAGCATGCAAAGTCAAGATTAAGTTGTTTGACTTATCATGGATTATGGTATTTTAACAAGCTACACATAATAATTATTTGCAGAAAAAGTAAAATAGTAGTGGCATTTGAATTTGCATACTTTCATGATCTATTTTTATCTCTTTTTGCGGGGTTCATATTTTTCACTTTTTTATCTTTGTTTATTTTTGTCCTTTGATTGTTCTTTTAGGACATACCCTCTTTACATTTTTTAATTTGAGAATACATTTGCAGAAAGAAAAGGTATGTACAATATTACAATACTGACCATAGTCAATTCAAAATTATGAATCCTATTATTATAGGACCCTAACATCTACCATCATTGTGTTGGATTCTTCGTTGTGGGATTTGGATAAATTCTCATACCAACAGGGATTCCTGTCAATGTTTTTTGAATTTCATGCTGTGATTATATTTTATGGCTACATCCAACACATTCCATATTAACTCCATGTTAATTCATTGGCACTTGATTATGTTCATTTGTGGGCTCATTGACGTATAGGTGTGCATGTAGACATGTTCATATTTTGTGTTGATTTCAGCATTGAAGAGATAGGTGGCCCTTGAAGAGATTTGGAGATTCTGCGTGGTTGTTGATAAATGATATCCAGCGACTGAGAACTCGTATTTAGCATGATTTTTGCAGGGTAATCGTGGGCCTATAACCAACAATCCTAAGATCGAGGAAATGAAAAAATCGAAATGAGAAAACCTTGTCTTTTGTGCTATCAAAGTTGTATCAGAGCATAATATATATTGCCTTAAAGATGCAGGGAAGTAGATTTGTGGATGATTGGAAAGAGCATCGTCTTGTTATTTTGTGCAAGTAGTAGTAAAGGAAGGTGAGAATATTTGTAGTAGCCTAGAGCAAGGAGTGCTCAAATGGTTCCAGAAGAAGTGGACCTGAGATACCAAAATATTGAGCTTAGAGGAGAGAAGCTTGATGAGGTATCATGTATAAAGAAGGGGGGACTTTCTACTATAGAGGTTTTGTTGCAACTCATAGGTTTAACTGTTACTGGAAGACTAGATGCTTATGACTAGGAGGTCATAAATTCTTTATACCCCAAGAGTCTGATGCAGAAGCATCGACACACCCAAGTCAAGTCAAAATACCTCTGATAAATCTTCAAAAAATCAAATTTCTGGAAGGCGCAACTGTCAAGCAAAGAGCTAATTTGTTATTTATTGGCACAAATAGGCAAATCATTAGCAATCTTAGAAATTTGGTTGTTGGCTCGCAAGGTTATTTAGGGCATTGAGTTGAGGAATTCATGGATCTATCATGATCCATGTTGTTGGAAAATTTCTTTAAATTGCAATAAGCCACGTTGTCGTGGGTAGCCATTTTAATGGAGATTAGGCCCATCGAGCCATGTCATCATTGTATGTGAATTAGAAGAGTGATTATATTCATTCTTGTTTATGTGTGATTGAATTCATGAATTGTATAATCTACATTATTCATTAAATGATTGATGGCATGTATTTTGTGTAACTCCCTTCTACCACATCTACCCAAGCAACCGGCTAGCCAGGGTAAACATGCGACAAGAGGCCACTATGATATGATTCAACCTCCTAAGTCACATTAAGGAAGTGGAACCGACGAAAACACACCATACAGACATCCAACATCATCAACAAAACCCTCAGAAGACAAGTCAACCACTCAAACAGCCTGTTCCTGGGTTTCACAATTGTTTTAGGTCTCTTAGGCCATAGTCGCTCTCATGTTATGGGCAAGGGAGCAACCAACAACCTAAAGTCGCTCTCAAAGGCATGCCTGCTAGCGAGTGTGGACCAAAATTGTAGCATTGTGCCAGCGACCCCAGGATTTAAGCCACTTTCTCAAGCTCAGAGCCCAAGACACTACCCAGAACTGATTAGTCTCTTCAAATCAGTAAATTAACATGGAAATGAAAGTACTAAAGCAAATACTTGTTCAAGACCTTAACTGGATCCCTACTGGCCATGACAGGAATTTTGTCAAACATATCATCGACATGCAATCTACAGGTGTAAACAACATAATTAAGTGTAGGGATATCGTACTTAATTGAGAATCGCTATGAACCATTGTTCCTTCATGCCATTTGCTGCATTATCATCTATTAGGTCATAAGCACATTATCCATTTACATACAAGTAAAAACATGTTGAAATCCATACATAGCTACTGTCATAAAATGTGCATATAACTAGCATAATAGGAACAAAACTATAATAAACATATTAGCCATCAAATCCATAAATACATCAGTACCTTTACACATGTAAATCAAGGGAATGGATTTCTCATTAACGAATGCAACGAACCAACTGGAGATGGGACTACTGCGTTTCATCCTACCGTAGAATGGATAAGCCAAATCTCTCTTCATCCATTCACCCCCATGCCATATTCCAAGCATGAATGTGGGATCTCATAGAACACATCAATCAAAACTCATTCAGGGCTTCCAGAGGCCATCCAGCTCAACCCATCAGACAGTGATTCCACCTCACGGTCAGACATCCCCAAAACCATCGCCAAATCGGTCTCCATCCTAGCTATCCAGAGCTCCAGAGCATTTGTTCCAACCAAGGCTCCAAGACTAGTAACTTAACCCACAATTGTTGCCTAGATCCAAAGCATTTGTCCAACCAAGGCTCCAGGACTAGTAACTCAACCCACCAAGGGCTCCAGAGCGTTTGTCCAACCAAGGCCCTAGGACTGGTAACTAAACCTAAGTTGTTACAGGGCTCCAAAGCATTTGTCCAACGAAGGCTCTAGGACTAGTAACTCAACCCAAGTGGTTATAGGGCTCCAAAGTGTTTGTCCAACCAAGGCTCTAGGACTAGTAACTCAACCCAAGTTGTTATAAGGCTCCAAAGCATTTGTCCAACCAAGGTTCTAGGACTAGTAACTCAACCCAAGTTGTTACAGGGCTCCAGAGTGTTTTTCCAACCAAGGCTCCAGGAACTAATAACTCAACCCAAGCTAAGGAAACATAAGAACCAACCAAAACAAAATAATGAAAATAAACCCACAATCACCATGGCTATCAAGGAAATGGCAAGGTTAGGCAATCCACTGTCAATCCATGCAATCCCCCATTCCAATGATAGATCATGACCAATAATCCACATGCATATGTCGTGCATGTCCAAACTAGTGAAGGAATCATACATGCAACTCAGTACCTACAAGCAAATCTGATGTAGTTGTTAATGTCGATGCCTTCTTGTGCTTTCCTATTCTTCCTTTGTCTTCTTGCTCCAAGAATCCAAGTATGCTACACTCTCCAAGAGTGCTCCAAGAAAACTCTAAGTATCCAAGAGTATGAGACAGAGAGAATAATGAGAGAGAGCTCCAAGACTGAACTGACCAAGTCTTGCCCACTGATCCTTAGAATCCTTTTTATTAATGAGGCCTCTATTTTCTTCATTTTCCATTATTTTCCTCCATTTTCCTCCTCACATGCAACCTATGACCTTTCACCTTCCTTTTCTCGTAATTTCCATTATTTTCATAAATAAATGTGCCAAAATACCTTTTTGCCTCTTTAATTCCTTAGCCACTGCCTTTGCTAATTTCCTTAACCATAAACAACCAAATGAACAACCACTAGGACATCCTTCCCACAATTCAGCTTGGAATACATGTCCCATCATTCATGTTATTTATATATATTTACATGGAATTTTCACCAGAGCTATTACAGAACCCTCCCCCTTGGGGGAACACTGTCCTCGGTGTTCAATGACACCTATAACCAACAAGACTATTGAAAACAAAACATACTACCTATGGAGCTTTATAATATAGCATGTTGCAGTATTTACAATAACCATATGCTAAAACAAAACAACATGATAACATATTGCATCGTGGAGCCTTATAACACAACTCAATATTTACAATAACCACATATACACATATACACATTTGATAAACCAAAAAATAAGAGAATACAATGCCTGTATCAATCAACAAGGGAATCCAGATGCTCACACCTCCTTCCTCAAAGTATTACCAGGATTCACCTCCTTCCCAGGAAGTCCAGAATCTACTGCCACAGTGAAAGCTACGTCCAATGTCTAACGTTGCAATCCCATGCCACTTGTCCTCTTAGTGAACAGTTACTAGATCGTTGTTCCAGGTCACACTCCCAATGTGCATCTGATTCCATCTGGCAATGCTCATGACCAAAACAAATCCATCCCCAACCTTCCCTTCTCTACTACATAGTCCCTCAGGCAATCTGGTCAACCCTTTCATGTAGTCACTCACCTTCCAAGTTCCGCTAACACCCCCATCCCTTGGCAAGGCTCCTCGCATTGGAAGATACCAAAACCAAGGCATATACCTGCCTCAAAACCATCATACCGGTCATAGTATGCTCATGACAATCAATGGACATAATTGGGTACTAATGTCACACAATGGCCCTATTCTTAAAGTGTTTTACCAACATACTCTTGCATATTCCAATTCTTTTCACTGTTGTTGTTGTTGATTTTAACCACCCAACTGATCATGTTCATGCTTTCTCGTACCAAGCACATAAGTTCCATTAGATTCAAAATAAATTGAAATAACTTCAAATCATACCTCATTGGTAGCTCATCAAAAAGGTACATTTGCAATCATGTTCACTTCCTATTACAACAAGTCAAACTAGCATATTTAACCAAATCAACTTGTATAAAAATATCTCATCAAGTTAGCTCAAAACGTAATCGTCATAGATCAAAATCATAAATCACATGTAATCATCATAAACCATAATCATAATTCACATGTAATCATCATAAACAATAATCATAAACCACATGTATAATAAAGTTGAAATAAAATACTGATACTTATCCTTATCTATCCTTACTTTTACCTTTGTTCTTATTTCATATGCACTTCGGATTAGTTTCCACACCAGACAAACACCCAATGCCTTCTCCTCAACCATGTGTTCATACACATAATGTGCATCACACACATATGACCACACACGACATACAACTCCATGTAATACATGCACCCACACTTGACATACCACACATACACCTACACCTAGTGTATACAATATAATACATACACCTACATCCAGTGCATAACACAACACAATACATATATACCCTATGTACAACACCACACAATACATGCACCTACACAATGCACATACCTAGTACCATGTGCCCTCAACACAACATGTATGACATGCACACAATACCACACATGCACTAGTACCATATGTACAACATGTACGCAGTACCACCTGTACACTGCACCACCTGCACAACGTGTGCACAACATCACATGTACACGATGCCCCCTGCACAATGTGTAAACAATGCCACATGTACACTACACCACCTACACAATGTGTACACAATACCATATGTAGATAGTACCACATGCACAACATGTATGTGACACCACATGTACATAGTGCCACATGCACGACATGTACACAGCACCACCTGCACACAGCGCCACTTGTACAACATGTACACAACACCACTTGTACAATCATGCACACCACACCATATGTACATAGGACCACATGTACAACATGCACACAACACCACTTGTACATAGCATTGTATTTCCAACATGTACATAGCATCATTTGTACACAACACTGCATATCCAACATGTGCACAACACCATATGCACACAACACCGCATATCCATCATGCACACAGTACAATATCTACACAATACTGCATATACAACATGTACATAGCACCATCTATACCCAACACTAAATATGCAACATTCATACAACACTATATGTACTACACCATGTGCATAGCATTACATAATCAACATGTACACACACTAAATATACACCACACCGCATGCGCACAACATTACAGACGCAACAAGTACAACATATACGACATATGCACAATAGTCGTGCCACGCATCCAAAACCACACTGACTCTTTACCGAGCAACCTTGGTTCCATCATCTCATCCATGCTTGTCCTAGCATGCCACAAACCACACTGCTTTCATTTCGCTGATGTATCCCTTGGTATAGCTTGTCCACAACATAGACATCATATAGTCACATAATATCAACTCATAACCACGTGATACTAACTTCATAGATGAGCCGGGCTACTCTTTCCACTTGATTCCTTGTGAACGAGGAACCTCTTCATGTCATTCACCTGCATAAGCAATCGATCCTCCACAAGAATGATCCCTAGAAACCTATCAGACAATAACATAGATACATGGATACATACATATATAATCATCAACATAAAACAATCATCATCCTATTAGACAACGACATACATACATACATGTATACATATATAAACATCAGCATAATCATGATCATAACATACTAATTACTGGATAACATAAGGTCTAGGTTAAGAAAAATTCCTTTATTCATGCACAACATTGAGAACAATCGTTCCCAATAATAGCCAAGTCATCTGACACCTCATATCCACTTACTTTACCTTCTCTGGTTATCTTTCTCATGACTATATTGCCACTGTCCATTTACACCAATGGACCTAACCAGTCCAATTGTAGAGCCAACCAGTCCAACTGGCAACCACAACCTACCTTCCGCTACAGTTACTCATGCACAAAGCTTCATCTGAATCTTACATTACCTTTCAGGTATCACACAACTCTCCCGAGCTCCATTAACTTACCTCTTCCCCAACCAATTCCCAAGACACTAAAAACATAGAAGGCAAGACAAGAAACAACCAAGAAGGAAACCATGAAACCAATAACAACACGACTTCACAACAAAGTGGCATGATCATGCACAATACATAGCAAAATCGCAAATCAAGCTCAAACAAATCAAAAAGACCAAAAGCACAAATCTAACAACAAACACTATGACTCAATCCCCATGGTTCCTAGGGAAACTCAACCAAAGCCTTCTTCAACATTTCATGGAAACCTCTCTTTGCCATGCAGTCCCCTGCATCATATTTCCATAAACACATAATTGTTAGTGTATAAATAAACATAACCATACATCAACTACATTATCTTATTGTGCCAAGCATGTTGCTTGCAACTGAACACATCCACGCCATCTCTCAAGGGACTCTAATCCTGTGACAGATCCACCTGTAACTAAAGACTATCTAATATACCTATCAAGTACATGTCCATGAATATAACACATATCCACATAATGTCAAACAAAATCAAGGTTAAGAAGATTCCCTGTATGCAAAGCACTTGTTTGTTTGGAATTAGGGTTTCCAAACATAGTTAAAGAAATTCTCACCTGAGTCCTTTCTTTTACCTTTACCCTACTGCAACTGAGTCCTACTATACACTGTCACGTCACCCAACTTTTAGTTATATAAACACATCAATTATTATCTCGTCACGCTAATACCAAGCATGTTTCCTGCAACTACTCACATGTGTCCATCACATGTTCCAATATCAAGACAATCATATCTATCAATTTGAAATAAACTCTTACAAACAATCATGTCATAATCCATAGTAAATTCATAGTCATTATACATAATGCTACAACTATCACCTACTACACTCAAGTACATATCAACTATCTCAACACATATGTGTTAGCAAAACCATCTTAAAGCAAGATCATTGGAACACATACTCATATTATGGAATTCACCAAACATTCAACCAGCTTGCAAACATACCATGTTAATTAAATCAAATAAACACATAGTAGACACCAAACACTCAACACCAAATAGACGACATAATCAAACAACCAAGCACCAAATATACGATATAAGAAAACTCATACCTTAATGTATATCAGGGGAGGCTATCTTGTTTACACAATAAAGCTAGGTTAGCACGATACAACTTCACAACATATCAATTGCAACATAAATCATGATATCCATACCAATAACTAACTAACATGTTCACGTCATAAGATCATAAGCATTTGTCGTTCATTCATAACAATCACATATGTACGATCAATCTAGATTAGTACGACACCATATCACAAATATGTCGGCTCATACCTGAATATTGCAACCATAAACATCTGCATAGGTCAATCTAGGTTAACACACTACATATAACATCAAGATCTTCATTGCAATGAACATAACCATCACCGGTATGACCAATCCAAATTACAACATCAAGATCTCAATGAAATAACCCTAATTATCAATTTAACTAACATATAACAACAATCAATTAACATATAACATGCTCATCAACAACATATAACATAATCATCAAGTTATCTAACATAAAACAACAATAGCAATGCATACAACCACAGGATACCATCATTCATGACTATCTGACACATGTACATATAACTATAATGGTCAACTATCATCTACTATGTATGCAACCATAACATCAAAAGACATGTACATAAACCTAATGTATATAAACCTATTTCATATAACAATCCTTAACCTACGTACCTGCATGCCAAACATACAATACCTGTATGACGATATGCTCTTACCCCAAAGTCTGATGCTGTAGCCCCACTATGATGATCTGCATCTCTTGATCTATCTCAACCAACATATTAGCATCATAACATACCAGTATCATCCTAATGACCTAGATTGCATACCATGACTTCACAAGGCATGTTTGACCTACCATTCAAACTATAACCAAGACCATACATGCATAACAACTGTATATAAACATATAGCAAATGAGTACCAAACCATACACACATCATTCTAGCAATAGTCCAATCATCAATGCATGACCATAACAATTACACAAACCATGACCTCATGCATGACAACAACAACCTCATCACGTGCATATGATAATATGTGAACACCGACGTGCATAACAATGCATAATAAATCCATAAACCTATGAAGACATACTCCACAACAACATCTTCAACCTTCACATGGTGACATCACTACAACCATGCTCAACACCATACAAATGCAACAAGCATATGGACTACATGCATAAGGGACACATATGCAACCAACATGAATGCATGACCAACACACAATCCACGAAGAGCATAACCTAGTTTTCGTACCACTCTGTAACACCCTCCTCCCACATCTACCCATGTAACCGGCCAACTGGGGTAAACATGCAACGGGAGGCTACTATGATATGATTTGACCTCCTAAGTCACATTAAGGACATGGAACCGACAAAAACACACCATACAAACATCCAACATCATCAACAGAACCCTTAGAAGACAAGTCAACCACTCAAACAGCTTGCCCCTGGGTCCCACTGTTGTTTTAGGTCTCTTGGGCCATATTCGCTCTCATGTTATGGGCAAGGGAGCGACCAACAACCTAAAGTCACTCTCACAGGCTTGCCTACTAGTGACTGTGGACCAAAATTGTCAGTGTTGTGCCAACGACCTCAGTATTTAAGCCACTTTCTCAGGCTCAGAGCCCAAGACACTGCCCATAACTTATCCATCTCTTCAAATCAGTAAAGTAACATGGAAATGAAAGTACTAAAGCAAATACTTGTTCAATACCTTGACTGGATCCCTACTAGCCATGACAGGCATTTCGTCAAACATATCATTGACATGTAATCTATAGGTGTAAACAACAAAATTAAGTGTAGGGATCTCATACTTATCTGAGAATATTTATGAACCATTGTTCCCTCTTGCCATTTGTTGCATTATCATCTATTAGGTCATATGCACATTATCCATTCACATACAAGTAAAAACATGCTGAGAGCCATACATAATTGTTGTCATAAAATGTGCATATAACCAACATAATAGGAACATAAATACAATAAACATATCAACTACCAAATCCATAAATACATCAGTGCCTTTACACATGAAAATCAAGGGAATGGATTTCTCATTAATGAATGCAATGAAACAACGGAGATGGGACTGCCACGTTCCACCTAACCGTAGAATGGTTGAGCCAAATATCTCTTCAGCCATTCACCCTCATGCCATATTCCAAGCATGAATGTGGGATCTCATAGAACACATCAATCAAAACTCATCTAGGACTTCCAAACGCCATCCACCTCAACCCATCAAACAGTGATTCCACCTCACGGTCAGACATCACCAAAACCATCACCAGATCGGTCTCCATCCTAGCCATCCAAGGATCCAGAGCGTCTGTTCCAACTAAGGCTCGAAGACTAGTAATTCAACCCACAGTTGGCGCCAGGCTCCAGAGCATTTGTCCAACCAAGGCTCAAGGACTAGTAACTCAACCCAAGTTGTTACAGGACTCCAGAGCGTTTGTCCAACCAAGGCTCCATGAACTAATAACTCTGTTAGGCCCCTATAATACTAGTGTAACCCCTTATTGTTATTAGTATAACCCACTTATTATATTGATGTACCCATGTAGTGCCCATATTGTTACTATTGTGCCCCATAGAAGCCCACTATTGTTATTATTGTGCCCTTACATTATTATTGTTATGTCGGCTCTAATTATGTTATGACCCCTTAGACTCCTATATATAGAAAGGAGGTCTTTTCATTTGTATCATCCAAGAATTGTTCATTTATGTAATGTAAAGGAGGTTTCCCCCTCGAAGAGGCTGAATTGTAAGGCGTTGATCTATCTTTTCTATCTTTTCTTGAGCTAGTTTCATAACATTTGGTATCAGAGCTTTGGATTCTAGGGTTTCGCTGCTCCAAACAGGTCATCGTGGAATTTTCGCTATAACTTTTTTTTCTGTAACGTTTCAGAAGTCGCAAAAAAAACCCATTTGAGAAGAAATCGCGCTGAACCTTGGGTCCGAATTTCAGATCTTTTTGCGCGATATTTGCGGAGATATGATCTGAGGAAGTTGGTGTTTTTGCAGACTCCTGAATTACATTCAAAACAGGTGACCTGGGGAAAATTGTCATAACTTTCTCTCTGGGAATCAGATTGAAATTTCGTAAGAAGGTACAGAAAGAGGACGGACTGTAGTTTCTTGGATATCTTTTTTAGAATCAAAGATCGAAAATTGTACACGTGGTACTTCATACAAGTTCGCTCTTCTGGAAAGGTCTATAATCAGGTCATCTTGGGAGATTGTGCATAACTTTTTCTTGGAGAATCCAATTTGGATCAGACTGGTGGCATTGGAAAGAGGACACAGAGGGCTACTACAGGTAGCAATTTCAGAACTTAAAGATCCAAAAGTATAGAGTTACAATCATTTCAAGATCGAGCTCCTAAAATCAAGAAAAAGCAAGATGAGGAAGTTTGATGGCAAGGATCCGGTAAATTGGATACTTCAGATGGAGCAATATTTTGATCTACATGGTGTACCACTATTACAAAAGGTATGTATTGCATCTCAATATTTAGAACCGGATCAATTTTTATGGTATAAAGGGCTTTTTTCTCGTAAGCAACTTGTTACGTGGTCAATTCTCACAAAGGAAATGATAGCACATTATGAGGATACAAAGAGCAACACCTTTTTTGGAGCAACACCACAACAATTGGAAAGAGTAAAAGAGCTTTGTGACATATTGGAAAGTAAAATTATGGCAACAAGGAAGTCTACCCCTCATAACTATAAAGATGGAAGTGTTGTTTCTCCTAGCCTTCCACAACCTACAAGGGTTATGTTAGCGCTTGAAATTTCACCTCAGGCTGAGAAAGGTAAACTTCAAGGCAACATCAAACCACTTAGCCTCGTAGCTAGCCCTACGGGGCAGGAGAGGGCTCTCTCCGGTCTATCTCAGTAAAGATCTTCAATGGGCGAGATGACCAATAGGAAAACACTGATTTTAGGCTAGTAAACTGATCAAGAGGTTTAAATTTGGGATTTTTAAAGTTTTGGTGGAAAATTGGGGAATGGCAATTTCGGGTGCGGGGATTGGACACAGTTTTCGCAGGGAGTTCTTTGGGGCGAGGTAGGAAACAATATTGATGCCTTTGATAGAGATGGATGGATGAGAATGACTGGTGAGGAGTTAAGGAGAGCAAGCAATAACCTTGAATTCCCCTTAAACAGTTGAAAACATTGATATTAAGCAAACTTAAAAGCAGAGCATGACAGTCATGAATTCTACTTTAACACTTCATTTGCCTAATTTGCAGAAGGAAAAGTAGGGAAATGATTCACATAACACACTTACAAGTACAAAGAGAAACACACCATCAATACATGTGACCACAAGAATCCCAAAAAGGACTGCAAAACCCTGGTCTTCCTTTGCCAAAAATTGCAGAGATGCAGTGAATAATACAATAAGAGCTTCTCCCTCAAGAGTCCAACCATGAAAATGAGCAAGAAAATACATAATATAGATCATCTAACCTCTTTCCCCGCCTCCATGGGTCGAGCTCACTATCCTAGGAGCTGTTTCAACCACTTCTAAACTAAGCACTGAAAACTAGGCAGTCAAAACAACTTGCCTCTATAAGCTAGGAAACCAATTCATTCATTTAATTTTCACCTATTTCATGAATGAATCTTCTAGAAGAGGTACATAAGTGTAAAAGTGTCATAAAATTACATTAATTACATCAAAGAGGATAATAATCCACCCCAAAAAGTCAAACAGGGTCAAACTGCGTTTTTCTGAGCTGTACACTGAAATTTGGAGAAATTTGCCTAACGGGTCGCGCGCCTCTGGGACCACTTTTGGGGCACTTCCAGGTGTCCAAATTGAGCAAGAGTAGGCTTGTTGGAAAGGTATGTGAGTCTACTTTCCAACCCAACTATAATTTCTGAATTTGGTGGTCATTTGCCCCTCCAAAATTGCAATCTCCCAAGACTGCTTTCTGTGTCTCAAAAATGTGGCAGAAAGTCATTTTTTGCTTGTTTTTTGACTTTCTGGAGGCCCAAAACTTCATAAAATCTCTTGGCCATGGATGAGCATATGTAACTTCTCATGAAAAATCTGGAAATGCTGAGTTTTTGCAAAATGGAGTTGCCAGGATGAAGGGTCGCGCGGGGGGTGAGACCCGTTAATGAAGAAAACCTGTAAATTGCCTGAAAAAACCAAAATTTACCAAAAATGCTCAAAATTTCTTGGGATTTGTGCTGTGGCTAGGCTATTTAGTGCCTTGGTCAGTCAAAGAGGCTTTGGCCAAAATTTGGAGTGGATCGGGCCTTTTCCGTCGTTTTAGTGCCTTGGCCAACCTCCTTGGATCTGGCGATTGCAATTTTGACATTTCTCTAAAACCATGACACCTGTGCAAAAAGTGAAGGAGGTTTTTCTTCTTTGGCATGTTATGGACAAAAACCTCTCTCAATTTTCCAAAATTCATCTTTTATTGCTCTGGAACATCATTTGAGTGCGACTTGTCCCGATGTGTGAAACAAGGAATTTTGTCGAAATGGAGCGAAATGAAGGGGATAAGAGGCTTATAAATTCTTGGGGAAATTTTTGGGAGTGGGGAGGGATGTTAGGAAGCAGGGGAAAGTGGAATCTCAGAGATTGAGCGAGGGGAAGGGGTAAAAAAGGGCAAAACACAGGCCAAACCTAGAAAATTGCCAGGTTGTAGCTAGAAACTAGGGTTTGTGCAAAAATAAGGAATTTGGCGGATCTAAGGGATGGGAAGCATTTGATAAGGTACTTTAAGGATAGGGGAAGGTTTATGAACATCAGGATACAAGTTTTGCCGATGATTTGACCGTCCAAGAGAAATTGCCTTCAAAACCCTAGGAGAGGGAAATGACCTTACCTAGGCGCAACGGAAGCATGAACAAGGTGTACAATGACTCATTAGACACTGAGATGATAATGAAAACCCTATGAATGATGATAGACTCAGCTGAATAGTGACATAGATTGGCATTTGGGCAACTTTGCAAAGAGTGAAAGCAAACCCTAGACCTAATGCCTAGTGACCAAATTTTGCTTGAAAACTCTTTGAAATGACAAAATTTGACCTTGACATTTCAAAATCACTTTGTAAGAGCATGTTTGATCACTGAAGGAAGGCTGGAAAGACTGACACTAACAGGTTATACCACAACAATTGGAAGAAAAAAGAGAAAAGGGGCTTTGTTACAATTGTGATAGCAAATGCACTAAAGGTCATAAGTGTGCTGAGAAGAAATTATTTTACATAGAATATGAAGAGGAGGAAGAAAAGGATCAAGAAACATCAAAAGAAGAAGATATACACCAGGACCCCACCCCAGAGAAAGAAGAAATGAATCAGACCATATCTTGTAAACTATTTGCAAGAATGACCACTCCCCAAACTCTCAAGATAGAAGGACATATCAAGAAGAAAAAGGTGCAAGAAGTGAAAGATCACATCAAGAAAGAAGAAATGAATCCAACCATATCTTGTAATTCATTTGTCAGAATTACCACTCCTCAAACTATCAAGATAGAAGGACATATCAAGAAGAAAAATGTTCAAGAAGTGAAAGATCACATCAAGCGTCAAGAAATGAATCTGACCATATCTTGTAAAGGATTGGAAGAAATTACCACTCCTCAAACTCTAAATATAGAAGGACATATCAAGAAGAAAAAGGTTCAAACAGTGAAAGATCACATCGAGCATCAACAACAAGTTCTCCAACTTTTAAAGGATAACGCCACTTCGGTGCAAAATCAAACGAAACAACAGGTAGATCAACATCGTAGTAAAAAATGTTTTGATGTAGGTGATTGGGTATTTTTACTGCTACATCTCAAGCAAGCTATTTATGAGAAGGAAATGTTGGCAATACTACATGCACTTAAAAAATGGCAACCTTACCGAATGGGAACACTCTTCAAGGATGAGGATGTGGAGGCATTGTTTTGTGCTATTTCTATTATCCAACCAGATTGGATAAACGAAGCAAGGGATGAATGGAAGAAGGACGAAGAAGTATGGCCACTTATTCAAAAGTTGCAAAAGATCCCAATTCAAACAATATTGCCAGCAATTGAAGAGGAAGGAAAAGTCATATTGGAACCTGGAGCAGTCACAGAAACAAGAACCTGACAGCTACGAAATCGATCAATTTCAGAGTATCTCATCAAGTGGAAGAACTTACCCGCTGAAGATTCCACATGGGAGGACAAGAATTTTATACAGAAGCATCAAGAACTACTCAAGCGTTGAGGACAACACTTTTTGAAGGAGAGGGGCATGTTAGGCCCCTATACTACTAGTGTAACCCCTTATTGTTATTAGTATAACCCACTTATTATATTGATGTACCCATGTAGTGCCCATATTGTTACTATTGTGCCCCATAGAAGCCCACTATTGTTATTATTGTGCCCTTACATTATTATTGTTATGTCGGCTCTAATTATGTTATGACCCCTTAGACTCCTATATATAGAAAGGAGGTCTTTTCATTTGTATCATCCAATAATTGTTCATTTATGTAATGTAAAGGAGGTTTCCCCCTCGAAGAGGCTGAATTCTAAGGCGTTGATCTATCTTTTCTATCTTTTCTTGAGCTGGTTTCATAACAAACTCAACCCTAGCTAGGGAAATAGGAGAACCAACAAAAACAAAACAATGAAAATAAACCCACAATCACCATGACTATTCAGGAAATGGCAAGGCTAGGCAATCCACTGTCAATCCAGAGAATCCTCCATGCTAATGACAGATCATGACCAAGAATCCACATGCATATGCCATGCATGTCCAAACTAGTGAAGAAATCATACATGCAACTCGGCACCTGCAAGCAAATCTGATGTAGTTGCTGATGTCGATGCCTTCTTGCGCTTTCCTGCCGTTCCTTTGCCTTATTTCTCCAAGAATCCAAGTATGCCACACCCTCCTAAAGTGCTCCAAGAAAACTCCGAGTATCCAAGAGTATGAGAGAGAGAGAATAATGAGAGAGAACTCCAACACTGAACTGACCAAGTCTTGCCCACTGACCCTTATAAGCCTTTTTATTAATGGGGTCTCTATTTTCTTCATTTTCCATTATTTTTCCTTCATTTTCCTCATCACATGCAACATTCGACCTTTCACCTTCCTTTTCTCCTAATTTCCATTATTTTCATAAATAAATGTGCCAAAATACCTTTTTGCCTCTTTAATGTCTTTGCCAATTTCCTTAGCCATAAACAATGAAATGAACACCCACTAGGATGTCCTTCCCACCGTTCAACTTGGAATACGTGTCCCATCATCTATGGTATTTATATATTTATTTCGTGGAATTTTCACCAAGGTTGTTACATTTTGTATACATCATTATATTTGTTGGTCGGGTTATTTTTTCCATCACTATGTTGGATTCTTTGTTGTGAGATTTGGATAAATGCTCATACTTGTAGGAATTCTTGTCCTTATTGTTTGAATTTCATGGTGTGATTATATTTTATGGCTACATCTAACGCATTCCATATCAGCGTTGTGTTAATTCATTAGCACTTGATTATGTTGATATGTGGGTTCATTGACGTATAGGTGTGCATGTAGATGTGTTCATGTTTTGTGTTGATTTCAACATTGAAGAGATAGGTGGCCCATGAAGATATTTGGAGATTCTGCGTGGTTGTTAATAAATGACTTCCAGAGATGCAAGCTTGTATTTAGCATGATTTTTGCAGGGTAATTTTGGGTCCATAACCCACCCAGGATCGAGGACATGAAAAAATCGAAACAAGAAAACCATGTTTTCCGTGTTATCACACATGCATGTGCAGTTAAAATTTTCAATATAATAACAATTTCCTTGACATCATATATATTATTGTTTGTTGTTGAATATTATATGGCTTTATTTATAGTGATTTGTCACTGAATTTCACTCTATAGGTTAGAATGGTATAGGCTCAACTTACCTATTATAAGTCTGTGTTTTCTAAAGCTGGAATTATGCGATACAATTCTGTATGAATTTATTTATAGTGATTTATTATTTGAATTCATTGTATATGTTAGGTTGGTATGTGCGTAGTTTAATCACTTTAAAGATTATAACTATTTTTGTTGTTTAGATTTTATTTTTAAATATGTAAAAAAAATTAAAAACATTTTTGATATTTGAATTGGAAGAAATACATAAATTAGTTTTGCAAATTCAACAATTGTAAAATATTTGATTTGAAACAAAATTCATTAATAGTTAAAATAATCAAAATCTATAACAATTACACAAAATTTCATATATATATATTGATGGCCCAAATTCAATGTATGTTGAGATGCTTACTTTTAGTTATCACACAGTTAAGTGAACTCACTGGAATTGTAGTGAGTGCAACAATCATGCTAAATATACTTATCCCAAGGTGGATAAGTCACTGTATACACCATGCTACATACATCCCCGTTTACGATATTTTCCATATACATCAAAATTAAATACTACACACACATTTTTATGTGGTGACCAGGTCCAACAGTGGAGGTTCAATGAATCCAATCAGAACTATTGGGCATGTAATTGCAACTGGAAATTACAAAAGAAATCTTGGTGTATATAGTAGGCCCGATAACCGGAGCATTGATCATCACTGCTGCTTATACCTTAGTTCATTTGAAAGTCGAGCCAAACGATGAGAGAAAAAGGTTCACGAGGAGCTTTAGGAAATGAATATTTCAAAAAAAAATATGGTGTGGATATATCAATAAGTTATGTTTGTTTGAGTGTTGCATTTGATAGCTAGAAATATAATAAATAACAAACAAAAATTGGATCTATAACTTATAACAAAGTTTTATTGGGTGTTTGTCCATAAAATCTTATTAAAAAACTGTGAAGTTGCAGATATCTCAATTATGGCCTATAGTAATAAGTTATGGACCGTAATTTGATATAATCTATTTGTCTGTGGTTTTGTTAAATGTGTTTGTTTCGAGTTGTTGGAAGGAATGATTAGGATCCTCCTTAATTGGTTTCAATTCCCACAAGTGATAAGATGAACTTTGACGTAATGGATTGAAAGATGTATATTCCTTTTACAGAATAAATAGAAATTTATCTATGGGCAAAAAAACGATTCATTGACATCTATATGTATATGTATATGTATATATATATGTCAGTGCACATAATTCATATGTCTACTATCACTTAATTGTCCATAAATGCAACAACAATGGTGTTATGTTAGTGCCAATGACTTCCACCATGAATATTCTGGCAGGCTTAACATCAACAAAAAAGGTTTAACCCTTTATGCCACCTGCAATTACATAGATGTAAAGGCCCCATTCAAATATATAAATCATATATGGTAAGTGCCTTATAGCGTAACTGTTAATTTGGCAGCTCAAGGACAAATTTCCTCCTTTGGATAGTATTTTTCATCAAGAAAAACCCCTCCTAGCCCTTAGAAGAATTTAATTTGGTTAAGGAAAATTGTATTTTTAAAGAGGAAACCTACATGGGCACAAAAGTACAGGTCGACTTCAGAGAGAAATTGGGCACCCTTGGGAGCATATAAATACAAGTAAAATGAACCTCATTTGGAGATTATCAACAATCATCTTTTTCTCTCTCTTATTTGGTTTTGGCCCATACAGGTCTGAGGTTGGTTCACGAAATTGGTTCATACAGATATGAAATCGCAGGGTCCAAAATTGCACGTGTGAAGAAGGAAATTTGATATGTAGGCGTTGGATTGGAACAAGGAATTATCGACTATAGCCTCTCACATGATAGGGTGCCCCCTATGGATGGAGAGTTACAACCACTCGCATGGTCACTAGCTCCATGCGGTTGTGACCTAAGAAGTTTCGACAGCTGATTGCATACTTTGATCATTGACTGTAGGCTTGGAAACTCTTATTTGAATTAGATGTGTCTATTGGGCTCATCTCTTGGATATTGTTTGGTTGGTTTTGTTGGATAGTCTTGTGATTGGTGAATTGGAACATTATACTCTCTCTTTACTAAACATTTTATGACAATCTAATAAGAAGAATAATTTGGAAGGGTTTTCCCCCTTGTGGGGTTTTTCCCTGGTCTTTGACCAAATCGTTGTGTCTCTTATTGCTCTTGATTGTCTTATATTGTCTATTGCATTTATTGTTTTATCTATAATTTCTCTTGATAATTGAAAGAATAAATTGTGTTGAAATATGGCTAATTAAAGAAAAAATTGGGCTATAATGATTAACAACATATAACAATGGAAAATTTACATGGAATTAGAGTTAAGGTGAAGACATGCCCAAGGAGACAAGCAATAAGAGCAATCATTCTTGAAAGAAGCTAGAGGGGCCTATTTTATTTGGTCAATATGTCTACCTCTTACTTCAAGGATAATGAGAAGTTGGGAGACTAGTCTAACTTTGCTACATGGAAGATCAGGTTGGAAGTTATACTAAATGACAATGATGTTTTGGAATATGTAAAAGGAAGGGTACCTGAATCTCCATTAAATGCTTTTGCTACTGTCAAATCCAAGTATAAGAAAAGAGAGCTCAAACGCAAGAGAATTATTATTGATGGTTTGCAAGATCATTTACTTGTTTATGTTGGTAGCTTGAAGAAGTCCAAGGATATTTATGCAAGTTGGTCGGGATGTATGAAGTAAAAAACTTGAATGACATACTCTCTTTGAGAAATCAACTTAAATATATGAAGATGAACAAGGGTGAATCCATACAATCCTATATCATAAGAATATCTCGTCTAAGGGATCAATTGCAATCTGCTGGTGAACAAATATCTGACAAGGAGCTGGTGGTGGTGACTCTTCAAGATCTTCCTCCTATTATGGAAACCTTCATTACTACTTTAAGCAACAATAATGTTCTTCCACCATTTGATGAGCTTGTTGGTAAATGCACTCAATAAGAGGCCAGGATGATTGCAAGAGGAAGAATTCAAAACCATGAAGAAGGAGATCCCTCCACATTTGTAGCTCAAGACAAGATGAGAAAATGAAGGGGAAAACCATCTAGTTCAAGAAGGCCTCCTCGTGAATCAAAGGACTCTAATAGAAGATCAAGAGATATTGAATGCTTCAATTGCCACAAGTGTGGTCATTATGCCTGAGATTGCCCAAAGAGGATAGATGCTTCAAAGTCCAATTACAACAACAATATTGGCTTCAACAACAACAAGTTCAACAATAGAATAAAAGGCGATGATCGAAGAAGGGGAGATGATAGAAGAAGGTGTGATAGAAGGAAAAGGGACACTCCGGATGATTATGAAGAAGGCCATCATCCTAAAAATAGGTCAAACAATTCTAGGTATGAAAATAATGAAACTGATAGTCAATCTTAATATATTCTTATTTCTTCTCTTTCTAGTTCTTCCCCTCCAGATTGTATGACAGTTGGTTGGTAGATAGTGGAACTTCTGGATATTATATGGGTACAAGGAAGTCCTGTCTAATCTGGTCAAGAGGGAGACAAGTTTGGTAATAATTCTTGGAGACAATTCTACTCATCCTATGAAGGGCTTTGGTTTTGTCAAATTTCATTTGGACTCTAGTGAATATGTTCTTCTTCATGATGAAATGTGCGTTTCAGGATTAAAGAATAACTTGGTATCTATTTATGCTTTGGAAGACAAGGGTGGGAGAGTAGCTTTCATCAAAGGAAAACTCCTCGTATGGCCTATGAAATCTTGCATGAGCTTTTACCTTTGGATCTAGAGTTGAGGGACTCTATAGAGTCAAAGGAATACCTCTACTAGCAATGGTCCATGACACTAATCATCAAAGTGATCTATGGCACCGAAGGTTGTCACATCTACATTATGAAGCCCTGCCGAAATTGAAGAAGGTATTCTTTGGAATGCCTAATATTCAAGTTAATCATGATGGAGTATGTTCAACATCTGCGAGTGGAAAGAAGGAAAGGGAACCATTCCCCTCTAGCAAGAACAAGACCAATGATATTCTTTAACTCATTCATTATGACCTATATGGATCCATGCATGTGCACTCTATTGGTGGACATATCTACTACATAATCTTCATTGATGACTTCTCCAGGAAGACATGGATATACTACTTAAAGCACAAGGATGATGCTTTTGATATGTTCAAGGACTTCAAGGCGTTGATAAAAAATCAAACAGGGAAGAAGATCAAAGTATTTCGATCTGATAATGGTGGAAAGCACATTTCAAATGAGTTTGTTGACTTTTACAAGTAGGATGGAATCAAGAAGGAAACCATTGTACGTTACAACCCTAAGCAAAATGGAGTGGATGAAAGAAATAATAGGTCCATCATAGAAGTTGTTCAAGCTATGCTGCACGATCAAAAGTTGTCGAAATTCCTCTGGGGAGAAGCTACAAATACAACAATATATGTTCAAAAATAGGTACCTCATTAAGAATTGGACAACAAGGCTCCCGAAGAAGTATTCACAAGTGTGAAGCCCAACATTGGACATCTTAGGAGATTTGGTTGTCCCATGTATTTCCATGTGTCAAAGGACAAGAGGAACACGTTAGAATCCAACAACATGAATAGGGATGATGGTCTAAAAAAAAGTAACACCTGGAAACCCTTATTAAATAAAATGAAAAAGCATTAAATTAATCTAATAACATAACAAATAAATCTATCTATTTAACTCCCTTTTAATAAAAGTTGATAAGTCAAAAAAAAAAATACTTCAATTCAAACTAATACATAACAAGTAACTTATTTATATAACATATGATATAATTAACTAAAAATAAAAGAAAAATAATATATAAGAATAATAATAATATGATTAATAATAGTAAATTAATAGATAAATAACTAAGAATAAGAATAATAAATAAATGTATTAAATAAATAATAATAATAATAATAATAATAAATAATTAAATAAATAAATAAATAAAATAAATAAACAAATAAAATAAAATAATTAAATATAAAACAAATAAATACATTTAAATATAATCAATCATTAAAACCTGTCACTTAGAATTTAAAAATTATAATAATAATATTAATAATAATAAATAAATATATAAATAAAATTATATATATATATATATATATATTATGAATCAATTAGGCCGACATTAAAAATAAAAAAGATATCAAATATTTTTCTAAACAACTATTAATAGCTCCATAATTTCATGACCCTCTCTTCTCAAAATACAAATCTCATTGCCCTGATGATGGACTCACCTAGCTAGTCCGAAACGTTGGTTTCATAAATTGTTCACAGGTTTTTCCACTAACATAAAATTCTGTCAGCCTATATGGAATCTCTCTTTAACACCATTAAGTCCCACCATGGAAGGGACATAATGAACAATGCTTTAAATTTTGAGAAGATGAGAATTTCAAGAGCTAGAAACCTATCCAATCTCATATTTCTAAAGCAATGTAGAGATGAAAACCTCACTCCAAATTTCGCCAAATGCAACCATCCGTTTAAACAGGGTCGAAACATTTCTCTTTTCAATAAACTTAGTAAAACCCTCATCAAACATGAAATCAAATTGCATAACATCATGGTTGCATTCACGCCCCCTAACACCCTAAAAAACATGTTTGAGTCTGCTAAGGACTTAATAGAGTCGGAAAAATCAGGTCTAGCAGAGCACACATGTTCCTCCTCACACTATATATGTATGGAACAAGCAAAATTAATTCACAAAGAGGACCATTATTTAAAAAGAAGAGTGAAAGAGGCAATTGACATTGAGAAATCCTCCAACAACATGAATAGGGATGACGGTCTAAAATTAAGTAGCACGTAGAAACCCTTATTAAATAAAATGAAAAAGCATTAAATTAATTTAATAATATAACAAATAAATCTATCTATTTAACTCCCTTTTAATAAAAATTGATAAGTCAAAAAAAAAATTTCAATTCAAACTAATACATAACAAGTAACTTATTTATATAACATATGATATAATTAACTAAAAATAAAAGAAAAATAATATATAAGAATAATAATAATATTAATAATAATAATAAATTAATAGATAAATAACTAAGAATAAGAATAATAAATAAATGTATTAAATAAAAAAATATTAATAATAAATAAATCAATAAAATAAATAAAATAAAATAAAATAAATAAATAAACAAATAAAATAAAATAATTAAAAATAAAACAAATAAATACATTTAAATATAATCAATCATTAAAACCTGTCACTTAAAATTTAAAAATTATAATAATAATAATAATAATAAGTATATATATATATATATAAATAAAATTAATTAAATAATTATATATATATATATAGATATAAAATTAATTAATTATGAATCAATTAGGCCGACATTTTTTTTAGTGATTAATTAATCATTCTTTTTTTTTCTCGATAAAGACTAATTCTATTAAGTAAAATATAGTACAATCAGGAGTAGCAAGAGACCGGCAGACCGAAAATGATGGATCCATCAACCTCGGTCCCGGAGGAAAGATTCAAACTCATAGTTACAACAGATGACTTGAGATCACAGACTGACTAACTGACTTTTACCCCATAGGGGCAGAAACTACAACACATTGTTTTTTCCCTTTCTTTTTGTTGACTTTTGTCCAGCCATCATGGGGAGAATGAGCTAAGACAACTTGAAGACTGGAATTCTCTATCATCGGGAATTCCTTTTCTGATTCAGAGGAGGTCTCATGGGCGCGTTTCTGGGAGATTGCTGTGTCATGGGTGTGCCCCATAGTGTCCATGGGCGGATCCATCGGCTGAGGCGCTTGGACCGGTTCTGAATCGCTTTCCCCACCCTCCGAACTTGGGGAGCTGGAGCTCCCAGCTCGCGGCGGAGGACAGGGAGCCCAACGCTTGGGTTTGGTTTTTGCGAAGATAAAAATAAAAAAGATATCAAATATTTTTCTAAACAACTATTAATAGCTCCATAATTTCACGACTCTCTCTTCTCAAAATACAAATCTCATTGCCCTGATGATGAACTCACCTAGCTAGTCCGAAACATTGATTTCAATTCAAACTAATACATAACAAGTAACTTATTTATATAACATATGATATAATTAACTAAAAATAAAAGAAAAATAATATATAAGAATAATAATAAATTAATAGATAAATAACTAAGAATAAGAATAATAAATAAATGTATTAAATAAAATAAAATAAAATAATAATAATAATAATAAATAAATAAATAAATAAAATAAATAAATAAACAAACAAAATAAAATAATTAAATATAAAACAAATAAATACATTTAAATATAATCAATCATTAAAACCTGTCACTTAAAATTTAAAAATTATAATAATAATATTAATAATAATAAATAAAATTAATTAAATAATTATATATATATATATATATATATAATTAATTAATTAATTAATTAATTATGAATTAATTAGGCCGATATTAAAAATAAAAAAGATACCAAATATTTTTCTAAACAACTATTAATAGCTCCATAATTTCACGACTCTCTCTTCTCAAAATACAAATCTCATTGCCCTGATGATGGACTCACCTAGCTAGTCCGAAACGTTGGTTTCATAAATTGTTCACAGGTTTTTCCACTAACATAAAATTCTGCCAACCTGTATGGAATCTCTCTTTAACACCATTAAGTCCCACCATGGAAGGGACATAATGAACAATGCTTTAAATTTTGAGAAGATGAGAATTTCAAGAGCTAGAAACCTATCAAATCTCATATTTCTAAAGCAATGTAGAGATGAAACCTCACTCCAAATTTCGCCAAATGCAACCATGCGCTTAAACGGGGTCGAAACATTTCTCTTTTCAATAAACTTAGTAAAACCCTCATCAAACATGAAATCAAATTGCATAACATCATGGTTGCATTCACGCCCCCTAACACCTTAAAAAACATGCTTGAGTCTGCTAAGGACTTAATAGAGTCGGAAAAATCAGGTCTAGCAGAGCACGCATGTTCCTCCTCACACTATATATGTATGGAACAAGCAAAATTAATTCACAAGGAAGACCATTATTTAAAAAGAAGAGTGAACGAGGCAATTGACATTGAGAAATCCTCCAACAACATGAATAGGGATGACGGTCTAAAATTAAGTAGCACCTGGAAACCCTTATTAAATAAAATGAAAAAGCATTAAATTAATCTAATAATATAACAAATAAATCTATCTATTTAACTCCCTTTTAATAAAAGTTGATAAGTCAAAAAAAAAAATTACTTCAATTCAAACTAATACATAACAAGTAACTTATTTATATAACATATGATATAATTAACTAAAAATAAAAGCCCCAAGAGTTAGCTCAATCGGTCAAATCAAGTGCCTCGCCAATGGGAGGTCACAGGGTCGAATCCCGAAAGCTCTTGGGGTTAGGTCAGTAAATAGGCTGAGGGGTGTTGATGCCCTTCAGGTGGCGTCCACCCAGTGTTTAAAACCCTGGACGTAGTGGCTACCCACTGACCCGGGTATCCGTGAACCAGTAAGTGAAAAAAAAATTTAACTAAAAATAAAAGAAAAATAATATATAAGAATAATAATAATAATAATAATAATAATAATAAATTAATAGATAAATAACTAAGAATAAGAATAATAAATAAATGTATTAAATAAAAAAATATTAATAATAAATAAATAAAATAAATAAATAAATAAACAAATAAAATAAAATAATTAAATGATGATGATGATGATGATGATGGTTAACGTCCGCTGAGACCAAACAATGATCTATCGGACCTAAATAAAAAAATTATTTATTTTGATTTAAAATTTTATTCCTATGCTCAAAAAGCTTGGAGAGAAGCCTCCCGAGCTAACTATAATTTTGACATTGTAAAAGGCTAGGAAGGTCAGTATTGTAACAAAGATTGTGAAATTGAGATCTAATGTGGTTGTATGCAGGGCACTCTAAGAGGAAGTGGTTTTCATCCTCGATGCTCTTATTCTCAGAAATATGGCAGATCCTTTCCGTCCATGGCGTTTTAGGAACTGCCCAACGACCTGTTTCACTATGGAGCTCATGAGAATTCGTTCTAATCTTTGCTATATTAATTTTCTTCTTTGAGCTAGTTAAAATAGAGAGATACTTTTGATCTTCAAGGGTGGGGTTGATGACCTTCTTATAATAACTTAATTTTCTTTTAGACGCTAAATCTTTCTCACACCACAATTTTTCTTTGAACTTAGAAGTAACAATATCTTTAATGTTATTTATGTTTTGCAAAGCATCATTCTCATTGATCTCCTAATAGTTTAACTAGGCCCTTGTGTCTTTATGCCATCCTCGGTTGAGCCTTAGGTGGTTTTGGCTGGAATTTAAAGCTAGCTTAGGAAGTCTATGATCGTCTATGTTATTGAGCTTGTGCTTGTACAACAGAAACCTGAGCATAGCTAGGCTATCAATAGGGGAAAGACCTGCTTCTATAAGGAGAATAGGATAGGGTGCATTACTTTTAATTTTTAGGTTATAAGTTATAAAACGCTTCTGGATTTTCTCAATATTTCTCCATGATTCTCTGGAGATGCTGCAACCCCTAACTTCACAGCCATATAAGATAACAGGAGTGACTAAAGTTTCAAAGAGGAACTTCCTTTTATCCCACATTACGAGGTTTGCTGTTTTACAATTATTTTCAAGACCAAAATAAGCTTTCCAACCCCCATTGATCCTTTTCTCAATGCTATGGTTCCAGTTGAGCTTGTGATGGATATCAATTCCTAGGTACTTGTAAGAATACACTTCCTCCAAGTTATTATTGTCATACATAAAATTAGCGTAAGTGTCCTTCTTGGATTTGATAATCATAACTTTTGTTTTGTCAGTGTTAACAGTCATACCCATGGTAGAGCAGAAATCCTTAAGAAGCTTGAGTTGCTTATCAACATCAGAAGGGCACCTTGCCAAAAGAACAATATCGTCAGCATAGAGAAGAAGGATAACGACTATCCCAGCTAAGATCGTGCCATCACATCCTGCTTCTTCTAAATAGCCTTCGATCTTATCGATGTAAATGCCAAATAGGGTAGGGGAGAGGGGACAACCTTGTTTAACTCCGATGTTACACTTAATATCTTTCAACCACCCCTCATTGCTCTTTAGCTTGGCAATTACATTCTCGTATAGCCTTATAGCAGCAGTTCTCAACTCAAGAGGAACCTTTAGCTCTTCTAACCTATTCCAAAGGTTGTATCTAGGAACCGTATCGAAAGCCTTTCTAAAGTCGACAAAGCAACAAAATAAATTGGATTTATCATTAGGACATTCCTCCGCAATGATCCTAAGCGTAACAAGGTGGTCTGTTGTTGAGTGATGTATTTAAATAAATACTTTTAAATATAATCAATAATTAAAACATGTCACTTAAAATTTAAAAATTATAATAATAATATTAATAATAATAAATAAATATATAAATAAAATTATATATATATATATATATATATATATATATATATATATCCATCTAAAAAAATTAATTAATTATGAATCAATTAGGCCGACATTAAAAATAAAAAAGATATCAAATATTTTTCTAAACAACTATTAATAGCTCCATAATTTCACGACTCTCTCTTTTCAAAATACAAATCTCATTGCCCTGATGATGGACTCACCTAACTAGTCCGAAACGTTAGTTTCAATTCAAACTAATACATAACAAGTAACTTATTTATATAACATATGATATAATTAATTAAAAATAAAAGAAAAATAATATATAAGAATAATAATAATATTAATAATAATATGATTAATAATAATAAATTAATAGATAAATAACTAAGAATAAGAATAATAAATAAATGTATTAAATAAAATAATAATAATAATAATAAATAAATAAATAAATAAAATAAAATAAAATAAAATAAAATAAATAAATAAACAAATAAAATAAAATAATTAAATATAAAACAAATAAATACATTTAAATATAATCAATCATTAAAACCTGTCACTTAAAATTTAAAAATTATAATAATAATATTAATAATAATAAATAAATATATAAATAAAATTAATTAAATATATATATATATATATACATCTAAAAAAAATAATTAATTATGAATTAATTAGGCCGACATTAAAAATAAAAAAGATACCAAATATTTTTCTAAACAACTATTAATAGCTCCATAATTTCACGCTCTCTCTTCTCAAAATACAAATCTCATTGCCCTGATGATGGACTCATCAAGCTAGTCCGAAACGTTGGTTTCATAAATTGTTCACAGGTTTTTCCACTAACATAAAATTCTACCAACCTGTATGGATTCTCTCTTTAACACCATTAAGTTCCACCATGGAAGGGACATAATGAACAATGCTTTAAATTTTGAGAAGATGAGAATTTCAAGAGCTAGAAACCTATCCAATCTCATATTTCTAAAGCAAAGTAGAGATGAAAACCTCGCTCCAAATTTCGCCAAATGCAGCCATCCACTTAAACGGGGTCGAAACATTTCTATTTTCAATAAACTTAGTAAAACCCTCATCAAACATGAAATCAAATTGCATAACATCATGGTTGCATTCACGCCCCCTAACACCCTAAAAAACATGCTTGAGTCTGCTAAGGACTTAATAGAGTCGGAAAAATCAGGTCTAGCAGAGCACGCATGTTCCTCCTCACACTATATATGTATGGAATAAGCAAAATTAATTCACAAGGAAGACCATTATTTAAAAAGAAGAGTGAATGAGGCAATTGACATTGAGAAATCCTCCAACAACATGAATAGGGATGACGGTCTAAAATTAAGTAGCACCTGGAAACCCTTATTAAATAAAATGAAAAAGCATTAAATTAATCTAATAATATAACAAATAAATAATCTATTTAACTCCCTTTAATAAAAGTTGATAAGTAAAAAAAAAAATTACTTCAATTCAAACTAATACATAACAAGTAACTTATTTATATAACATATGATATAATTAACTAAAAATAAAAGAAAAATAATATATAAGAATAATAATAATATTAATAATAATATGATTAATAATAATAATAAATTAATAGATAAATAACTAAGAATAAGAAAAATAAATAAATGTATTAAATAAAAAAATATTAATAATAAATAAATAAATAAATAAATAAAATAAAATAAAATAAATAAATAAATAAAATAAAATAATTAAATGATGATGATGATGATGGTTAACGTTCACAGAGACCAAACAATGATCTATCGGACCTAAATAAACAAATTATTTATTTTGATTTAAAATTTTATTCCTATGCTCAAAAAGCTTGGAGAGAAGCCTCCCGAGCTCACTATAATTTTGACATTGTAAAAGGCTAGGAAGGTCAGTATTGTAACAAAGATTGTGAAATTGAGATCTAATGTGGTTGTATGCAGGGCACTCTAAGAGGAAGTGGTTTTCATCCTCGATGCTCCTATTCTCACAAATATGGCAGATCCTTTCCGTCCATGGTGTTTTAGGAACTGCCCAACGATCTGTTTCACTATGGAGCTCATGAGAATTCATTCTAATCTTTGCTATATTAATTTTCTTCTTTGAGCTAGTTAAAATAGAGAGATACTTTTGATCTTCAAGGGTGGGGTTGATGACCTTCTTATAATAACTTAATTTTCTTTTAGACGCTAAATCTTTCTCACACCACAATTTTTCTTTGAACTTAGAAGTAACAATATCTTTAATGTTATTTATGTTTTGCAAAGCATCATTCTCATTGATCTCCCAATAGTTTAACCAGGCCCTTGTGTCTTTATGCCATCCTCGGTTGAGCCTTACGTGGTTTTGGCTGGAATTTAAAGCTAGCTTAGGAAGTCTATGATCGTCTATGTTATTGAGCTTGTGCTTGTACAACAGAAACCTGAGCATAGCTAGGCTATCAATAGGGGAAAGACCTGCTTCTATAAGGAGAATAGGATAGGGTGTATTACTTTTAATTTTCAGGTTATAAGTTATAAAACGCTTCTGGATTTGCTCAATCTTTCTCCATGATTCTCTAGAGATGCTGCAACCCCAAACCTCACAGCCATATAAGATAACAGGAGTGACTAAAGTATCAAAGAGGAACTTCTTTTTATCCCACATTACGAGGTTTGTTGTTTTACAATTATTTTCAAGACCAAAATAAGCTTTCCAACCCCCATTGATCCTTTTCTCAATGCCATGGTTCCAGTTGAGCTTGTGATGGATATCAATTCCTAGGTACTTGTAAGAATACACTTCCTCCAAGTTATTATTGTCATACATAAAATTAGCGTAAGTGTCCTTCTTGGATTTGATAATCATAACTTTTGTTTTGTCAGTGTTAACAGTCATACCCATGGTAGAGCAGAAATCCTTAAGAAGCTTGAGTTGCTTATCAACATCAGAAGGGAACCTTGCCAAAAGAACAATATCGTCAGCATAGAGAAGAAGGATAACGACTATTCCAGCTAAGATCATGCCATCACATCCTGCTTCTTCTAAATAGCCTTGGAGCTTATTGATGTAAATGCCAAATAGGGTAGGGGAGAGGGGACAACCTTGTTTAACTCCGATGTTACACTTAATATCTTTCGACCACCCCTCATTGCTCTTTAGCTTGGCAATTACATTCTCGTATAGCCTTATAGCAGCAGCTCTCAACTCAAGAGGAACCTTTAGCTCTTCTAACCTATTCCAAAGGTTGTATCTAGGAATCGTATCGAAAGCCTTTCTAAAGTCGACAAAGCAACAAAATAAATTGGATTTATCATTACGACATTCCTCCGCAATGATCCTAAGCGTAACAAGGTGGTCTGTTGTTGAGTGATGTATTTAAATAAATACATTTAAATATAATCAATAATTAAAACATGTCACTTAAAATTTAAAAATTATAATAATAATAAATAAATATATAAATAAAATTATATATATATATATATATATATATATATATATCCATCTAAAAAAATTAATTAATTATGAATCAATTAGGCCGACATTAAAAATAAAAAAGATATCAAATATTTTTCTAAACAACTATTAATAGCTCCATAATTTCACGACTCTCTCTTTTCAAAATACAAATCTCATTGCCCTGATGATGGACTCACCTAGCTAGTCCGAAACATTGGTTTCAATTCAAACTAATACATAACAAGTAACTTATTTATATAACATATGATATAATTAACTAAAAATAAAAGAAAAATAATATATAAGAATAATAATAATATTAATAATATTATGATTAATAATAATAAATTAATAGATAAATAACTAAGAATAAGAATAATAAATAAATGTATTAAATAAAATAATAATAATAATAATAATAATAATAATAAATAAATAAATAAAATAAAATAAAATAAATAAATAAACAAATAAAATAAAATAATTAAATATAAAACAAATAAATACATTTAAATATAATCCATCATTAAAACCTGTCACTTAAAATTTAAAAATTATAAATTATAGTAATAATATTAATAATAATAAATAAATATATAAATAAAATTAATTAAATAATTATATATATATATATATATATATATATATATATACATCTAAAAAAATTTAATTAATTATGAATCAATTAAGTCGACATTAAAAATAAAAAAGATACCAAATATTTTTCTAAACAACTATTAATAGCTCCATAATTTAACGACTCTCTCTTCTCAAAATACAAATCTCATTGCCCTGATGATGAACTCACCTAGCTAGTCCGAAACGTTGGTTTCATAAATTGTTCACATGTTTTTCCACTAACATAAAATTCTGCCAGCCTGTATGGAATCTCTCTTTAACACCATTAAGTCCCACCATGGAAGGGACATAATGAACACTGCTTTAAATTTTGAGAAGATGAGAATTTCAAGAGCTAGAAACCTATCCAATCCCATATTTCTAAAGCAATGTAGAGATGAAAACCTCACTCCAAATTTCGCCAAATGCAGCCATCCGCTTAAACGGGGTCGAAACATTTCTCTTTTCAATAAAACTTAGTAAAACCCTCCTCAAACATGAAATCAAATCACATAACATCATGGTTGCATTCATGCCCCCTAACACCCTAAAAAACATGCTTGAGTCTGCTAAGGACTTAATAGAGTCGGAAAAATCAGGTCTAGCAGAGCATGCATGTTCCTCCTCACACTATATATGTATGGAACAATCAAAATTAATTCACAAGGAAGACCATTATTTAAAAAGAAGAGTGAAAGAGGCAATTGACATTGAGAAATCCTCCAACAACATGAATAGGGATGACAGTCTAAAATTAAGTAGCACCTGGAAACCCTTATTAAATAAAATGGAAAAGCATTAAATTAATCTAATAATATAACAAATAAATCTATCTATTTAACTCCCTTTTAATAAAAGTTGATAAGTCAAAAAAAAATTACTTCAATTCAAACTAATACATAACAAGTAACTTATTTATATAACATATGATATAACTAACTAAAAATAAAAGAAAAATAATATATAAGAATAATAATAATATTAATAATAATATGATTAATAATAATAATAAATTAATAGATAAATAACTAAGAATAAGAATAATAAATAAATGTATTAAATAAATAATAATAATAATAATAATAAATAAATAAATAAATAAACAAATAAAATAAAATAATTAAATATAAAACAAATAAATACATTTAAATATAATCAATCATTAAAACCTGTCACTTAAAATTTAAAAATTATAATAATAATAAATAAATATATAAATAAAATTATATATATATATATATATATATATATAAACTAATTAATTATGAATCAATTAGTCCAATATTAAAAATAAAAAAGATATCAAATATTTTTCTAAACAACTATTTATAACTCCATAATTTCACGACTCTCTCTTCTCAAAATACAAATCTCATTGCCCTGATGATGGACTCACATAGCTAGTCCGAAACGTTGATTTCAATTCAAACTAATACATAACAAGTAACTTATTTATATAACATATGATATAATTAACTAAAAATAAAAGAAAAATAATATATAAGAATAATAATAATAATAATAATAATAATATGATTAATAATAATAAATTAATAGATAAATAACTAACAATAAGAATAATAAATAAATGTATTAAATAAATAATAATAATAATAAATAAATAAATAAATAAATAAAATAAAATAAAATAAAATAAATAAATAAACAAATAAAATAAAATAATTAAATATAAAACAAATAAATACATTTAAAATTTAAAAATTATAATAATAATAAATAAATATATAAATAAAATTATATATATATATATATATATATATAAAAAATTAATTAATTATGAATCAATTAGGCCGATATTAAAAATAAAAAAGATTTCAAATATTTTTCTAAACAACTATTAATAGCCCCATAATTTCACAACTCTCTCTTCTCAAAATACAAATCTCATTGCCCTGATGATGGACTCACTTAGCTAGTCCAAAATGTTGGTTTCAATTCAAACTAATACATAACAAGTAACTTATTTATATAACATACGATATAATTAACTAAAAATAAAAAAAAAATAATATATAAGAATAATAATAATATTAATAATAATATGATTAATAATAATAAATTAATAGATAAATAACTAGGAATAAAAATAATAAATAAATGTATTAAATAAATAATAATAATAATAATAATAATAATAATAATAATAATAATAATACTAATTAAATAAATAAATAATTAAATAATTAAATAAATAAAATAAAATAAATAAATAAATAAATAAAATAAAATAATTAAATATAAAACAAATAAATACATTCAAATATAATTAATCATTAAAACCTGTCACTTAAAATTTAAAAATTATAATAATAATATTTTTTTTTTATCGATAATACTACTCTAGGAAATTATATTATGTACATAGAGAAATTACATGCAGTGAAACAAGTTTTCCAGGCCAGCGATGGCACTATGACATTGCAGCCAACAGAGGCGTGCATTGAGCGCTGGATACCCCAAAACCTCAACAAAAAGCCCTTGTTTTAACATAGACAGTGCCCACGCAGGGGCTGAGACACTGAAACACTACCCACGCAGGGGCTGAGATCCAAAAACACTACCCACGCAGGGCGACCCTGTAAGTTACCAGACTTCCATAATAAACTTGATGATGAAATTTAAAACAGAGCAGGATCAAAATTGAAAACAGAGCAGGACCATACATAATCGGCGTCCAGAACGAGACCAAGCTAACATGCGACCATGACATAAGACCAAGTGACCAAGACAGAAGACCAAACATGATCAGACAACCAAGACCGGGTGCATCAAAAAAGGACCTGAAGGGCGGGCAGATGATAGAGTTATTCGTCTGGCTCCAAGTCGGCCAGGTCCATCTCCACGATCGGGTAGCCTTCAAAGGTGTCATCCTGGTCCTTGTTCGCGCCCGCTCTGGACGATGACGCCTCCTGCGTCTGAGTCTGGATAGGCGCCTTCCCTCTTGCATCTTCTGCTTGAGCCACGCCTTGGTCCAGCGGATTCGCGGGAGGCAATTCCTGATTGCTTGCCCCCTCGAGGTCCGGCTTTGCCTCTCTGACAAAGAGGATGGAAACATGGGCATTGAAGTTGCCCAACTTGAATACCGCAGTGCTGATTGCTGGGATTTCAGGCTGCCTTGGCGGTCTCTCATTCGGGTCGGAGGTATCCACGAATTGAGATACTTGCAGGTGGGGGATTCCAGCCCGACGTAAACTACAACAGCAACAGCACTGGTGATACCCTTCTGCCACTGCTTGAGGGCGAGAAGGTGCCCCACGACCAGGCCCTCTTCGACATGGCTGTCTTTCTCTAGTTCTTGCCATATGAACAGAGAAGCTGCCCAGAATGTCCGTTCTACAAAACAAATGCCAAATCTCCAGAAGCGTCCAAGTGCAGAGAATGTTCTCACTCGTCTGCAGAACCAGAACTCGCCAAGAATGTCGCTGCAACATTCTTGCTCCATCCTTAACCTCCGCGGCCTTCCCTCGGAACCAGAGCGCCATGAATGCGCTTCTCCCTCGCCGTCAGCCAGCATTAATGCGCATTAAGGTGTTTTGGAGCGGAGGCTTATGGTATTAAAGCCTTCGTCCTCTTCACGTGGCATCGTCCTCTTGGCATGTGGCACCATGCCATCTACCACCTCTTCACCCGCATCCGGGGAATTATAATAATAATATTAATAATAATAATAAATAAATAAAATTAATTAAATAATTATATATATATATATATATATATATATATATATATATATATATAACAAATTAATTAATTATGAATCAATTAGGCCGACATTAAAAAAAAAATAAAAAATATCAAATATTTTTCTAAACAACTACTAATAGCTCCATAATTTCACGACTATCTCTTCTCAAAATACAAATCTCATTGCCCTGATGATGGACTCACCTAGCTAGTCCGAAACGTTGGTTTCAATTCAAACTAATACATAACAAGTAATTTATTTATATAACATATGATATAATTAACTAAAAATAAAAGAAAAATAATATATAAGAATAATAATAATATTAATAATAATAAATTAATAGATAAATAACTAAGAATAAGAATAATAAATAAATGTATTAAATAAATAATAATAATAATAATAATAAAAATAAATAAATAAAATAAATAAATAAATAAACAAATAAAATAAAATAATTAAATATAAAACAAATAAATACATTTAAATATAATCAATCATTAAAACCTATCACTTAAAATTTAAAAATTATAATAATAATATTAATAATAATAAATAAATATATAAATAAAATTATATATATCTATATATATATATATATATATATATAATTAATTATGTATCAATTAGGCCAACATTAAAAATAAAAAAGATATCAAATATTTTTCTAAATAACTATTAATAGCTCCATAATTTCATGACTCTCTCTTCTCAAAATACAAATCTCATTGCCCTGATGATGGACTCACCTAGCTAGTCCGAAACGTTGGTTTCATAAATTGTTCATAGGTTTTTCCACTAACATAAAATTCTACCAGCCTGTATGGAATCTCTCTTTAACACCATTAAGTCCCACCATGGAAGGGACATAATGAACAATGCTTTAAATTTTGAGAAGATGAGAATTTCAAGAGCTAGAAACCTATCCAATCTCATATTTCTAAAGCAATGTAGAGATGAAAACCTCACTCCAAATTTCGCGAAATGCAGCCATCCGCTTAAACGGGGTCGAAACATTTCTCTTTTCAATAAACTTAGTAAAACCCTCATCAAACATGAAATCAAATTGCATAACATCATGGTTGCATTCACGCCCCTTAACACCCTAAAAAACATGCTTGAGTCTACTAAGGACTTAAATCAGGTCTAGCAGAGCACGCATTTTCCTCCTCACACTATATATATGTATGGAACAAGCAAAATTAATTCACAAGGAAGACCATTATTTAAAAAGAAGAGTGAAAGAGGCAATGGACATTGAGAAATCCTTCAACAACATGAATAGGGATGACGGTCTAAAATTAAGTAGCACCTAGAAACCCTTATTAAATAAAATGAAAAAGCATTAAATTAATCTAATAATATAACAAATAAATCTATCTATTTAACTCCCTTTTAATAAAAGTTGATAAGTCAAAAAATAAATAAAAAATTACTTCAATTCAAACTAATACATAACAAGTAACTTATTTATATAACCTATGATATAATTTTTTCCAAGGAAAAAAAGCGAACTTTTTTATAAGAAATAAAAAAGTTACAAAGCATATGAGTTAACATTCTGCAAAAAAACTGCCTGATAAGGAGCAAAGGCTCCTCTGAGAAAGATCATCAGCACCCCTACAGAGCGCTAACAAAGTCTCCTGTACTCGGCCTGAACAGCCATAACCAAGAAAAAGAGCTGAAGTCCACAGTGTCTCCTGGGTCTCCTTTCATGAGGAAAACAACCCAGAAAAAACCATACAGTAACCAGTTCACAATCCGCTCTATCAATCCAGAGCATAACAGTATATAAGAGGAAATAAAACATAGTTGACATATGCCACCGATATCATATGAAACACAGATAATCTAGTGCATATAGGAGGAAAAAACAAAAACATTATATATTTGGAGGGAGATCCGACACACGGATCTGATCCTGAAACTGTTCTGTTACTCTCCAAGAGCCCACAGCTTGCTGCAGACCTTCTTTAGAAAGCCGATCTGCCTCCTCGTTGCACTCCCTGTAGATGTGGTCAATAGAAAAAACATTAAACTGCTGTTTTAAAGATTGTATTTCTTCTAGTAAAGGCATCAACATGTAGTGCTGGCATCTATATTTCCCATTAACCCAGTTAACAACATTCATCGAATCTCCATAAATCTGAACTGTGAGAATATTTTTGTGGATGAGCCAACAAAGGAGCAGCTTTAAAGCAGTGAGTTCAGCAAAGTTATTTGTTCCCATCCCTATTCCCACTGAGGCCTTTAGTGAGTGAGAATCGCTAAAATGTATGCACAACCCAGCACCCGTGTAATTGTTTTGGGCTGCCCCGTCAAAGAAAGCCCACGGTATCCCATCTCTGATGCGAAGCTCCTTCCGCGGAACATTTTTTGCAGGATCCTCCTTTACAGGAATGCTATCAAGAATGGCACTGCTTTGAATGGCAATAGCAGCCACCGGAGTCGACAGTTCTCTAAAAATACTACGATTCCTTGCAATCCAAATACCCCAGCAAATGATGGGAGGCAAATTCCTCAGGTTCCTCTCTTGAAAGTGGTTCCACCAATATTCCCAGGCTGTGGACATACAATCTCCCTCCCATCTTAATTTTACATTTAAGAGCCTTTCCGCTTCATTCCATACTTGCTTTGTAAAAGGGCATGATAGGAAAAGATGGGGAAAACACAGAGGGCATCTTCCAGGTCCCTGCTTAAACCGGGCTTGTAGAATTTCCCATGTAGGAATCTTACGATTTAAGGCGCACCAAAAAAAGATTCTAGCTTTTTTAGGACACTTAAGTTTGAACAAAGGCTTTGACCACCAAACAGGAGGATTCCAGCCTTTATTCTTCATCAAGAAATTATAGCCAGCCTTTGGAGAGTATAGCCCTGTCTCAGCATGTGCCCAAACCAGAGAATCCGGCCTGTCCTTTATTCTTACATTGGATCTTCTAAGCTCCTGAAGGAAAAGCTGCCATTCATTTCTCCAGGTGAGATCTATTCCTAGATCGGCTTCAGACTTCCAAGCCTGCCCCCAAATAGATGACTGCTCCATATTTGCAATCTGCCTTAAGCTTCTTATTCCTATATCATCCAGGTGAGTGAGCATTCCAGGAGAAAGAGCAAAACCCTCACTACACCCTACCCACGGGTCCCTACCGATCCTCAAACTTTCTCCATTTCCAACCCGCCAAGCCAACCCTTGTTCAATTACCTTAAAAGCCTCAGAAGTGGCTTTCCAGATGACAGAACAGTTTCTTCCTTTTTTGTTTGGGGTTCTAATCCAATCTTCGAGTGGAGTAGGGTCAATGTACTTTCTTTTAACTACCTTCGTCCAGAGATTCTCCATGGAGATGATTCTCCAACCTGATTTAGCTGCTAAGGCTAGGCTGAAGTCAGTGGGACTTTTCAAACCCCATCCACCCCAGTCTTTTGGTCTTGCGATCTTATCCCATGCCACCCAGGGGAGGACAGATTCCTCTTTGGACCCAGACCACAGAAACCTACTGCAAATCTGCTTTATTTTGTGGAGAATCCCTTTTGGGATCCAGGTCAATGCTGCCCAAAAAACCGGTATAGCCTGAAGGACTGAATTTACCAAGGTAAGTCTTCCTGCCCTAGAAAGCCACTTGAAACTCCAATGGGATATTTTTTGTTCAATCTTCGCTATTAGCCAATTCCAGTCCTGCTTTCTGTAAGAGGATGGTTTAAGCCAAAAACCAAGGTATTTGAACGGCTGCTCCATATTACAGGTTCCAAAGGGCAGGTGAGCAGCAATCATAGTCTCCTCTTGTCTATTGAAGCCTTCAAAAATTAGTTGAGACTTCCTTTCATTTATTTGAAGCCCTGTAGCTTTCAGGAACTGATCAAGAATGCGCTTAATCTCTAAAATTTCATTTAAGTTCCCATTTGAAAACAAAAGAATATCATCGACAAAAAGCAGATGAGTAATGAACAGATTAACAGCAACTTCCAAACCTTTTACCAAACCTGAACTTTTTGCCTTTGCAATAAGTCTGCTCAAGCCTTCTACAGCAAGAAGGAAAAGCAGGGGGGAGAGCGGGCACCCTTGACGCAGCCCTCTTTGACTTTTAAAGAATTGAGAAGTAGCTCCGTTTATCAGGACAACAAAATTTACATTTGTGATACACCACATGATCCAATTTATGAAGCCCACCTGGAAGCCCAGATGTGTCAAGAGCAACTTTAAATACGTCCAACTGACCCTATCATAGGCTTTTGATATATCTATTTTGAGCACTGCCCCCTTTTTATTTGCTTGCCTGATACTGTGAATAGTTTCTTGAGCTACCCCGATAGCTTCATGAATTTGTCGCCCGTCCAGGAAGCCAAATTGCTCCTTTGAAATACAGCAAGATAAAATGGGTTTCAGGCGAACCGCAATGATCTTTGCTATAATCTTGTAGATGGTATTGCACAGAGAGATAGGCCTGAAGTCTTCGAAAGAACCAGGGTCTTCTTTTTTTGGAATAAGGGCTATGAAAGTTGCATTGAAAGGACCATAGATTTCTCCTTTCACTCTAGATTCCTCCACAACTTCAGTAATTTCTGCCCCGATTGATTCAAAAAAGTGTGTAAAGAGTTCTATGGTCCATCCATCAGGCCCTGGACTTTTATCTTTCGCCATAGACTTTATTACACTTTCTACTTCTTCCTTTGTCACTTCTCTAAAAAGATCTTCAGCTTCTTCCTCCTCCACAAACCGAGGAAAAGCCTGGGCAGTTCTGATTATTTCAGGCAATGATATCCCCCCAGGATCGGAGAAGAGAGTTTGGAAATGATTCTTTCCCATAGAAGACAGATCTTCAAATGATGAGGCCTCCCTGCCTTCAGAGTCCCTCAGCTTCCAGATAGTATTTGCATTCCTCCGCCCTTTTGCATAATTATGAAAAAATTTTGTATTTTCATCCCCTGCTTTCAACCAAATAGCTCTGCTTTTCAATCTCCACTCCTCTTCTCTATCCAATAAGATCTTCGCTCTTCTCTTTTCCAAAGCCAGGATTCTTTCTTTCGATTCCTGGGATGCATAAGCATCAGTCTCTGGGTCTTCAAGAACCCCCAGGGCCTCATCAATGCTGACTAGTTCTTCAATTTGTTTTTTCCTTCTAGCTGAAGCCCATTCAATAGCAGCTTTCTTAAGTCTCTTAAGATTATCCATGAATCGACCTGCTTTATTCTCCGATTGCTCCGAGCCCGAATGTCTCCAGGTTTCATTGAAAAGTTTTATGAAAGAGTCCTCCTGAAGCCAAGAGGCATTGAATTTGAAAGGAGCGGCCGGTTTTGAAGGGGGTTTTGAGAATTCCAGCAGGATGGGAAAGTGGTCCGAGTTTCCACCTTCACCCACCCATTGCCGGAACAGAGGAATATTGGACGCCAACCTTTCACTGATAAGAAACCGGTCCAATCTTTTCGCAATTCTATCATCCCCCGTTCTTCTGTTCCTCCAGGTTGGTTTTGCTTTTATGATATTTACATCAATCAGATGATGAGAAAGAAGGGCATTTGAAAAGAAATCTGTCAGGGGATCCTCCCTCGCAAGAGGCCCCCAAGCTTCGGCGATCCCCATAGAAAAATTTAGGTCTCCCCCAATTATTAGATTTTTATCTTTAATCAGACCTTTTGAGAGGAGATCATTCCAAAAAGAAACCCTTCCCTGACAAGGGCCGTAAACATTAACAATCAACAAAGGGATATCAAAATCAGGGGAAACAACCTCCAATCCCAAAACATTTGGTAGTCCCCAGGAGTTTAACACCTTCAGTCTTCCTTTCTTAAAACCCATGGCAAGCCCTCCCGAGTGACCTGAAGCATCAGCAGCTATGAAGACCCAACCCGGTAAGATAGAGCAGAGAGATGATTCAATATCCATACTTTTGCCCAAAGTTTCTTGAAGAAAAACTATATCCGGGTTATTACGCGAAATAAGGTCTTTTAGAGCTAGTTTTTTGGGTTTACTAGCTAAACCCCTGCAATTCCAAGAAAAACAAATCATTTAATAACCGCCTCAGGGGGTTTTGCTGCTCTAAGCGCCCCAGGAATTGTCATCTGTTTCCCATCAGCTACATCATAAACGGCTTTAGCTTGAGTTTTTGAAAGCATGGATTTTCGCCCTCTACCCTTCTTAGAACAAATCTTAGGGGTCTCAGTCCCTAACCCACCTACAGGCTCCAAAATCTCATTCGAACAACCCGGCTTCTTGCTGATAACCTATGATATAATTAACTAAGTAACTTATTTATATAACATATGATATAATTAACTAAAAATAAAAGAAAAATAATATATAAAAATAATAATAATATGATTAATAATAATAAATTAATAGATAAATAACTAAGAATAAGAATAATAAATAAATGTATTAAATTAATAATAATAATAATAATAAATAAATAATAATAAATAAATAAATAACATAAAATAAAATAAAATAATTAAATAAACAAATAAAATAAAATAATTAAATATAAAACAAATAAATACATTTAAATATAATCAATCATTAAAACCTTTCACTTAAAATTTAAAAATTATAATAATAATAAATAAATATATAAATAAAATTAATTAAATAATTAAATATATATATATATATATATATATATCTAAAATTAATTAATTATGAATCAATTAAGCCGACATTAAAAATAAAAAAGATATCAAATATTTTTCTAAATAATTATTAATAGCTCCATAATTTCACGACTCTCTCTTCTCAAAATACAAATCTCATTGCCATGATGATGGATTCACCTAGCTAGTCCGAAACATTGGTTTCAATTCAAACTAATACATAACCAGTAACTTATTTATATAACATATGATATAATTAACTAAAAATAAAAGAAAAATAATATATAAGAATAATAATAATATTCATAATAATAATAAATTAATAGAATAACTAAGAATAAGAATAATAAATAAATGTATTAAATAATAATAATAATAATAATAATAATAATAAATAAAATAAATAAATAAATAAATAAAATAAAATAAAATAAATAAATAAATAAATAAAATAAAATAATTAAATATAAAACAAATAAATACATTTAAATATAATCCATCATTAAAACATGTGACTTAAAATTTAAAAATTATAATAATAATATTATTAATAATAAATAAATATATAAATAAAATTAATTAAATAATTATATATATATATAATAAATTAATTATGAATCAATTAGGCCGACATAAAAAATAAAAAAGATATCAAATATTTTTCTAAACAACTATTAATAGCTCCATAATTTCATGACTCTTTATTTTTAAAATACAAATCTCATTGCCCTGATGATGGACTCACCTAACTAGTCCGAAACGTTGGTTTCAATTCAAACTAATACATAACAAGTAATTTATTCATATAACATATGATATAATTAACAAAAAAAATAATATATAAAAATAATAATAATATGATTAATAATAATAAATTAATAGATAAATAACTAAGAATAAGAATAATAAATAAATGTATTAAATAATAATAATAATAATAATAATAATAAAAAATAAATAAATAAATAAATAAAATAAAATAAATAAATAAACAAATAAAATAAAACAATTAAATATAAAACAAATAAATACATTTAAATATAATCAATCAATCATTAAAACGTGTGACTTAAAATTTAAAAATCATAATAATAATAATAATAATAATAAATAAATATATAAATAAAATTAATTATATAATTATATATATATATATATATATATATATATATATACATCTAAAAAAAATTAATTAATTATGAATCAATTAGGCCGACATTAAAAATAAAAAAGATATCAAACATTTTTCTAAACAACTATTAATAGCTCCATAATTTCACGACTCTCTCTTTTCAAAATATAAATCTCATTGCCCTGATGATGGACTCACCTAGCTAGTCCGAAACGTTGGTTTCATAAATTGTTCACAGGTTTTTCCACTAACATAAAATTCTGCCAGCTTGTATGGAATCTCTCTTTAACACCATTAAGTCCCACCATGGAAGGGACATAATGAACAATGCTTTAAATTTTGAGAATATGAGAATTTCAAGAGCTAGAAACCTATCCAATCTCATATTTCTAAAGCAATGTAGCGATGAAAACCTCACTCCAAATTTCGCCAAATGTAGCCATCCGCTTAAACTTGGTCGAAACATTTCTCTTTTCAATAAACTTAGTAAAACCCTCATCAAACATGAAATCAAATTGCATAACATCATGGTTGCATTCACGCCCCCTAACACCCTAAAAAACATGCTTGAGTCTGCTAAGGACTTAATAGAGTCGGAAAAATCAGGTCTAGCAAAGCACGCATGTTCCTCCTCACACTATATATGTATGGAACAAGCAAAATTAATTCACAAGGAAGACCATTATTTAAAAAGAAGAGTGAAAGAGGCAATTGACATTGAGAAATCCTCCAACAACATGAATAGGGATGACGGTCTAAAATTAAGTAGCACCTGGAAACCCTTATTAAATAAAATGAAAAAGCATTAAATTAATCTAATAATATAACAAATAAATCTATCTATTTAACTCCCTTTTAATAAAAGTGGATAAGTCGAAAAAAAAATTACTTCAATTCAAACTAATACATAACCAGTAACTTATTTATATAACATATGATATAATTAACTAAAAATAAAAGAAAAGTAATATATAAGAATAATAATAATATTATTAATAATAATAAATTAATAGATAAATAACTAAGAATAAGAATAATAAATAAATGTATTAAATTAAAAAATAAATATAATAATAATAATAAATAAATAAATAAATAAAATAAAATAAAATAAAATAGAATAAAATAAATAAATAAACAAATAAAATAAAATAATTACATATAAAACAAATAAATACATTTAAATATAATCAATCATTAAAACCTCTCACTTAAAATTTAAAAATTATAATAATAATATTATTAATAATAAATAAATATATAAATAAATTAATTAAATAATATATATATATATATATATATATATATATATATATATATATATATATATATATATATATATATATACATCTAAAAAAAATTAATTAATTATGAATCAATTAGGTCGACATTAAAAATAAAAAAGATATCAAATATTTTTCTAAATAACTATTAATAGCTTCATAATTTCACGACTCTCTCTTCTCAAAATACAAATCTCATTGCCCCGATAATGGACTCACCTAGCTAGTCCGAAACGTTGGTTTCAATTCAAACTAATACATAACAAGTAACTTATTTATATAACATATGATATAATTAACTAAAAATAAAAGAAAAATAATATATAAGAATAATAATAATATTAATAATAATATGATTAATAATAATAAATTAATAGATAAATAAGATCTTGTTACATGTTTTTTGCAAGAAGTTTCAGAGCGAGCGCTGGGTGTCCTCGGTGATCAGGCCTGCTGCGAGCCTCGGCTCCTCTCGAGACCCGCCCCCTGCGGGCTCAAAGCCTGCGACCCTGCTGTTCGCCGATCCTGCAATCCGCGGGCCTTCTTGAACTAGATCTGATCGGATCTAAGGCATTCAGATCCTCTTCTAGCTAGGGTGTGGCCTCCGCTGCGCTGCCCGTGTGGCGGCCGACATCAAACCTGATGGAGTCTCAGGGCCATGATCTGCCCTCCAGTCCTGCTGTAGACGCATTCAATCAACTCTTGGCAGGTCTGCCTCCGAAAAAGAGAAACGATGCCTCCAAATTCGTCAAGAAGCTAGATGAAATTCCAGAGATCTCCTTGCCTCCGGAGACTCCCATGCAAGTTTCTTTGTCATTGGCGGATCGGGGTCTTATTGGCCAATTCACGGGACTTTGGCCCTCCCCGAAAACTACAGAGCAATGGGTGAACAGGAACTGGGCGCCTCTGATCAGTCAAAGTGTTACCTCTTATTTTCTAGGAAGAGGGTTTTTTCTTTTTGAATTTACCTCCAGAGAAGACAAAGACCTGATCTTTCGAAATGGACCGTATTTCATGGGTCCTCAGGGTCTCTACCTGAACAAATGGACCCCGGATTTTGATCCAGCGGTGGATGTTCCCAAGGCTGTTCCAGTATGGGTTCGTCTACCAAATCTGCCGGTTCACTATTGGAACTGGGACTCCTTGAAACACATTGGCAACTCCCTAGGGAAATTCATAGATCGGGCAAGCAACAAGGATCAGTACGATTGTGCCAGGATCTGTGTGGAGGTAGATCTAGAGGAAGGTTTACCAGAAGCAATCAAACTTAGAGTCGGTAGCTGGTCCCATGTGCAGATCTTGGATTATGAACAACTGCCATTCAAATGCAGGAAATGCCACGTGTATGGACACTTCACTAGAAATTGCCCGACTAATCCAAAGCCAGAGAAAGGAAACGAAGAGGGATGGAATCAAGTAAAAAGAGCCAGAGCCAACCACAGGGGACAGAAACAGGGTGGACCATCCGGCAAAGGCAACTTTCAGGGTAATGTCCAGAAGCCTCCTACTAAAAAGGCGCAAGAAAACAAATTCATCCTTTTAAGCCAACCGACAGAAGGCACTCCAGAGGTAGAGACTCAAAAGCCAGAATTCTCAAGGAAAAGCACAACCCCAGCTTCCCCCAAAGAAGTGGAAAACCTCAAAGTCACAGCCCAAGAGGACAAGGAAGAAGCTCCACCGGCCTCTCTCAAAGGACCAAGCCCAAAAGGCATGTTCATGGAAGAAGAAGAAGAAGAGCAAGAAACAGAGGAATCAGAAGAGGAAGGAGAAATAGGTGAATCCCACACCCCGGTAAGAAGATCAACAAGAGGCCGGAAAACAGATAGGGAAAAAAGGGAATAGGAGACTTACAAAGAAAAACTCCAGGGAAGCCAGCCAACCTTGGAAAAAATGCTAGCTTCAAAGCCAAAGATATTGAAAACCCGCCCCAAGGCTCCAAGGGAGCTCATCTGAAACATAAATAATGAAGGTCATCTCCTGGAACTGTAGAGGGATGGGGAGAAAAATGAAAGAAGAAGCCATCGGAAGTCTAATCAGGACAGAAACCCCAGATCTACTTCTCGTCCAGGAGACAATGCTGGAAAACATAGTCTTCTTCCAAACAAGCAAGAAATTTTGGAATAAAAGTGAAGCAAGAGCAATCTCCGCCCGGGGTGCCTCAGGAGGAATAGGTACTCTCTGGAACCCCAATAAATTTACAGTTCTATTAGAGGCCAGGAAAACCCATTGGTTGATGCTAAAAATGCAGAATCTGGACAGTAAGCAAACGTTTTGCCTCTTCAACGTTTACTCTCCAGTCAACGTTGGGGAAAAAAAAGATTTCTGGGACTCTCTAAGACAACAAGCAGATCTGACAGATTTGGAGAACATAATAATTGCTGGCGATTTCAATCTTACCCTTCACCCATCAGAGAAAAGTGGAGGCAGCATAGTCAGAGATCCGACTAGAGAATGGGTTGAGGACATAGTGCAAGACTGGGATATGCTGGACATTAAACCCTCCTCAGGTAAGTACTCTTGGACTAATAAAAGATTGGGCCCTGGCCACATTGTTGCCAGGCTAGATAGGTTTATAATTCAAAGCTCCTTTCTGTTCCTAGGATTAGAGCCTAGAATGCATATACTTGCCAACAACACCTCTGATCATAAGCCCATTATGTTAGACTTGTTAGCTCATCATGATCTGGGCCCCATTCCATTTAGGTTCAGTCCTCTTTGGGTAAAGGAGAATGAATTCATGCAAATAGTCAAGGAATGTTGGAATTATCCGGTCAATGGATCGCCATTCTACATTTGGGAGGAAAAACTCAGAAGGATGAAAAGAGTCCTAAAAAGATGGGCCAAAACACTGCCCAGCCCAACCACAACAAGGAAAACCATTAAAGCAGCTCTTACTTCTCACCAATCTGGTATGGAAAACGTAGTACTTACTAAGGACTCAGTAGAACAAGAAACCCATCTACAACAGCAATACCACAAGGCCTATTTAGCTGAAGAAGAGTATTGGAGAATGAAATCTCGAAACCTCTGGCTCAAAGCAGGGGATAGGAACACTGCTTATTTCCATAAGCAAGCCCAGGCAAGGAAATGCTTCAATACTATCTCAGAAATTAAAGAGGAGGGAGATATCCATAAGGACTTCGAGCATATAAAGAGAGCTGCGTTTACTCACTTTCAGAATTTATATAGTGAAGACAAGGACCCAAGTCATTCTCCAGAGATATTGCATAATATACCCTCTGTAATTTCTCAGCGAATCAATGAATTGCTGGAGACCAAAGTCACAAACGAGGAGGTGAAAAAGGCGCTCTTTGACATGGATCTGGACAAGGCCCCTGGACCGGATGGTTTCTCAGCTAGATTCCTCCAAACGTGCTGGCCAATTATTGAAAAAGATCTTCTCAAAATGGTACAAAAATCCCAAAACACTCAGAAAATCGGAGGCAGTACAAATTTTTCGTTTTTAGCTCTCATACCCAAAGAAAAAGGGACCAACAACTTCACCAGATTTCGGCCAATTTCTCTATGTAATACAGGGTACAAGTTGATCACCAAAGTAATTGCAAATAACCCCAGAGAACCAAGGAGGTTTCATCTATGGGAGGCAGATCGTGGACAATTTTCTTCTGGTCCAGGAAGCAATACACTCGAGCCAACTCCGCAAAGAACAAGGTATGGTGATCAAACTTGATTTAGCAAATGCTTTTGATCGAGTCAATCATAGCTTTCTATTGAATGTCATGTGTAAGCTAGGTTTTGGAACAAACTTCATTAATTGGATCCGGGCTTGCATTTCGGAGCCATGGATAGCTCCACTTGTTAACGGAAGAGCCACTGACTTCTTTAAAGCCTCGAGAGGACTCAGGCAGGGGTGCCCTCTATCCCCCCTGCTCTTTGTCATCCAGGCCTCAGCCCTCAGCTTCCTGCTTGATAAAAAGCTGCAGGACCAAGAGATCAATGGACTGCACATTGCAAGAGGAACCAAAAATATCAATCATGCTTTATTTGCAGATGACACATTGCTGCTAGGTCCTGCCTCTGTTCCTTCTGCTACAAAGTTTAAAGAGGTGCTGGATGAATTTAGTGAAGCTTCAGGCAGTGTGGTAAACAAAAGCAAATGTCATATTTTCAGTTGGAACACTTCGCCTAGGCTACTATCTGCCTTATCAAGATGCTTGGGTTTCGAAGCTTCCTCCACCTGGTCAACCTTCAAATACCTGGGACTACCAATATCTCAAAAGAGACCTACCAGCAAAGATTGGCTTCCACAGTTAGAAAAGTTCAAGGCAAAGATCCAAGCCTGGGGTTACTCCTGGTTGAATGCTGCAGGCAAAACAGTTTTAATCAAATCAGTTCTCAATAGCTTGCCCTTATTCCAATTTGCAGGTCTCCTCGCTCCGGCATCTATCCTAAACAAAATGGAGGATTACATAAGGAGATTTTTTTGGAAGGGAGGGAAACAAAATGAAAAAAAAATCCCTCTTGTCAGCTGGGATACCATATCCAAGCCACTGTGGGAAGGTGGCCTAAATTTTAAGAACCTTCGTCAACAAAATGTAGCAATGGCTGCAAAAATAGTGTGGAGGATCATCGCCCCCAATCCTGGCTGGGCTCAAAAGGTGATCTGGAAAAAATATTTCAGAGGACCAAGACTAAGATGCTTAAAAAATGTGATCCGCCTGGCTAATTCGACATTCCTCAAAATTTATGACAGAGCCGCATCTCTAATCATCGACCACTCCTTCTGGATACCAAGCAACGGTAAAAAAATCAATATCTGGTCTGACAGAATCATGAACAAAGAGCCAATTGAAGCCAGAGCCTCCATTAACTCGTTGCGCTGTTGGATGGACAGAGAAGGAATGAAATCTCTGTGGGATATTTCATGCTGGAGCAATCTGATTTGGGCAGGCTGGAAGCGACTAAATGTGCCGGACAATCTGAAAGCTGAGTGGAGCACGCTGTTAGACGCCCTCCAAGGACTGGCTCCCACGCAATTGAAGAAGAGAGACGAGATGGGCTGAGAATCAAACATCAAAGGCTATGCAGTCGCACAGGGGTACGCCAAACTGATTGAGAAATCTCATGTCCCTCAGAATCAAGCCCCGTGGCAAAGCGTTTGGCGTCAGCCCTCATGGCCCAAGGTCGATTTCTTTGCCTGGGCATTCTGTCACGGGAAAATATTAACGTATGACAATCTGCAGAAAAAAGGCTTCCACGGCCCTTCCATGTGCCCTCTGTGTAATGAAAGCGTTGAGACAGTAAATCATCTAATGCTAGAATGTAATTTCTCCAAGCAGATTTGGTCCCATTTTACTCACGAGTTGGATCCAAATTTCGCAGTCCCTTGCTCCTCTTACGATCTTTTTGCTGAATGGTCAAACATATTCCCAGGTCCTCCCCCCAAAAATCTGATTATCAAGGCAACATGGGCTGTCCTCCCAAAAATCATCTGTTGGCAGCTGTGGATAGAGCGAAACAAAAGAATCTTTAGAGACACAAAGCAGAATCACAAAGCCCTGGAAGCCAAGATAAAAAGCCATATAAAGGAATGCCTAATGGATATAAAAGATGACAGTAACCTCAGACAACAGGACATAGCATGGGGATCACAGCTTGAACTCCAATTTCAGCCAGAAGTAAAAAAAGTCCCCATCCTCAAAGAATGGAAAATAAGAAAACCTGAGAATGACTTTCAAGAGTGGCTAAAATCGCAAGCAAGGCACTTCCTTTTCTTTGACGGAGCAGCTAAGGGAAATCCGGGCAAAGCAGGTGTAGGAGGTGTTGTCCTAAATCAATCCAGGGAAAAAATTCACTCCTACGCCTGGGGACTAGATTACACTACCAACATCCAAGATGAAGCCTTGGCCCTATTCCAAGGTCTCAAGATCCTCAAAGCACTGGACATAAAGGAAGTAATCGTCATAGGTGACTCTCAAATCATTATAAATGCAATGATTACCAACACCCCAGTACATGACCTCAATCTTGCAAGGCTGATTATCAGGATCAAAGATATGGAAAAAAGCTTCCAGGATTTAAAATACTACCACGTGTTAAGAATCCATAATAAAAAGGCGGACATCGAAGCCAATAAAGTTGTCCTTCTTTCTACTGGGACCAAAAAGAAAGAGGATGAAGAATCATGGGAGCCCATTCCGTAAATAATCTGCTGTCATGTTCTACTGTCTGCTCCTAAACCAATTTGTTTGTATTTTCAAGTGGGGGAAAATCTCTGAAATCAACTCAGTAGGGGCCTACCTTAGGAAGAAAACTGTAAGCTGCAGCTACATTCTTAGTAAAGAAATGTAGTAGGACAAAGAAGCTCAAAGTGTAATCAGAATTTGACATTTTGCCTAAGATTAATATAAAGCACCATAACCGTTCCTGTAAAAAATAAAATAAATAAATAATAAATTAATAGATAAATAACTAAGAATAAGAATAATAAATAAATGTATTAAAAAAAAAATAAAATAATAATAATAATTAATAAATAAATAAATAAATAAATAAATAAAATAAAATAATATAAATAAACAAATAAAATAAAATAATTAAATATAAAACAAATAAATACATTTAAATATAATCAATTATTAAAACCTGTCACTTAAAATTTAAAAATGATAATAATAATATTAATAATAATAAATAAATATATAAATAAAATTATTATATATATCTCTCTCTCTCTCTCTCTCTATATATATATATATATATATATCTAAAAAAAATTAATTAATTATGAATCAATTAGGCCGACATTAAAAATAAAAAAGATATCAAATATTTTTCTAAACAACTATTAATAGCTCCATAATTTCACGACTCTCTCTTCTCAAAATACAAATCTCATTGCCCTAATTATGGACTCACCTAGCTAATCCGAAACGTTGGTTTCAATTCTGAAAACTAATACATAACAAGTAACTTATTTATATAACATATGATATAATTAACTACAAATAAAAGAAAAATAATATATAATATATAAGAATAATAATAATATGATTAATAATAATAAATTAATAGATAAATAACTAAGAATAAGAATAAAAAATAAATGTATTAAATAAAAAAAAAATAAAAATAAAAATAAAAATAAAAATAAAAATAAAAATAATAATAATAATAATAAAAAATAAATAAATAAACAAATAAAATAAAATAATTAAATATAAAACAAATAAATACATTTAAATATAATCAATCATTAAAACCTATCACTTAAAATTTAAAAATTAATAATAATATTAATAATAATAAATAAATATATAAATAAAATTAATTATATATATATATATATATATATACATCTAAAAAAAAATAATTAATTATGAATCAATTAGGCCGACATTAAAAATAAAAAAGATATCAAATATTTTTCTAAACAACTATTAATAACTCCATAATTTCACGACTCTCTCTTCTCAAAATACAAATCTCATTGCCCTGATGATGGACTCACCTAGCTAGTCCGAAACGTTGGTTTCATAAATTGTTTACAGGTTTTTCCACTAACATAAAATTCTGCCAGCCTGTATGGAATCTCTCTTTAACACCATTAAGTCCCACCATGGAAGGGACATAATGAACAATGCTTTAAATTTTGACAAGATGAGAATTTCAAGAGCTAGAAACCTATCCAATCTCATATTTCTAAAGCAATGTAGAGATGAAAACCTCACTCCAAATTTCGCCAAATGCAGCCATCCGCTTAAACGGGGTTGAAACATTTCTCTTTTCAATAAACTTAGTAAAACCCTCATCAAACATGAAATCAAATTGCATAACATCATGGTTGCATTCACGCCCCCTAACATAACATTATGGTTCATAGGTTTTTACACTAACATAACCAAAAAAAAAGAAGGGTACATTTGTTGGATATTGCAGAAATTCTAAAGCATTTAGAATATATATCTATGGTCAAAGGAAGATCGAGTTTAGGAGGAATGTAACTTATGATGAATATGTCACCCTTAGAAAATCAAGGGACCTTCCTCTACCTCCTCTTGTTGAGAAGAAAGGTGATGATGACATGCTAGAAGGTCATTCTATTCCGGAATATGAGAATGACATAATTAATGATCCCATGGAGCCTATGGACCCCTTAGATCCTCTTCCAAGTGATCCCCCTACCCAGAAGAGACCATTATGGCTTTGTGATACTTTACAGGATGTTGAGAGATATGTCCCTACCAAAAGGACCTTTGAAATGGGGAGAATACTATGAAGATGTATTTGTTCTCAAAACTCGCTACGCTACTATTAGATCAATTGTTGCCCTTGCTGCTAATCAAGGATTCACACTTCACCGGATGGACGTAAAGATGGCATTTCTTCATGGCATACTAAAGGAAGAAGTATATGTTAAGAAACCTCATGGTTTTGAAGTAAAGGATAGGAAGACTCACATTTGTAGGTTGAAGAAAGCATTATATGGTATGAAGCAAGCTCCATGAGCCTAATATGCTCGTATTGATAGTTACCTGGTGAAGCTTGGATTCATAAGAAACAGTGTTGATTCAAACCTCTTCTTCAAAGTGGTCCAAGGTATGCCTTTGATTTTGGTTTTATATGTTGATGATCTATTATTGAAAAGTAGTGAACCCTTGATGCTCGAGTGTAAGAGGGAGTTGGCCTCCGAATTCAAAATTAAGGGTCTTGGTATGATGCATTACTTTTTGGGATTAGAGGTTTGGAAGAGACTTGAAGATATTTTCCTTTCTCAAGGAAAGTATGTTGTGAAGCTATTGGAAAGATTTGGAATGATTGAATGCAATTCCCTAGCAACACTGATGGAGATTAATTTTAAGAATTTATGCGGAGATGTTGTTGGAATTGATTTGGCCGATCTTTCTGAGTACCGATAGTTGATTGGGGCATTGATGTTCCTAGTGAACACCCATCCAGATATATGCTTTGTAGTGAACACTTTGACTCAATTCATGACTGAGCCCCTTCAAGCACATTAGGTTGCTACCAAACACATATTGATATATTTTCATAGGATGATTAAGCTTGGTCTAAGATATTCTGTTGGTGATGTACAACTTCATGGATACACTGATGTTGACTGGGCTGGAAATGTTATTGATAGGAAGGACACATTAGGGTGTTGCTTTAGTTTAGGGTCTACTATGATATCTTGGATGAGCTGGAAACAAAATTTCGTAGCTTAAGGCATGACTGAGGCATAATACATTGTTGCTAGCATGGCTAGTTGCGAGGCAGTTTGGTTGAGGAAGCTTTTTGGAGATCTATTTGAGTAGGTTTTGGATATGATAGTCATATATTGCGACAATAAGAGTGGGATCTGTTTGTAAGTGAATCCATATTTCATGGCAAGTGCAAGCATATTGAGATCAGGTATCACTACAATAAGACATGGTGCAGAGAGGAGTGGTGACACTCCATCACATTTCGACCAATGAGCAAATAACATATATACTCACCAATGCTTTGCCGAAAGGGAAGTTCTTAGTCTTTAGAGAGAACCTTGGAATGATGGATGTGACCCTCTTGGGTAAGGGTCCCGGCTGATCGAGGACTTGAGCTATGATCTTCCCCTTATCTGAGCTCCCAAGGTGAGGAATTGAGCCAGAGAGCTCTTGGGGTTGAGGGAACTCGTGCTCTACCGAGTATACCCCAGTTGGCATCTAGTTTCCCATCCATTTGTCCAATGGGTGTTAGTTTCTTGAGTTAGGCGCGATCCTTAACATTTATGGTAAGTTGCATCTCACTCAAGCTAGAGATGCAAGTGTTCTACCACTGACTCTTGAGGGTCATGTTAGGAAGATCAACAAATAATAGAATAGGCGAAATCCTTATCATTTATGGTAAGTGGTATCCCTCCTATTATCACCAGGCAGTGGGATAGGCATGATCCTACTCCATAAGGTAAGTGGCATCCCTCCTATTGTTTGTGGTTCCCGGGTAGTAGCATTAGCTCCCTGATGGTGATTTCGGGTGGTAGCATAAGCTCCCCGATGATGATGATTCCTAGGTAGTAGCATTAGGTCCCCGTTGGTGATTCCAGGTGATAGCATAAGCTCATTGAAGAATAGAGGGTGGTATCTTGAGCTTCCCTACAATGTTAAAATATTCTTTTGTTAGATTTGATATTGTCTATTAGATGAGTAGAGAAGATAAGTGACAACATTTGATGATGAAGAGACATTTGAGATTCGACATATGTTGCAGTTAGTAACTTCTCCTTAGTTGAGAGGGAGTGTTAATTTGGCAGCTCAAGGACAAAGTCCCTCCTTTGGATAGTCTTCCTCATCAAGAAAGATCCCTCCTAGCCCTTGGAATAATTCAATTTGGTTAAGGAAAAATGTATTTTTAAAGAGGAAACCAACATGAGCACAAAAGTACAGGTCAACTTCAAAGAGAAATTGGGAACCCTTGGAAGCATATAAATACATATGTCAAATGAACCTGATTTGGAGATTATCAACAATCGTCTTCTTCTCTCTCTTCTTTGGTTTTGGCTTGCAGAGGTCTGAGGTTGGTTCACAAAATTAGTTTGTACAAGTTTGAAATTACAGGGTTCAAGTTCGCAAGTGTGAAGAAGGAAATTTTATCTATAGTTGCAAGGTTGGAATAGGGAATTCTCGGTTGCAGTTGCTTGCATTATAGGGTGCTCCCTGTGGCTGGAGAGCTACAACTGCTTGCATGATCACTAGCTTCATGTGACTATGACCTAAGATATTTTTGACAATTGACTTTAGACATTGACCGTTGACCGCAGGCTTATAAACTCTTATTTGAATTAGATATGTCTATTGGGCTCATCTCTTGGATATTGTTTCGTTGGTTTTGTTGGATAATATTGTGATTGGTGAATTGGAACATTGTACTCTCTCTTTATTGAACATTTTATTACAATCTAATAAGAAGAAGAATTTGAAAGGGTTTTCCCCTGGTCTTTGACCAAATTCTTATGTCTCTTATTGCTCTTGATTGTCTTCTAATGTCTATTACATTTATTGTTATATATACAATTTCTCTTGATAATTGAAATAATAAATTGTGCTAAAAGATTGCTAATTAAATAAAAGAATTGAGCTATAATGATTGTAACAACATAGAACAATGGAAAATTAATAGTAATGGAACACCCATTCAATATATATTTTTATTTCTTTTCCCACATAGAAACATAACCACGTGGACAATGACTATTTAGTTTAATTAGTTAATTCCCCTCTCCTCACATAATCCTAGTTTTAACATGGTATATATTAAGAGAAATGGACTCCTCTTCGTGGGAAATATAGTGAAGTACAAGTAGTAGTTTTCACCCCGTGTCTGAAACTGATGGGCTAGGTGATGCATAGATTTATGGGAAAATTAAATGAATCTGTAAGAGTTTTCCAAGCACAAAAATATTAAGATTGTGGAAGGGAACCATAAATCCATTGCTTCGCCTCGGGTTAAAAGTTCATGTAATAAAGGTTAATAAAGACAAAATAAGACCAAGGTCATGGGACACGTATTCCAAGCTAAATGTTGGGCAAAACATCCTTGCGGGTGTTCATTTCGGTTTATTATGGCTAAGGGGAAATTTGCAAAAGCAATGGCAAAGGCTTTGAAAAGGCATGAGGCCTTAATTAGAATTTTATTTATGAAAACAATGGAAAAAAGGAGAAAAGGAAGGTGAAAGGTCATAGGTTGAATGTGAGGAGGAAAATGAAGGAAAATAGAGGAAATTGAAGAAAATAGAGGCATCAATGATAAAAAGGATTATGAGGATCAGTTCATAACTTTTTGTTAGTTGAGTTTTGGAATTAGTCTCATAGAGGAGAAGGAAAGCAAGGAGCAAGCAAGGAAAATTTGGATCAAGCAGCTTTAGCAGGAATATCTGTAGGTAACAGGTTGCATGTATGATTTCCTTGCTAGTTTTGACATGCATGGTATGTGCATGTTGGTATTTGGTTCTTTTGTTGTCATTGGCATGGATTTTTTTGGGTTTCGACAGTGGATTTAGCGTTGCCTTGCCATTTCTAGATAACCATGGTGTGATGGGACTTCTATCGGTTTGAGCTTTGGATTGCCGAAATATTTTGGTTCCGGGTGAGGTGGTCTCAGGAAAATTCGCAAATGCCTAGGAATCCCTTGACCGGTAATGGTGGGATACATAGTAAAGCCTGAGGGTGGAGACAGAAAATTCCTCAAGGTATTGGAAAAGAAATTCTGAGGCATCCAAGCTTGGTTTGGTTTTGTGGTCTTGACACTGGTTTAGGTGAGATCACGGTTTGGTGAGGGTGGAGGTGGTTTAACCTATGGATTCCCTTGGTTGTTTATGGATTGGTTTATCCCATGAGATCCTGTATTCATGCTTGGAATATGGCACAGGGGTGATTGGCACAAAGAAAGATTTGATTTAGCCAATCTATGGTCGGGTGTGTTGTGGTATTCAACAACCCCCCATTTTTTAATGATAGTAGTTAATATTACATTTATAAATGGGGACCCTTTAAAAGTTTCATCCAAAAAACAAAACTTGGCATTTAGTCATTTACTTTATTTTTTGAATAAAGCAGAGATAACAATGAAAATCTTTTTGGGAACTACTAAAGACTTACCTTTTCATATATAGCATGTCTAAAACCCACCAAAGGACCTTTCTAAAAAAACCTCCAAAATCAAGCAAAATGATTAAATAAGGGCTCCATGGTCTAAATTATCATAAAATTTGACGAAAACAAAAGTCCTTAAGATTTTGTAGGCTTAAGTCTCACATCACATATCACGACTTATAAAGAACTCTCTCTTAAAAATGATATAGCGAAATTTGCGAGATGCAAAACCGCGATGGCGCTTTGACTTTTATCGCATTGCATTTCAGGCATTCAAGCAGACGCTTTGCACTTACCATCAGCTGATATAGCAAAATGCGATTGGGGCCTGGACCCACACCTTAGAATATTAAAAGTAAATATTTCGAGTCTGTCAAGTCTATTGCATAGGATAAACCTAGCGATTAACTATATGTGAAACAACTAACGGACGACTCACATCTCGCATCTCACAGACACACAACAAGAGGTAAGAATGTTAAAAGGCACATCTTGTGATATCGTGAACTGCGATATTGCTTTGCAAATTGCACAATCGCTATCATCACACTACAATGGCTCGCTACCCTAGAATCTTTCATCCCGTTTTACGATGCAAACATTTATGAGCAATAATGCTAAGGGATAACGAATCATTAGTGGGAATTAATGGGAAATAGATGCATTTATGTGTGAAAAGACATTTAGCTTGATACGATATCTTGTTACGTGTGTTCAAATAATGCTTCTTTACCACCTTTACAAGCTATTTTCATTATTTCATTTTTATGTTCATCTTTGACTGTCCGATAGTTGTTGTTCTTCATTTCAGGAAAAACTCGCAGAGCAGAGCATTGAGAACAATGGGGAAGAAAGGCAAGGCTATAGCCTTTGAGAAGATAGAGATGACTCCCCTATTCACAGATACCACATGCAACAGAGAGGGAGGAACCTCTACATGGGAGGCTATGTACAACATACTGGAGGAGGAACAACCGAGGATTATGGAAACAAATGTTATAGTTGATGGACGAGATTCCTCAGACGCTTCCATGCTAGAGACGGCTTGCTTGTTTTTGCATCGCATAGCCACTCGGCCGAAGATAATCCCTTATACCGACATGGTAAAATGGGTTGAAGCTAACATATTAGACAGATAATTCAAGACGAGAAGTCAAGGGGTCAGCAGATCTTTTACCCCGAACAACCTACGGCTTATGTACCACCTACCAGAGCCACAGGTCATCTACAACAGGCAATTCGTAGAGAATTTTGCTAAAGAGAACAACGACCCAGCGGATTGCACCCACGCCTGGTCGAATAATGAAGAGAAAATCAAGAAAGACAAAAATGGTATGTACACTACTGTGTCTATTTGTCCCCCTTATAGTTTTGCAGTGGCTATGTTATGTAGACTGTTTGGCAGACCAGATAGTACTAAGTTCTCCCCAGAGTGGTTGTCGTTAATAGACGCAGTCGTTAACGCAACTATAATGAATTGGGCCCAAATCTTGTCAGACAATTTAGCAAAAACAATTATCGAGTATAGAAGGAGAAGAAGTATTGCTTCGAGGGTTTACCCTCCATTTTTTATGAGCGCCTATGTTATGGATGCTATTTGTTTTAGTTCAAAGTTCCCCATCATGGGATGGAAATGGATTGTTCGAAATCCACTTCCCATTCACATGTACCACAAGGTCATGTGGGAATCCAATTTTCAACCACATTTTTTCAAGATTTGCCATGGAGTTATGCTCCCTATTCACAAGCGGCTTTATAATCGAGATGCCCCTAGGTTTTCCCAAGAAGCTGAAGTTGACATCCTCCTGGTGGCCAGATGGTTCGGGGAGGAAACATTTACATATATCAGAGTTTTTGGCAGCATCACCTCCCCCATATCCTCCCATACTATGTTCAAGATAAGCTGATGGCTAGGGAGATAACCTATCAGACAGCTAGTGAGGGAGGAATAAGCCACACACTGAAAGAGTCAAAAAAGGCCATTTGGCCTGCATTCCCTGTATAGTGTGGAGCATTTGCACTACATGACTTGGGACACGCGTTCAAAGAAGCAGAGAACATGCTGTCTCTACAATTACCTAAATTACCTGGACAACAGAATGACCCGTTTGGCACTGTCAAGAATTTCACCACATTGGTGAAAATAAAAGTATTCACTAATGAGGAGGATGTTTTTGACGATATATTTTTGTAGAAAAACACCTTTACAGAGGTGAAGCATATGGCACAACTACTTTTTGACCATGAAGATCTGGAAAATTTTTACAATTACAGAGAAAGAAGGTTGGCAATGGTCCCATTGGACCAATTATTAATTGAACCAATAAGGGAGCCTACTCCCAGTGTGACTATAGAAGGTGACTCCAAAGAAAATTCCAAATCCGATTCTGGGGCAAAGTCTCAAGAAAAATCTATCGGGGAATCGCGATAGTCATCACAAAATGGCAAAAGCAGAAGCATCGAGTCAATAAAGGATACAACCCAATCTACACAGAAGATAGCTGAAGAAGCTTCAGCTAGCAAGCAGGTTGAAATCCCTACTACCTCTGCACAACCAATAAAACCCACGGTAATTGAATTAGAGGAAGAGTGGGATAATTTTAATAAAAGTATCAATATAGAGGAACAGGTGCTAGAGTTGCAAACTCCACAACAGAAAACATCTCTGGAAATTACAGTGGAAGAAACTACAAATGAACAAGAAGTAGAGCATATCCCTGTTACCTCCACCTCCGAAATAATATTAAGAATTGAAGAAATATCCCCTCTGGATGTATTCTATAGCCCACAGCATAAGGCCATGGTGAAAAGGCAAATAAAGAAAAGAAAATTGGACTCTATAGCTGTTACTACCCCTGAAAATGAACTAATGGATGTTCTATGGAAGGACTTGCTTGTCGATCCATTTGCCAACCTAACTAGACTCTCGCAGTTTGTAGGTGCTTATGCTACAACGACCATAGACAAAGCAACAAAAGTTCAAATGTTGCTTAGAGAAAAGGAAAATAAAATAACGTCGCTTGAGCAACAATTACAGCAAGTCAAATCCAACCAGCAAGCAGAGATACAATTGGCCAAGCTTCAACAGGTATTTGAACAAATGCAAATAGAACATCAAACCAGCTTAGCCGAGAAGGAAGCACAAGTGCAGGCAATAACTGATATACATAAAGACGATCCAAAAATTGATCAGTTTATTACTGAAGCACTTAGACTTAATTCCCAGTTGACACATCAGAAAGAATTACTGTGCCAAAATATTTCACACTGGAAATCTTATTGCGAAACAAGTGATAAACTGACAAGTCAAGTCGTAGAAATGCGACTTGAATATGATGAGATCTTTAAAAGGGTCTCTGATTTCATCCCCTGGAAAAATACAGAGGAGGGGAGAAAAGTCGACCTGCCCAAGCTAGAAGAATCACATAAGGAAATTCTATTTACAAGCTGGGATTCTCGACTTAAAGAAGCAGAAAAGGAAAAAACAGACGCGACGGCAGCAACAAATATTATCATAGAAAATATCAATGAGAATTTGCATGGTGCCAATCTAGTGGTAGAGTCCATTCCAGGGTTTCTTCCAGATGCGAAACAACTCAAACAACAATGGAAACAGGTAGCCGAAGTGATAAAGAAAACGACCAGGCTAGATTGGGAGGCGTATTGGCAACATTTGGTCAAGCCTCACAACTAATGGATGACCCTGCCATGCCTAACCACTTCTGCCGAGAAAATGGTGCCAGCACTGACCGATTCCATATTCGATGGACAGTTGAAAGCTGAAGTCGGCCAACCTACACAACTGAAGCCTATGGTGGATATTTGCGATCTGAAGGATCAAATGCAACATACTTAGTCACCTTGTTTACTTTAATTTTGATTTTATTTTTGCATAAATTGAGGCAAGTTGTTTAAACCTCCTCAACTATTTTTGTAATAATCTATTTTTAGTTTTATAGTTTTAATATTTAAACCCATCTCATGCATTTAGAGAGGGGTCCAGAATTTTATCAGAAACTCTCTTCAAAACATGCACTTCTGTCCCTTTGAGGAAGTTCTGGTGAAATATATGAACAAGATTTATTTTCATCTAATTTAGCATCTTCTACTGAAATTGCACTTTTGTACTCTTAGATGATGTTGAATGGGTTGAAGATAGATCAATATTGTTGAAACACATGAGTAGGACGTATTATAAATGGTACTTTTATCTCGTAATCCTTTTTACTTATGTATTAGGCAATCATTTTTTTTCTTCGAATTATTTATGTATGAAAGTCTGATTTTTTATTATCATTATTGTACTTCTGTATGATGATGATCTTTATTTTATGTTGAATATATGAATAACTCTTTATGCAATATATTTCTCACAATCGTTTCAGCTAACTTTTTATACGAAATGATTATTGTTAAAATGGATTCACTTATAATCGTAATTGAATGATCTTTATTACCAATTGCTTTTAGAAATTATTGTAGATCACATATATCAAGTTTATCCTGGGTATATTATGATTAGATAGTTTTTTAAGAATTAGAAGTTAAATGCATTTGTGATTGATTAGTTTAGACTAGATTACTGTTAGCTTAAACATTACTCTAAAACATCACACATCACCCCATTTAGCACAAGCATTAAATAGATTGGGAAACTGGTCCCATTATCCCCAGTCAGAGCCACTACTCCAAACGGAAAAGGAGCTGCCAACCAAGGTCCGGACCGGGTGGTTTTCCCCCATGTTGAGGCAACGATTTTCGAGGCTTCAACAGGGTGGTACATGGAAGTCCCTGACTTGGTTGGATTTTGCATATGGTTAATAAGAGCTAAGTTCCTCTTGCTTTGATGAGTAAATGTACTTGTTATTATGTGGCTTTAATGGTTATTCTATCATTGTTATTTGTCTAGTTATATGTTGGTTATAAGAATGGTTAATTGGCAAATCTAAGTATGGCTCTTAACACATTTCTATTAATGAATGTATGAATAATGAATTCAAGACCTAATTGGTTTTGTGATAGCTATTGTGAGAAGGCATTGATCCTTCTTGTTAAACCTCAGACAAGTTTTCAGATCCTTATGTTCAAACTTGCATTCATGATCTGTAGGTTACATGTTCACCATGTGTTAGACGAAATGTCAGTCCCGATTGGGAGAGGTTAGGTCAAGTCCTGGTGCAAGTTTTGGTCCATAAGGGTTTCTATGTAATTTATCATTTATGTAAGTTTCACTAAGTTCTATGGAGAGGCTTGAGTCCTGACCCCGAAAAAAGTGGCTCAGAATTCAGGGTCGCTGTCATAGAACTAACTAGAAAAGTCCATAGTCGCATGGAGGAAGGCTTATCAGTGAGACTTGAGGGATATAGTTACTTTCACACCTTGGAAAGGGAGTGGATGGAGCTCTATTTCAGTGGAAAAGAGAGTTATCTTAGGGGTTGGACACTTGGAGGGGTTGGGTTGCTCTTGGAGGTCCTATAGCACTTGGGGGAAGTTAGTAAGGTCTTTAGTTATCAACTCCATTTCCTTAAGGTCATTTAGGATCTCGAGTCTTATCATAGTGACCCTTAGCTCATGTTTACCCCAGGAAAACCAACAAAAGTGGGTAAATGTGGGAGGAGGTAGTTACAGGGTGGTACCAGGGCATGGTTCATACACTTGGACTGGATGGGCTAGATGCACGTTGTTATGCATGCATTGTCATGGTTAAGGTTGTTATGATTGAAGTCATTGCATGTAGTTTATGTCATCATGATGCTATTGGTATGTTATGATGTTGATGTGTTGGCTGAGATGAAGCAAGAGATGTAGATCATCAGAGTAAGGTTGCAGCACTAGACCTTAGGGTAAGAGAAGATCCTCATACGGGTTTGTATGCTCAACAACTAGGTATGTTGTTTAATGGTTGTTATAAGCATCAGGGTTACTTATTTTATTTTCATTCTATTGTTGTTATGGTTACATATATGATAGTTGATTAATGTAGTCATATGCACATTTGTCAGATAGTCATAAATGATAGTAACCTGTTGTTGTATGCATTGTGGTCATATGCTTGATGATTATGGTCATTACAACTGAGATCTTGATGTTATTAAGTTTTGTGCTAATTTGGATTGGCCTATGTAGATGGTTAGGGTTATGAAATTTAGGTACGAGTCGACCTATTTGTGATATTATGTCATACTAATTCAGACTAATTGTGCATATTTGATTGTTATGCATTAATGGAAATTGTTTATGGGTTCATGATGTGAACATGTTAGCTAGTTACTATTATGAATATCATGACCTTGTTTATGTTTGAGTTGATGTGTTTGTGAAGTTATATCATGCTAATCTAGATTGATTATGTAGACAAGATAATCTCCCCTTAGATACATTAAGGTATGAGTTTGCTTATCTCGTCTATTTGGTGTTTGAATGTTTGATTATGTCGTCTATTTGGTGTTTGAGTGTTTGGTGTCTATTAGGTCGTCTATTTGTTGCTTGAATGTTTGATTAATTGCAAGATATGAGCATGTGTCTATAAGATTGCATGAAGCAATGATCTTGTTTTAAGATGGTGGTACTAACACATATGTGCTGAGATAGTTGATATGTATTTGAGTGTAAGTAGGTGCTAGTTGTAGTAGTAAGATTAATGATTGTTAGTTGATTATGACATGGTTGTTAGTCTTGGCAAAGGTTAGTTTCAATTAATAGACATGATGTCTTGATCCTTGGAACATGTGTCTGACACATGTAAATAGTTTCCCTGTAACATGCTTGGTATTAGCGTGACAAGGTAATAGTTGATTTGTTTATGTAACTAATAGTTGGATAATGTGACAATACATAATAAGACTCGATTGCAACAAGGTAAAAGGAAAAGAGAGCAATTGGGTGAGAATTCCTTTGGCTATGTTTGGAAACCATAATTCCAAATGAATGAGTGCTTGCATGAATACGGGAAGTCTTCTTAACCCTAATCTTGTTTGACATTATGAGGATATGTGTTAAATTCATAAATATGTATTTGACAAGTATAACAACTGGTTCTAGTTATAACTAGATTCGTCAAGGATTTGGAGTCCCTTGAGAGATGGCATGGATGTGTTCAGTCGCAAGGCAACATGCTTGGCACAGTAAGGTAATGTATCTGGTATATTGTTATATTTATTTATACATTGACAATTATGTGTTTATGGCAGTATGATGCAGGGGATTGCATGGCAAAAGAGGTTTCCATGGAATCTTGAAGAAGGCTCGTGTAGAGATTTCTCTTAGAAGAATTGGGAACCCATGGGGATTGATTCATGACGTTTGTTTCTAGTCTTGTGCTTTCAGTATTTCGTGAATTTCTTGCACTTGATTTGAAGTTTTATTTAGGTCTGGTGCATAGCCATGCCACTTTGCTTCTGGTGTCGTTTTGGTATTAGGTTTTCATGGTTTTCTTCTTGTTGTTTCTCATTCTTGTCTTTTATGTTTTGAGGGCCTTTGGATTTGGTTGGGAAGGAGGATGATTATTGGAGCTCGAGGAGAGATGAATGAAACTCAATAAGTAATGCAAGACTCAGATGAAGCTTGGTGCATGTATAAGGGCAACTGAAGGCAAGAATATGACAACCAGTTGGATTGGTTGGGTCCATTGAGGTTGGATGGTGGTAGGAAAATCACAAGGAAGGTAACCAGGAAAGGTAAAGTAAATGGATTTGAGGCATCAGATGCCTTGGCTAAGTTGGGAATCGTTGTTCTCAATGTTGTGCATGTTGTGCACAAATAAAGGGAGTTCTCTTAACCTTGATCTTACACTATTTGGTAATTATGTTGAGATCATGATTATGTTGATGTCTATATATGTATACACGTATGAATGTATGTCATTATCTAACAGGGACATCAAGAATCATGATTGTTTAATGCTAATGTTTATATGTATATATGTATGTATGTATGTATGTATGTATGTATGTCGTTGTCTGATAGGGTCATGATGGTTTTGTGCTAATGTTTATATATATGTATGTATTTATCTATCTATGTCATTGTTTGACAAGGTTGCCAAGGATCATTCTTGTGGAGGAATGATTGCTTATGTAGGTGAATGGTATGAAGAGGTTCTTGGCTATTAGGAATAAAGTGGGAAGAGTAATCTGACAAAGCTATGAGGTCAATATCATGTGGACATGAATTGATATTATGTGTTTATACTCTGCCTATGTTTATGTTATGGAAATGTAATGTTGAGGGATACATCAACGAAATGAAATAATTATGATCCATGGCATGTTGGGATAAGCATGGATGGTGGAAAGACACTGGAAGCAAGGTTGCCTGGTAGAAGCAATGTAGTCTCTCAATGTGCAGTACTACTATTGTGTATATCTTGTACATATTGTACATGTTGTACCTGTGATGTTGTATACATGTGGTATTGTGTACATGTTGTTTATGCAATGTTGTGTACATATGGTGTTGTGCACATGTTGGATATGCAATGTTGTGTACATATGGTGCTTTGTGCATGTTGCATATGCAAGGCTATGTACATGTGGTGTTGTGTGCACGTGGTGTTGTGTACATGTGGCGTAGTGTACATGTCATGCATGTGGTGTTGTGTACATTGGGTTTTGTGTACACTGTTATCACTCAGGTTGTTCCCTTTGACTCCCAAGGGAATACGGCCGAGGTAACCACTGACCAATCTTTGGATTGCAGGTTCTAGCCCACTTGCAATCAGAGAGGGCTCTCTCTTAATGATTTGGCTTTGTTGATGATGATTTTAGGCTAGTTATTGATTTCAAGGGGTTTTGTTTAAGTTTTGGTGGGAAGGATGATGCTTCCAAGTAGAGAGGTAGGTATAGTATGAAAGTTTCAAACCATTGGGCATGGAGTCAAGGAATAGGAATGCTGGTGCGTTTTTTTGGTCACAAGAGGAATATGGAGCAAGATAGCAGCACATGAAACAACATTCAAGCTAAATGGAGATGGATTGAAGGATAAGGAATGAGAGGCAATTAAGAATCTCTCATTCAGTTTAACAGAGGGAAGGTGAATGAGCTCTATCTAGGAGCAGCGAAGAATCCCTAGATAACTATCAAACATGGGTGAATTAGGGGAAATATGAGCCAAAGGGAATTCATATTCATGGCCAATTCAGATGAAAACATAAAGAAACAACAGAAATTGAGGATAGAGTGCGGTTTAAACAAAGTCTAAGCTATTCATTTTTCCTGCTATTTTAGATGGTGACACATGTATGATATGAGCATATATCAATGGAAAATAGAGGTAGGAAACACTTATTGAGTCATGTTGCAGCACGAGAATTCCATAATTCACTCTTCAAAACATTAATAACACAACAGACAGTCCATCTTCCAAACTTTCAGCAGTCTTTGATTAGAGAAGTCATCATACATACAGAGCGAGTCTCTAGTGGAGCAAATCAACCAACCAACCCTCTAAACAGTAAATTAGGGTGGTTTTTATAAGAAAAATATCTACAAGAATCAGATCTGAGACAAATCTGATGCAATAAGTGTCTTTAACCTAACATATGCTTGAAATAAATGCCAAAATATCTATCTAATGCTGCGGTGGGGGCAGCTGCCTCAAAAATGAGTAACTATGATGTCCTTAGAGCTCTATGCTAGCATTTGGCCATAACTGTGCTTTGATTTATGCAGCGTTGCCCTTAGGTGGCCTTTTGCATTAACTTTGATCTGGTGAGCTTTGATGGCCCAACACTGCTTTATTGACTTTGATGGGGGCCTCTTAATGTTTACCTGCTTTGGAAATATGGATTTCCACCAAAAACACTAACTGATAGTCTTTGCCGCTTCCTCTGATACACTTTCACTGAACCTAGGCTCCTTATTGTCTTGTGAATGCTTTAAACTATCCCATCGACATTTTATGGCTGCTGTTCGGCCCTCTGTTGCCTTAAGAACTGTTTTTGCCCCTTTTCTGAACCTATGTGAATAAATTCCTGTCAATTTGCGAATTTTGGGCCTGCTGGTAGCCGAGCCATGAGAGGGTTTCCATTTTGGTCAATTTTTCTCGCGCATCGAAAACTACCTCAGTTTTTCATTCCGGGCATCCCTCGCTGCAAATTTCGTGCTTCGCGCCCTTTTTGGCGATGACGTCAGCGGTGTGTCCCAGTACGGCGGTGACGTGGCAGTTACATGGTGGCAGGGTGTGGACACAGGCGGATGAGGTGGTAATGACGTGGCGGGGACGCAGGTTGATGACGTCACGAGGATGTGGTGTTGATGTCATTCGGCGGAGGGCGGTGGTTTCCGGTTTCCCCGCACCGCTTTTCCGCGTAGGTGGTATTGGGGGAGGGGCCTCCGAACACACCGGGAGGCTGACACGTGGCAGGGGTACGGCAGGGAAACCACCCATCCCCCGGACGTTAACCTTCGGTAGATCGGGGCGCAGGAATAACCGCCCACCGTTGATCTCGGGCGCTGGCCATCAGACGGCTGGCGGTAAAGGTGAGGTGATAGGGGGTTCAGGGACGAGATCCGCCCGACATATTTAAATAAAAACGCGCCGAGGGGGTCAAAAAACTTGGTTAATGCAGAGTGTGGGGGTTTTATGTGCACGAAAGGTAGGATAGTAAGGTTTCAAGGGTAAAGGGGTGGATATCGGTTATTGGCCTAACCAGAGGTTTAGGCCAATCCCAGAGTTATGACACGGATGGGTTCATAATAGTCCCAGGTGGACTATTATTTCCCAAAACTGTATGTACATAGCTATAGTGCTATAGGGTGGGATATGTAATATTTTTGGGATTTTATATAGTTTTTGTAGCAATTAGGGATGGGGAAGTAGCTAGGGAGCTATATAAATAGAATTAGAAGTTAATATGGGATTGATGAAGAAAGCGCTAAGTATGGAAATCTTAGGCTCTAAAGGGGAAATAGGACTTGTAGAAGAAATATGAGATCCATAAGTAAAGCAGATCTTTACTTAGGCAAGTGTTATGAAAAATGATGAATTTAAGAGATATCAAGCAGATCTTGACCTCTTTAGGGGAAGTTAGTGAATGATTTGGGGAAAGTAAGAATGGGAAAGTTAGACATGCCTTGCTTGAGTTGCTCCAGGGAAAATTGCCTCATGCTTGTGATCACAACGGATATAACACTTGAAAACATAAAATGGATCACAATTCCTCATTCTGCCACCACAAAACTACCTACCCAACCTGCTTACCTAGCATTTTCCCTTCTTTTTGGTTTGGGTGCACTTGAACTAGCAAACCCAGCTTTTCAACTTTTCTTTTGGCTGTCCTCCTATCTAAATGTAGCCTTATATCTTCCAAGGGCCTAGATTAAGCAGTTGGGCTCCTTCATTTCTCTACATACCTAACAATCTGCCAAGATTAAACAGTTTGGACAGACATTTATTCTCTATCTCTAAAACAAGCAATTTAAACCTAGGGAAGCCAAGATTAAGCTGTTTGGCCTTCCCTTAATCGAGAAATCTTTCAAAAATGGAACTTTTGCAGCATGGAAAAGATGAACATTTTTGGTACTTCCACTGTCAATCATGAAATATGAAACCTATTGCAATAGGAGGCTAACAATGGCTCCACTTGGGGATGGCTTTTCCTTGTGAAAAGTCAAGAACAGCAGGTCAGATTGCCTTGATCTTCAATTGTTGCTGTACTCTGAAAACTTCCCTTTGCTGGCTGCTTTATTTATGTATATGACAACAGACTTGAAGAGCTTAGGGCCTTCACTTCGGGCTTCAACTGCAGCAAGCTGCTATCCAAACAAAAAACTGAAATCCTACCTACCTACTCTAATCAACACTTACTTTGCTGGTTAGGTGAAATGAAACAGCCAATGCAACCACTTAAGCATTATATACATCAGTGACCTTTGATGCCTGTATTTGATGGTGTTTAAAACTGAGACCTTACAATCAGATCTGGCTTTGTTAAACTTTGAGAAGATAAGGAAAATCCTGATCTCCTTTGCTGAATCTAGAAACTGTACAAAAGGATCTTGCAAAATATGTACACTATTCTTGAGTTGAATCAAACAATTGTGAAAATGTTCTGGATAGCTTTCATGCCATGAACCTGAAATATCATCCTTGTCTTCACCACCCTTCATGCTTTCAACTGTTGTTTGTGATGATATTTTAACTGACTGTAGGGCCTGTCCACTGCAACCATTATCATCTTGATTTTGACCTTCATGGTTTGTTAATGGAGAAGAGTTTTGATTTCTTTCCTCATTCAACCTGTCAGCTGTTGGATCATTGAGAGTTTGGAAGGTCTGCTGTAATCTATTACATACAGGTTCAAATGGAACTTGACAGATTCCTACCAGCTGTTCTTCTTTTTCTTTGAATAATTCAGATGATTCAAAACAAAATGGCAAGGAACCAACTTGGATTTTTTGATCATATGTTGCTGCTTCTACGCCTTTTTCTGCTATCTGATGTTCAATGGGATTCTGGGACTGCAAATTTAGATATGACAAATTTTGAACAAAGACTTGATTGCTTTCCAGATGGTCAATACCAAGGTTTGTTGATATTTAATTTTTTGTAGCATGATAGTTATCTCTGATAAACTGAAAAGACTCAAAATAAAATGGTAAAGTTCCTTCGCTGAAATCAAAATTATCTGCATTTTCCTCCTTTTCTTCATTGTTGAAATGAGCAAGCTGATCAGTGATTTCAGGCTGCTGAACCTGAACACTGCTTTCTGCCAAAATAGCACTTGATTCCTCTGGAAGTTGAATATGAATTTGAGGATCATATTCATCATCGTATAAATCATATTTTGGTAGACAACTGAAAGAAGAAAAGCTACCATATTCACACAGTATATCAGGAGACTGCTCCTTCACATAAGGTTCTATGAATATGTCATCTGGTCTATGGTTGGTTGAATTGGTAAAAATCTGTTCAGAAATGTCAACCCTTTCTTCTTGTGGAGCAAAAGTGTCATGGTGATCTAAACATTCAACTTTCATTGTGACCATCTGCTTTAATTCCTCTGCTTTCTTTATCAAGATATCAAGTTCTTCCTCTTTTTCTGCTTTCAACTTCCTCTCCCTAACTTTCAGATTAACCTCTACATCTACTGCCATGTTCTGCATCTGTTGCATAGTGGAGGGGTTTCTCTCTCTCAGATGAAATTCTATCTCTGGATCAAATGCTGTTGGATAATGCAGTAGAGCCAAATCAGGGGGAGGTCTTATATTCAATGGCATTGAATGATAAATTTGATTGAATCTGTCTGAAAATTGTTGTACTGTCTCATCTGGATGTCTTTTTAACTGATTATATTCTTCTATGATCATGAGGAGATTGACTTTGATTATCCATCTATCAAGGAAGAGTTTGAGAAATTGCTCAAGATTTGAGATGCTTGCGTGAGGCAGAGTTTTGAACCAACTCCTGATTTTGCCTTGCAAAGAAAGAGTGAAAAGCCTAATACTAACATTCTCAACATCCACTTCAAATAAGTTAAGATAATCTTCAAAAACTTGGACATGCTTCTGAGCAGTAACTCCATTCTCTCCATCAAATATTGGGAGATACTCAAGATGATTTTTAGGCAAAGGATTGAGTATGGGAGGCAAAATGAGAGGTTTATATCAGCCAGGAACTTTATGAGGCACGGGAGTATGTACAGGGATTGAATGGCTGGGCTCGATATGAACAGGGATAGGATGATTTGCTTTGATACTTGTTTCCTCCTTGGCTGTATGGTGATCTTCAGCAGCATTTAAAGGCTGCTGTTCTAATGTGCAAGGAGGGCTTTCCTTAACATTTTCAAAAGGAAAATCATAAAAATCAAATTTAAACTCATACTTAAAATACAATATACACAGCAAAATTTTATGGAAGAGAAAGAACATGACCTCTTGGATAATAATCTGGGTCAACAGCCTGATCTGCTCATATATTTATTTTGGGTTCATTTCTCCAGTGGAGTCTTTATTATGAGGATGATGTGGAGTCGCTAGGTGGATAAACTAACTTTGAAGGATCTGATCTCTGTCCACCAACGCAGGCCAGAGCTGAATATGGAATAAACTAAAAAAGGGGAATTTTCTTCAGGAAACAAAATATTTTGAGATTTTATGAGAATTTTTGATTTTTTGGGATTTTTCAAAACAAGTTTAAGATTTATTCGAAAGGCAAACTGATAAAAAATGGGGATTTACAGCAATAAACAAATGATCTTCCGCAGTGGAGTCGCCATACACGTTTTGTAGGTGGCATTGTGTACACATCATACAGGTTGCATTGTGTATATTTGGTGTGGTGTTACGGGTATTGTGTAGTCATTCTACCGCAACAGGTGTATTCGTGGTATTGTATGGTGTGTATGTATATGTGTTGTGTTGTACACCGAGTGTAGATGTATGTGTGTGTCATACACCGGGTGTAGGTGTATGTGTTGTGTTGTACATTGTGTATGTGGATGTGTTGTACAATGTGATGAGATATGCAGGTACGAGACTGTCTGGATGCTCTTGTTGCTATTGAGGGTTGATGTGGTTCAGTCTCTAGATGCCCTTATTACTATCGAGGGTTGAGGTAGTTTAGTCTTGGGATACCCTTGTTTCTATTGAGGGTTGAGGTGGTTAAGTCTAAGGATACCCTTGTTGCTATCGAGGGTTGAGGTGTTTTAGTCTTAGGATACCCTTGTTGCTATTGAGGGTTGATACATTTCAGTCTCTGGATGCCCTTGTTGCTATTGAGGTTTGAGGTAGTTTAGATTTGAGATACCCTTGTTGCTATTAAGGGTTGAGTCGGTTTAGTCTCAGGATACCCTTGTTGTTGATATTGAGGGAGGAGGCGTTCAGTCTCTAGATTCCCTTGTTGCTTAAAGAGAAAGCACTAGGTTCTTTCGAGGTTTGGCAACCGGTTTGGTGTGTGTATGGAAAGGAAAAAGAACAAAGGCAAAAGTAAAGAACCATTTGAAAGATAAGCATTAGTATTTTACTTCAGTTTTAATTATGCATTTGATCTATGATTATGATTTATCATGGTTGTATTTTGAGCTAACCAGATGAGATATGTGTTAGCCTCCTATTGCAATAGGTTTCATATTTCATGATTGACAGTGGAAGTACCAAAAATGTTCATCTTTTCCATGCTGCAAAAGTTCCTTTTTTGAAAGATTTCTTGATTAAGGGAAGGCCAGACAACTTAATCTTGGCTTCCCTAGGTTTAAATTGCTTGTTTTGGAGATAGAGAATAAATGTCTGTCCAAACTGTTTAATCTTGGCAGATTGTTAGGTATGTAGAGAAATGAAGGAGCCCAACTGCTTAATCTGGGCCCTTGGAAGATATAAGGCTAGATTTAGATAGGAGGACAGCCAGAAGAAAAGTTGAAAAGCTGGGTTTGCTAGTTCAAGTGCACCCAAACCAAAAAGAAGGGAAAATGCTAGGTAAGCAGGCTGGGTAGGTAGTTTTGTGGTGGCAGAATGAGGAATTGTGATCCATTTTATGTTTTCAAGTGTTATATCCGTTGTGATCACAAGCATGAGGCAATTTTCCCTGGAGCAGCTCAAGCGAGGCATGTCTAACTTTCCCATTCTTACTTTCCCCAAATCATTCACTAACTTCCCCTAAAGAGGTCAAGATCTGCTTGATATCTCTTAAATTCATCATTTTTCATAACACTTGCCTAAGTAAAGATCTGCTTTACTTATGGATCTCATATTTCTTCTACAAGTCCTATTTCCCCTTTAGAGCCTAAGATTTCCATACTTAGTTCTTTCTTCATCAATCCCATACTAACTTCTAATTCTATTTATATAGCTCCCTAGCTACTTCCCCATCCTTAATTGCTACAAAAACTATATAAAATCCCAAAAATATTACATATCCCACCCTATAGCACTATAGCTATGTACATACAATTATGGGAAATAATAGTCCACCTGGGACTATTATGAACCCATCCGTGTCATAACTTTGGGATTGGCCTAAACCTCTGGTTAGGCCAATAACCGATGTCCACCCCGTTACCCTTGAAACCTTACTATCCTACCTTTCGCGCACATAAAACCCCCACACTCCGCATTAACCAAGTTTTTTGACCCCCTCGGCGCATTTTTATTTAAATATGTCGGGCGGATCCCGTCCCTAAACCCCCTATCACCTCACCCTTACCGCCAGCCGTCCGATGGCCAACGCTCGAGATCAACGGTGGGCGGTTATTCCTGCGCCCCGATCTGCCAGAGGTTAACATCGGGGGGAGGGGCGGTTTCCCTACCGGACCCCGTCACGTGTCAGCCTCCCGGTGTGTTTAGAGGCCCCTCCCCCAATACCACCTACGTGGAAAAGCAGTGCGGGGAAACCGGAAACCACCGCCCTCTGTCGAATGACATCAGCACCACATCCTCGTGACATCATCAACCTGCGTCCCCGCCACTACGCCATGTCATTGCCACCTCATCCGCCTGTGTCCACACCCTGCCACCGTGTAACTACCACGTCATCGCCGTACTGGGACGCACCACTGACGTCATCACCAAAAAGGGCGCGAAGCGCGAAATTTGCAGCGAGGGATGCCCAGAATGAAAAACCGAGGCAGTTTTCGATGCGCGAGAAAAATTGACCAAAATGGAAACCCTCTCATGGCTCGGCTACCAGCAGGCCCGAAATTCGCAAATTGACAGGAATTTCTTCACATAGGTTCAGAAAAGGGGCAAAAACAGTTCTTAAGGCAACAGAGGGCCGAACAGTAGCCATAAAATGTCGATGGGACAGTTTAAAGCATTCAGAAGACAATAAGGAGCCCAGGTTCAGTGAAAGTGTATCAGAGGAAGCGACAAAGACTATCAGTTAGTGTTTTTGGTGGAAATTCGTATTTCCAAAGCAGGTAAACATTAAGAGGCCCCCATCAAAGTCAACTAAAGCAGTTTTGGGCCATCAAAGCTCACCAGATCAAAGTTAATGCATAAGGCCACCTAAGGGCAGCGTTGCAGAAATCAAAGCACAGTTATGGCCAAATGCCAGCACAGAGCTCTAAGGACATCATAGTTACTCATTTTTGAGGCAGCTGCCCCCAACGCAACATTAGATAGATATTTTGGCATTTATTTCAAGCATATGTTAGGTTAAAGACACTTATTGCATCAGATCTGTCTCAGATCTGATTCTTGTAGATATTTTGCTTATAAAAACCACCCTAATTTACTGTTTAGAGGGTTGGTTGGTTGATTCGCTCCACTAGAGACTCGCTCTGTATGTATGATGATTTCTTTAATCAAAGACTGCTGAAAGTTTGGAAGATGGACTGTCTGCTGTGTTATTAATGTTTTGAAGAGTGAATTATGGAATTCTCGTGCTGCAACATGACTCAATAAGTGTTTCCTACCTCTGTTTGCCATTGATATATGCTCATATCATACATGTGTCACCATATAAAATAGCAGGAAAAATGAATAGCTTAGACTTTGTTTAAACCGTACTCTATCCTCAATTTCTGCTGTTTCTTTATGTTTTCATCTGAATTGGCCATGAATATGAATTCCCTTTGGCTCATATTTCCCCTAATTCACCCATGTTTGACAGTTATCTAGGGATTCTTCACTGCTCCTAGATAGAGCTCATTCACCTTCCCTCTGTTAAACTGAATGAGAGATTCTTAATTGCCTCTCATTCCTTAGCCTTCAATCCATCTCCATTTAGCTTGAATGTTGTTTCATGTGCTGCTATCTTGCTCCATATTCCTCTTGTGACCAAGAAAACGCACCAGCAGTCCTATTCCTTGACTCCATGCCCAATGGTTTGAAACTTTCATACTATACCTACCTCTCTACTTGGAAGCGTCATCCTTCCCACCAAAACTTAAACAAAACCCCTTGAAATCAATAACTAGCCTAAAATCATCATCAACAAAGCCAAATCATTAAGAGAGATCCCTCTTTGATTGCAGGTGGGCTCGAACCTGCAGTCCAAAGATTGGTCAGTGGTTACCTCTGCCGTATTCCCTTGGTAGTCAAAGGGAACAACCTGAGTGATAAAAATATGTTTATACATGAAGATTTGATCAAAGAGCTAGTTTGGCTTGTTGTGACAAGAAGTAAACATAATTGCAAGTGTACCTTATTTACATGCCATTAATGAGGTATGATTTGAATTTATTTCAATTCCTTTTTAGTCTAATGGAAATTATGTGCTTGGTACAGGAAGGCATGGAAATGCCCAGGTTAGGTGGTTGAAACTGACTGCAAGGATTAGTAGCAGTGGCAAAAGGAATTGGAACATGAAGTAGTATGTTGGTAAAACATTCAAGAGGAGGGCCATTGTGGGACACTGGTACCCAATAATGTCCATTGATTGCCATGAGCATGTTATTATCGGTATGATGGTTTTGAGGCAAGGATATGCCTTGGTTTTTGGACCTTCGATGCAAGAAAACCTTGCCAAGGGATGGATCGCCCAAGATAGGGGATGCCAAGGAAATTGGAAGGTGAGTGACTGAACGGAAGGGGGTGATTGGATTGCCCGAAGGACTGTGTAGCAAATAAGGGAAGGGAGAGGAATGCATTGTTTTGGTCATTAGCATTGCCATATGGAATCAGATGCACATTAGGAGTGTACCCTAGAATAATGAGTTGGTAACTGTTCACTGAGGGAACAAGTAGCACAAGGATCGTAGCTGAATAGCGAGTATAGGTTGACTTTGGCAGTGGATTCTGGACTTCTTGTAAAGGAGGTGAATCTTGGTATTTCTTTGAGGGTGGAGGTGTGAGCTTCTGGATTCCCTTGTTGCTGATGCAAGCATCATATCCTTTTATTTGTTGGTTGAGAAAATGTGCATATGTGTATATTATTGTAAATACTATATCCAGCTAGATGGTTGAATCAAATGTGCATAACTATATGTGATTGTTATTTTAAATACTGTAATGAGTTGCGATTATAAAGATCTAATAAGCGGTATGGTTGTCATGTTGCCATGCTTGTCCTGATGGTTTTGTTTTTGAGCAGGTTGTCAATTGTAAATACTGCAACGAGCTACGTTATAAAGCTCCATGGGCAATGTGTTTTGATTTTCAATGGTCTTTCTGGTTATATGTGTCACTGAACACTGAGGACGGTGTTCCTCTAAGGGGGGAGGGGTCTGTAACAACCCCTGGTTAAAATTTCATGTAACAAAGGTTAATAAAGACAAAATAATACCAAGATCATGGGACATGTATTCCAAGTTGAATGTGGGCAAAACATCCTAGTGTGTGTTCATTTCAGTTTATTATGGCTAAGGGAAAATCGGTAAAGGCAATGGCAAAGGCTTTGAAAAGGCATGAGGCATTAATTGGCATTTTATTTATGAAAATAATGGAAAATAGGATAAAACAAAGGTTAGAGGTCACAAGTTTCATATGAGGAGGAAAATAGAGGAAATTGAAGAAAATAGAGGCATCAATGCTAAAAAGAATTATGAGGATCAATTCATATCTTTTTGTTAGTTCAGTTTTGGAATTAGTCTCAACGAGGATAAGGAAAGCAAGGAAATCAAAGGAAGGACAAGGAAAGCAGAGGAAAGCAATGATCAAGCAAGGAAAAGTTGGATCAAGCAGCTTCATCAGGAATGCTTACAGGTAATATATTGCATGTATGATTTCCTAGCTAGTTTTGACATGCATGGTATGTGCATTTTGGTATTTGGTTCTTTTGCTGTCATTGCCATGGATTTTGTCGGGTTTCAATAGTGGATTTTAGCCTTTCCTTGCCATTTCCAGATAGCCATGGTGTGATGGAACTTTTCTCAGTTTGAGCTTTAGATTGCCAAAAGATTTTGGATCCGGGTGAGGCGGTCTCAGGAAAATTCCCAAAGGCCTAGGAATCCCTTGATCGGTAATGACAGGATACACGGTAAAGCCTTAGGGTGGAGACGGGAAAATTCCTCAAGGTATTGGAGAAGAAATTATGAGGCATCTAAGCTCAGTTTGGTTTTGTCATCTCAACACCAGCTTAGGTGAGATCACGATTTGGTGAGGTGGAGGTGGTTTAACCTATGGATTACCTTGGTTTTTTATGGATTGGTTTATCCCATGAGATCCCACATCCATGCTCAGAATATGGGATGGGGATGATTGGCTGAAAAAAAGATTTGGTTCAACTAATCTATGGTCGGGTGGTACGTGGAAGACCCTGACTTGGTTGGATTTTTCATATGGTTAATAAGAGCTAAGTTCCTCTTGCTTTTCCAAGTAACTACTTGTTATTATGTGGCTTTAATGGTTGTTCTCTCATTGTTATTTCTCTGGTTATAAGCATGGTTAATTGGCAGATCTATGTATGCCTCTTAACACATTTCTATTAATGAATGCAATACATAATTGGTGTTGTGACATCTATTGTGAGAAGGCGTTGATCATTCTTGTTAAACCTTAGACAAGTTTTTAGCTCCTTATGTTCAGATTTGCATTCATGATCTGTAGGTTGCATGTTCACCATGTGTTTGAGGGAATTTCAGTCTCGGTTGGGAGAGGTAAGGTCAAGTCCTGGTGCAAGTTTTGGTCCATAATCTTTGTTTCTATGCCATTTATCATTTCTAGAACTTTCACTAAATTTTGGGAAGAGGCCTGAGTCTTGGCCCTAAAATGTGGCTCAAAATTATGATCCAGGTGGATATTGGTGGCCACCCGCTAATTCCACTTGGATCCCCTCTAGTGCTTCTTACAGTTTTTTTCAGTTTCCTTAATTATAGCACAGTTTACTATTTTTAGCAGTTTTTCGGGTCCTAAACTTCCGGAGCCGTTTTGAGGCCATAAACGACGTTTTTTGGGAAATCCACCGCCGGCAATTTTTCTGACAAAAATTGTCTTTTCTGTTGTAGTCCTCGGAGAGATCTTTCCAACAGGCTATCATGCACGTCAAACGGAGATAGTACGACCAATTCGTGACCCCGGGAAGTTGATGTACCAACTTACCCAAAAACGGGGCCCACAATTTGGCGTTTCATCTTCTAGGGTTAGGTTTTGGCATGTGAAGGGTTTTCCATTGTTTCTCAACAATAAATAGGCCTTCGAGCCTCATTGTAAGAAGTTCAGAGGCATGTAGATCTCTTCTCAGAGATAAGCTACCATCGCCCTAGCTAGTTTATTTCCATTTTTGTTTGTAAGCATATTTCAGTATTTTACAGTAATGAATTGAGGTATTATTTCCGCTGCATATCTGTCTTATGGTTATCTATGTATTTTATTGCGTTCCTGTTTAAATCCGGATCAGTGGTATCAGAGCGGTCTGCTTTTCTTCTCTGTTTTTCTTTGCATGTCCCCAATGAGGTCGGGATATAAGGAGTTAGGGCTTGAACTGGTCGAACCTTTGCAAGACCAGCCTCGCAAATCCCGACGGCCTCCCATGGCGGATGAAAAGAAAGACGAGGGGGCAGGAGATCCTATCAAAATCTTGCTCGAAGAAGCCCTCGAGCGACAAAGGAACGCGATGATGGACAACTTTTCCCAAATCCTTCAGCGGCTACCCAGGGGCGACGCATCGGCTTCCAACAGCAACTCTGGAAACGCCACACCATTTAAGGTACAAGTTAATTTTGAAATCCCCATATTCGAGGGTTAGATAGACGCAGATGCCGTCGATAAATGGTTAAATGTGCTAGAGGGTTATTTTTCTGTTCATGATTTTTCCAGTCGGGAAAATATTATTTTCGCTCTTCTCAAAGCAACCCCCCACGTCAAGGATTGGTGGGAAACCTACTGCGAGCAGAAAGATGAAAGTACAGGCTCACTATTTTCAGTCGCACCGACTTGGGATTCATTCCGAGATGCCATCAAGGAGCAGTACTACCCTGTCGGAAGCTATGAGGATCAATACATAAAGTGGACCACGCTACGACAGGGAAGGGACCAAGACGTACCAGAGTTTACCAATATTTTCCATACCCTTCGCACAAAGTTGGGTATCAAGGATACAGAGCAGAATTTGGTACTAAAATACCGTGGCTGCCTGCACAAGTACATCCAAGAAGAAATAGAATTCCTGAACATCTCCTCGCTCGGCACGGCATACCGATATGCCGTCAAGGTCGAACAAAAGTTTAAACAGAAGAAGCGAGACTTTGGGTCTGCGAATCCGAAACAAGGGAAAGGTGCCCCCAAACCGCAGAACAAAGGACAAAGCCAAGGCGGGGTGGCCCAAGACAACCCGCCAAAGCTGCAAGCAAAGAACAACGCCGCGAAGCCGAAAAAGGACACCGGAAAGTGGTGTGAGTTCCATAAGAGCTCCACTCACAACACAAGTAAGTATCGGGCCAAGCAGTCACTGGTGGCCGAGCTAAAGGTTTCAGAATCAGATGCATGCTCTGACTCTGAGTCAGAACTCGATAAGGGGAATGACAAAGGGAAGCAAATTATCGATGCGGAGCCCAACGCCACTGTTGCCACCACGAAGATCCAGAAGGAGGAACCTGAAGATCCAGAGGAGTAGGAGCGTCTCTTCCACTCCCAGATGTGGGTAAAGGGCTCCCCGATACAGTTCATTGTCGACAGCGGGAGCCAAAAGAACCTCATTTTGGCAGAGGTCGTGAAACGGCTGGGCTTACCAACCATAGCACATCCACAACCATACACCATTGGGTGGCTGCACCAAGGACGGGATCTTCGTGTGAGCCAACAGTGTCGCCTTCCATACAACATCAAGCCCTTCACGGATGAGGTATTGTGTGACATTGCACCCCTTGAAGTTTGTGATGTGTTATTAGGACAACCATACTTGTGGAAGCGACATGCTGTGTATGAGTCAAGGCCCCGTGCTGTTATTGTTACTTTGGGAAATAAGTTGTACAGGATACCAGAGGTAGCACTGCCTACCGCCATCTCTTTGGTTACTGCAAAACAATGCAGTAAGCTCATTTCCAAAACCGAGAAATTTGTTTTCCTGATGATACGCCCTCAAGAAAAGAAGAAGACGGTGGCCACGACCTCCAGACAGGGCCCCTCCGCATGACAACTACAGATGGACAAGGTCGTGGAGGAGTATGAGGACATCTTCACCTCCCCCGCAGGGGTTCCTCTGCACTGTCAGGTCAAGCACTCCATTGATCTAACCCCAGGTTCGCCGCTGCCCAATGGACCAATCTACCGGCACTATGTTCTGGAGAACGATGAAATCAAGAGGCAGATTCAGGAGCTGCTGCAAAAAGGTCACATCCGTCCGAGTTCATCGCCCTGTGGGAGCCCGATCGTGCTGGTACAAAAGAAGGATGGGACTTGGAGACTCTGTATTGAATATCGGGCGCTGAACAAGATCACTGTCCGTAATAGGTACCCAATCCCACGGATTGATGACCTCCTGGACCAACTAAAGGGGGCAAAATATTTCAGCAAGATCGATTTGAAGTCAGGATATCACCAGGTACCGATTGAACCCTCCGATGTGTGGAAGACTGCCTTCAAAGCCAAGGAGGGCCTTTTCGAATGGTTGGTTATGCCTTTCGGATTGACGAATGCTCCTGCAACCTTCATGAGGCTAATGCACGACATATTGCGGCCATTCACCAACTCATTTGTAGTGGTATACTTGGATGACATCTTGATCTTTAGCAAGACTTGGGAAGAGCACCTCCACCACATCCGACAGGTTCTCCAAACACTGCGACAACACAAGTTATGTGCCAATTTGGAGAAATGCACTTTTGGCATGACCCAGGTTCAGTATCTGGGATACATTATTGATGAACGGGGGGTGCATGTGGATCCACCCAAGATCCAAGTCATTCGGGATTGGCCATCTCCAACCACTCTGACAGAGCTTCGCAGCTTTCTAGGCCTTGCCAACTTCTACCGCAGGTTCGTGTTGGGATTTTCTCATATCACTTGGCCCTTGAGTCAGGTCACCAAGGGAGGAGCGAAAGCAAATTTTTTTTGGTCCGAATCTCAACAAAAGGCATTCACAGAGTTGAAAGATCGACTCTGCACAGCACCAGTTCTTGCATTACCAAACTTGCAACAACCATTTGAGGTCGAGACAGATGCCTCTGACTATGCTATTGGGGCAGTCCTTACTCAACACGGGCATCCAGTGGCATACCATAGTGAGACACTTTCAGACACAGTCCGGAAGTATCCCACTTATGACAAAGAGATGTATTCCATTGTGCAGGCCTGTCGACAATGGAAGCATTACATTTTGGGGAAGGAAACGGTCATCCACACAGACCACCGACCCCTGCAGTTCATACAGACCCAAGGGAAATTGCAGAATGATCACCATCAGAAGTGGTACACATACCTGCAACAGTTCCATTTGAATATCAAGTATAAGAAGGGCAGCACCAATAATGTCGCAGATTGCCTCAGTCAACCACCGATCATGGCATTAACCACCGTGCTCAACTCTTGTGGGCACGAGACTTCTGATTGGCCACTGCTCTACAAAAGCGACCCGGAATTCGGCCACACATACCAGACACTCTTGGAGGGTCAACATGTTCCAGATTTTCACCTCCAGGACGACCTGTTATGCCACCTGGGTCACCTTTGTGTTCCTTCAAGCGAGCGTGCCAAGATGATCTGGGAAGCACACTACAGTCGGGCCGTTGGGCATTTTGGGGTTGAAAAAACGGTGGCAGTACTGCATAAATATTTCTATTGGCCGAATCTTCGACAAGATGTCGGGAAGTACATCAGATCATGCACTGCTTGCGCCATTGCCAAACCGACCATCAAGAAGCAAGGCCTCTATACCCCGCTGCCTACCCCTAGTCGACCTTGGGAATCCATCTCCATGGATTACATGTCAGGCCTCCCTTCCACTAGGCATGGAAATGACTGTGTTTTTGTGGTCGTCGACAGGTTCTCGAAGATGGCCATTATGGCGGCCTGCAAGAAGAATATCACAGCAGAAGCCACTGCTAAACTCTTTTTTGAACGAGTATGGGTACACTTTGGGATCCCACAGTCTATCATTTCGGATTGGGATAGCAGGTTCCTCAGTACATTTTGGTCTAGCCTCTGGTTGATGCTGGACACCAAACTCACTAAGTCCACAGCCTTCCATCCTCAAACTGATGGCCAGACTGAGGTCGTCAACAGGATGATCGTACACATTCTACGCATGTACAACTCAAAGCATCCACGCACATGGGACGAGAGCCTCCCCTATGTTCAGCACAGCTACAACCGGGCTCTCCACAGCTCGACTGGCCACAACCCTTTTCAGGTGGGATTGGGATTCCAGCCATTATGTCCCATCGATGTGGCCATGCCATTTGCAGCTACTCACGTAGATTCTGCTCATGTCCAGTCTGAAACAGATAAGGCAAACAACTTCATTGAGCACATCCAACATATTCGCCAGCAGGTCCATGACATTCTGGAGAAATCAAATGCCAAGTACAAGCAGCGACATGATCAACATCGGGTGCTACACAAGTTTCAAGTGGGCGACAAAGTCTGGTTGCATTTGTAAAAGGAACGCCTTACCGGAGCCTATCGGAAACTCAGACCACTCCGATATGGCCCTTACACCATTACCAAGGCTGTGGGAGACAATGCATTTGAGCTTAGCATTCCCCCATTCCTTGGCCTGCACCCGGTGTTCAATGTCAACCGCCTTCGGCCATACTTTCCGCCATTACTAGACACGTCCGACATTGCAGAACAACTCACACCCACAGAGTTAAATCCAACTTGCATGGAACAAGCTGCAACTGATCGGATCATGAACACACAGATCAAGCACACTCGCCAGCAGAATATCCAATTGTATCGAGTTGTCAAAGCAGGACAACTCCTTCACTAGGGCAAGTGGCTCACCAGGGACCAAGTGCAGCAGAAGTTCCCTCATCTCATGGAGGAACTCAACGCAATGGGGACCATTGCTTCCTAAGGGGGGAGGAATGATCCAGGTGGATATTGGTGGCCACCCGCTAATTCCATTTGGATCCCCTCTAGTGCTTCTTACAGTTTTTTTCAGTTTCCTTAATTATAGCACAGTTTACTATTTTTAGCAGTTTTTCGGGTCCTAAACTTCCGGAGCCTTTTTGAGGCCCTAAACGATGTTTTTTGGGAAATCCACCGCCAATGATTTTTTGGATAAAAATCATCTTTTTCGTCGTAGTCCTCGGAGAGATCTTTCCAACGGGCTATCATGCACGTCAAACGGAGATAGTACGACCAATTCGCGACCCCGGGAAGTTGATGTACCAACTTACCCAAAAACGGGGCCCACAATTTGGCGTTTCATCTTCTAGGGTTAGGTTTTGGAATGTGAAGGGTTTTCCATTGTTTCTCAACAATAAATAGGCCTTCGAGCCTCATTGTAAGAAGTTCAGAGGCATGTAGCCACCACATCTCTTCTCAGAGATAAGCTACCATCGCCCTAGCTGGTTTATTTCCATTTCTGTTTGTAAGCATATTTAAGTATTTTACAGTAATGAATTGAGGTATTATTTCCGCTGCATATCTGTCTTATGGTTATCTCTGTATTTTATTGCGTTCCTGTTTAAATCCAGATCAAATTCGGGGTCACTGTAATAGAAATGATTGGAAAAGTCCACAGTCACATGGAGGCAGGATTATTAGTGTGACTGGAGGGCAACAATCACTTTCATTCCTTAGCAAGGGAGCAACTGGGGCTCTAGTTCAATGAAAAATAGAGTTATCTCAGGGGTTGGTTTGCTCCTGGAGGTCTTGTAGCACCTGAGGGAAGTCAATAAGGTCTTAAGTTGCCGACTCCATTTCCTTAATGTCATTTAGGAGGTTGATTCTTATCATAGTGACCCTCACCTCATGTTTACCTTGGGAAAATCGACGAAAGTGGGTAAGTGTGGTAGGAGGCGGTTACAAATATATTTTTTCATCTCTTTTCCCACATGGAAACATAACCACGTGGACAACAACTATTTAGTTTAATTAGTTAATGCCCCTCTCCTCACACAATTATAGTTTGAACATATTATATAGTAAGAGCAATGGAATCCCCTCTGTGGGAAATGTAGTGAAACTGAAGCAGTAGTTTTCACTGCATGTCTGAAACTGATGGGCTAGGTGATGCATAGATTTATGGGAAAAATAAAAGAATCTATAAGAGGTTTCCTAGCACAAAAATATTAATATTGTGGAAGGGCACCATAAATCAATTTCTCTGCAACAATTCCTTCATATTTGTATGCAAAACTTGACGCTACCATAGTTGTACATAATGTAATTATAATGAGGGTTTTTTGAGCAAATTGATGGTCAATACACTTTTCACCACTTTCTCACATATGTTTGTAAGATATCTATTTAGTGACAAGAAATTAACCAATCACAATCAAACATCACTTCGGGGGAGAGAAATGTTGGAGAATGCAACTAGATTCGGTCTTCATAATGACTTTTGTAATCATGACATTGTATATTTTATATAAAAAGAGAAAAATATTTTTTATTTATTCAAGCATGGGTTTCATGCTCAAAGTCTAGGTCAAAGCATGTTCTTCATGCTTCTAGGGCTTATTGATTCAAAGAATATTTTTTGTCATGTATTGTAGTCCTATTTGGACTTGTTGTAACAAAAGAAAATCATTATTTTTGAGTCTAGAAAGTCAATTTGTCCTCCAAGACCAAGTCGGCCCGACCAAGATGAAAATGTCCTAGAAGAGGCCTATTCGACCTCTTAAAGAGTGTATATATAGGTTGATACTTTGACTCATTTGGAGCACTTCACAAGTTCGATATGCAGTGAGACAAGAAGACATTTCAAGAGCGAAAATCAAGTAGAGAAGGACACATCAAGAGCGAAGGAAGAATACCTTGAAATCAAATAATTTATGCTCACACGTGCGAGAAGTTAGTGTTTTTATGGGCAAGTTACAGGGCCAAAAGTTGCAGGCTAAATTGCAGACCTGAAGTTCTAGGACTGAGACTTTGACTGGAGCAATTTGTGAAGAGTTTGACCTTCGACTTTGAATTGTTTGAAAGGGATCTTGTTGGAGGGATGACTTTGTGCTTGGGAGGAATCTTGACTTTGGTCTTTGGATCTTGGAATTTTCATTTTGATTTGATTCTATAAGAAGAGAAGTATTTTTTTGGGTCTTCCCCTTAGAGGGGTTTTTCTGTGGCTTGGAGCCTATATCTTGTGTACTTTGTATCTTTGTGATCTTCATTTTTTGGTAATTGCTTAACGAAGAAGAAATAAAATTAATAAAATACCAACTAATATCACAAGTAATGAACGTCAACTCTAATCTACAAATGCTTTGATTTTCCAACAAGAAACACCTTACAACATAAATATACATGTAGATTAATCAATTAATTCTTATTACTAAATTTAGAATGTTATAAAGCAAATTTCAATCAATGTACATATTTTATAATGTTAGCATAATGTAATAGAAATCAAGCATCCAAAGGAAAACATTGGCATTTTGATGGTGAAATGAATTGCACTAAATGCTTGTCCATTATGATTCCAAATAATTCAAACAAACCATTTCACATAGTTTTGTATAACTCTCACTTATGATATTTTTCTATGAAATTTCACAACTTTAAGGTTGTTGAAATCGCATATCCCAAATTTTGTTTTCGACCCCCCTACTTCTTATATCAGTTGGGAGGATGGAGATGGGGATCCCTGTTACATGTAAAAACCAACAATGGATGACAAAGAAAAAGAAGTGAGTTACAAGGTTGAAGTTATCAAACTGGATTCAATTGGAGATGCATGTCCCTTGACAATCTCTATATTGATGAAATGCATGGAGTTGTTTATGATTTTGGTTCCTATGATAATAGTCTATACAATGTGGAATTGAACCTTGTTTGGGGATTCAAATCCGCAAACAATCCTACCCATGTTAGAAATGTATCAATTATACCTTGCATAGTTTGGATCCCACATCTATGAAATAAGTTTTTGTGTAGGTGATTTATCCACGTGACCTTGACCATTATTGCATACATCTAGATTACTCATAGGGGAGAGTCGAATATATTATTTTTCGAGATATTCTTGCACTATAATTTTTTTTCCACTAAATTAAGGATGATTATGGGCCTTTGGGGATTTATTTTATCTATAATTTTTTGAATTCGAGTAGCATCAGGAGGTGCTCTCACATGCCCTTGGTGTTGGGATTGTGAGGGAAAAACACCTATGAAGATGTATGTGTGGGATTTACACACAAATATTGGGGTTTTGAACCCAAAGTGAGTGGGCTTGGAACCCAAGGAGATTACAATTTAACGATAAGGTTGTGATGAAGGTTCCTTGATGGACATAAGGACTTCCTGCGAAGACCTAAGGACAAATACAAATAGAGCCAATGGATAGGCTACTTTACAAGAGAGTGAAGGACAATTTCTCGTGTGGTGGAGCTAAAAGTGACCTTGTAACAGACCTAGGGAAGAAGGACAGTCGCAGGAGCAAAGGAAAACTAAAATAGGCCAAGTTTTTTGTGTTTCCATATTCCAAAGGAGGTCGTAGAAAAAGAAGAAGCCAAGTCGAGTATTGTGGCAAGAAATAGGTTGTGTTAAAGCTTGGTTGGAGGGCTAAAAAGAGAGTTGCATGCCTGTAAATGAAGCATTGTTGTAGCATAAGACAAGGAACATGCCACAACATAAGGGAACAAACCAAAATCCAAAGGGAGTATGTTATGGCCTACTGTAGGTAAGGAAAAAACTAACAACAAGGTGAAGAAGGTTGGTTGAAAGGGACAACAGAAGCAGTAGAGGGTTGTGGGATAAAGGAACATGCCTAGTTAAGTACAAAAAATATTATTTAAGTGTTGTAGGTTTTGTATTTTTTGCATATGAGAGCCTAAGGGAATTGAACTCAACCCTAGGTGATTTGGTCAAAGGATTGATTTGATATTATAGGCATTGTACATGGATGAAAAGGTGTATTATCCCTAGTAAGGGAGCCTTGTGGTTTTCTTATTGATGGAATTTTAAGAAACATGTTTGGGCAATAAAATATCATGTACAATGTTTATTTAATTGTTGGTGTAATTTTCATTGTATAATACTGTTTAAAGTCAGGCACTACTAGTGTGTTTATGTTTCTTAGCTAAGGCATAGACTAGACTTTGGGTGCATGGATTTCTAACATGGGATAATAACTAATTTAAAGATAAGTTAGGTTAGAAGTGTGCACAGGGATCAAATCTAAGATGGAGTTGAGTTGTCTTGTTGTTCAAGGAAGGAAATTTTGTCAATATGGTTTCTAAATTGAGATTCGAGGACATGTTAACTACAGTTTGTGGAAGGAAAGAATATCAAACTAGTGTTGTTGGTGAATGAACTATGGGATTATGCCAACACTAAGATCCAGGCACTAATTGATGCAACATATTTGGCTTTTATTAACAAAGTTTATGTGAAGGCCAAGTTTTTAATTCTTAACATAGTCAACGATCACTTTATACATCATCTCAATGAGAAAGGGACTGCATGGCACATGTGCGAAGCTCTGAAAGCATTGTCTTATAAAAAGAATGATAACCGAAAGATGGTATTGAGAGAGAATCTTTGGGACATCAAGATGATAATTTCAGAGAATGTGACTTCATATCTCACAAGGATTTCACAAGTTCGTGATGAGCTTGTAGCTATAAGGGACAATGTGGAAGAATCAGAGTTGGTGAGAATTGTGATAAATGGCTTCTCAAATTAGTGGAAACCATTCATCAAAGGAGTAATCTCGTGAGAGAATCTTCTAGACTGGAATAGGTGATGATATTATTTCATCCAAGAGGAACTTCGAGACGAGGAACTTCAATAGAAAACTGATGTAGCGAATGTTGCGCTCGTTGGTAAGTTGAAGAAATGAAAGAATAAACCCATCATTAAGAAGAAGGACCTAAGAAAAGTGAAACACTTTGCATGTGAAGAGTATGGTCATTATGCGAACAAGTGTTTGCACAAGAAGAAGAAAGGAGGGATGAGAAGAAGCAAGAAATGGTGATGGTTGCTCTAGCCATAGTCAATGAGGATGAGTTTGCTAGGATATTCGACAAGGAGTTTTCTCTGATCTGTCATTTCTCCGGGAGCACCATTCCTGAGTGTGCTTGGTTCATAAATAGAGAAGTATCGAAGCATATGGCAAGTTCATGAGAAATTTTTGAGATATTCGCCTAGTGGGACTTTGAGTTACATGTGAAGATTGGTGATAAGATTCAACATGTAGTCAGAGGAATGAGTATTGTACCATTTAGGATGGAGTCAGGTGGATTGATGTGAGTCCAGGATGTTCTTTGGGTACTAGAGCTTGGATGCATTTTTCTTTTATTGTCAACAATTGAGGCCAAGGATTATTTTATGAGATGGGAAAGTGATGCTAAAGCCCAGTGTGTCTAACTCTAGCCCGTGAATGGTTCTTAGAGTCAGATAAAGTGATTTGTATAGGCTTAAGGGAAAGCCTAATGACTAAGGGAAGAAGAAGGTTTCTGAGACTTAAAGAGAGAGTCGAAAACCCTAGAAGGAGGCATCATCAGAGAGAAGAAATGAAGCTTACATATCTAACAAGAAGGAGCCATGGGCTAGATTAAAGGTCTATCAGGAAAAGAAGAGGCATGAGGCCTTTATCAACAAGAAGGGTTCTGTTATGACAACAAATTTTGCTTTAGTGATGAAAGAAGAAGCTTACGATGAATGTTGGAGAGAAATTGTGGAAGACGATTGTGTTATAGTATGTGAAGTACAGATACTTCCAAGGGATGGAAGTAACTCCCTTTCTAAGAGGGATTGTTGAAATTAGGTAGCATAGGGAGGTACTCTGACATGCCCTTGGTGTTAGGCTCTTGAGAGAGAAACATCCAAAAACATGGATGTGTGGGTTTCGCAGTCGCACCCAAAGTTTGGGGTTTTGGATCCAAAGTGAGTGGGCTTGGAACCTGAGGAAATATAATTTAATGACAATATTGTGTTGGAGGTTCCTTGATGGACATAAGGGATTCTTAAGAAGACCCAAGGACAAATATAAATAGGGCCAATGGAGAGACTAGTGGACAAGAGAGTGAAGGACAATTTTTGTTGTGTGGTGGAGCTCAAAATGACCTAGTCGTAGACTTAAGGAAGAAGGACAACCGTAGGAGCAAAGGACAAATAAAAGAGGCCAAGTTTTTTATGTTTTGGTATTCCAAAGGAGGCCACATCCAAAGAAGAAGATAGGTCGAGTACTATGGAAAGAAAGAGGTTGTGTCAAGGCTTGGCTAGAGGGCTAAAAAGAGGGCCACATCCCTATAAGTGAAACATTGTTGCAACCTAAGGTAGTAGACCAAAAGCCAAAGGGACGTATGTTAGAGCTGTTGCAGGCAAGGGAAAAGCTAACTATAAGGTGAAGAAGGTTGGCTACAAGGGACAAAAACAACAATGGAGGACTGTGAGCTAAAGGAACATGCCTAAGTACACCAATATTATTTAAGTGTTTAATGTAGGTTTTGTATTTTGGGTAGATGAGAGTCTGAGAGACTTGGCTTCAGCCCTAAGTGATTTGGTCAAAGGATTGACTTGACATTTTAGGCATTTTCATAGGGATGTAAAAGGCGAGTGTCCTTGGTATGAGAGCCCTAAGGTTTTCTTATTAATGAACTTGTAAGAAACATGTTTGGGCAATAAAATATTGTGTACTATATTGATCTAATTGCTGGTGTAATTTTTGTTGTGTCATATTGTTTAAAGTTAGGCACTAGCAGTGTGTTTATGTTTCCTAGTTAAAGCATAGACTAGACCTGGGGTGCGTGGATTTCTAACAACATGAACACATAGGGTAACATTTAGACCAATATTGATAACTTGAAGAGGCTCCACTAGTTGGTTTTGAGCTTGAATTCCTTTAGTGCCAATATTCTTAAGAGTATTCAAGGTCTTAAGTAGCTAGCCACATTGAATGAAAGACAATTAGTTTAAGGGTTGGAAGTTGCTTAAGTTTGACAAGCTTCTTAATATGACAATAATCAATGTGAACTATAGTCATTTGGATGACTTTGCACTAAAAAAAGACTTTCACCATAGGTCTTGTTACTATGACACGACATAACCTGCTTGAAACAACCATTGTCCAATGAATCTAAACAATGGAAAATGGTTGGCTTGTCATAGTCGTGCATATGATCTAAAAGAGGACAATGTAAAAGCAAATGAGTATTTAATTTTAATAAATAACGCACAATATATAAGTGTGTGTGTGTGTCACAAACACACAACTTATAACTATTTATTAGAGTTCAAATAGATCACTTCAAAGTCAACTACAATCATTTGGATGACATCCTACTAAAGAAAGTCCTTATTATAATGACATGGGACATTCTAGTTGAGTTGACCATTGTCTAATGGACCTAAATAATGGCAAATGATTGGTTGGTTAGAACCACACATATTTCAAGAGAGGAAAAGGTAAAAGTAAATCAATAATTAATTTTAATAAACAACACACGCACACACACATTAAGAGATGTTTATGGACAAATATCCATCTATCATATATTAAACAAAAATGTAGTGGAAAAATTATATGAGAATGAATTTCTTAAAATTAGAAAAGGCTTGGTCTATGTTTTGATAATTGCTTTAATAAATAATTATTAATTATAGCTAGCATATACACATTACTAACCGATGGTGAAAACCCATAGGAATTACTAAATAATCTTATATGTATGAATTCATAAATGTGAGAAAATTAATGTTCAAAATCTCACGAATTGATGTAGAAGAGACTATCAGAACATCTTAGCATATTTAATTTTAGAGCATCAAATCAGGATTTTTAATTAAAAGATGGATTAATCTACTACCTTTCAAGCGTAGGCATGAGGAGGGTGCACAATGGTGGTGGGTAGGTTCACGAGTAAGCGGATGGATATGGCAGGCATTAGGAGCTAAAATGTAAAACATTTTTCCCTGGATTTGGGGTATTCACCTAGGTTCATTATTCGGGTGAAGGGTTGGTTGGGATGGATCACATCTTCTAGGGAGGATGTGGACAAGCTACTCTAGAGTTGATGGCAATGGAGTTCTTAGGCACTTTTCCTAAAAAAATCGTTAGTGGATTTTGATGCTCGCTCTAAGTCTCTTACAATGGTTTTGGTTTGGGTCAAGTTTCCATCCCTTCCCCCGCAATTTTGGTTTGAAGAGGTTTTCAGGGGAGTTGGTAACATTCTAGGGTTTTATTGTGAGGCAGATTCTTCCTACAAGAGAACGAGATACATGGAGATGGTCAAAATAGTGTTAGGTCTCCCATATTCAATTTCCATTAAAGAGGGTTCAAAAACACACAAGCAAGCCCTTGACTATGAAGGAATACCATACAAGTGTGCTTGTTGTCACTCCTACGAACATCTAGGAGAGGAATGCGCTAGAAATAAACTAAAGAAAAGGTGGATACACAAATTTCAAAAGGGATTGGACTTATCCAACACTCCCTCTCAGAGTATGAACTCAAAAGAAAACATAACAAAATGAAATGCATCAGGGCCAAATTCTGGTTTAGACGAGAGGGGGTTGGTCCCAGTGGAAAATATTCAAGGCACACTTGTTACAACCTTGGAGGAGCCTAAAGGAGAAAATGAAACATCTTTAGAGGAGCCTCAAGGAAAAGTTTTACTCAATACTCTAGTCACCTCAGTCTCCTCATTGGGTATGTCAACTCCCATCACTCCTTCCTCTTCTTTATTTTAAAACATCTATGTTCCTCCTTTATTGTGCCACCTTATGGATCTTCCAATTTTATTTGTCCCCCTCCCTTCTACCTATTGGAAATATTGATAGGGGGTGAATCAATATTTCTTATCAATTAGTAATTTATTAATCTTTTTAGAGCATTAAAAACATATAAAACATCAACATATCAAAATAATAATATAGTGAAAGTTTTTAGGTGGAAACCCTTCAGGGAGAAAAACCATTTAACACTTCTCTAATAATTTATGAGTACATTAATGCTTCAACTCCAACTAAAAAAGAGAAGCCCCAGATGACTAGTACTCTAGAAAAGCATTCAATTTTCCAACTTCAACTGAAAGGATGCTCCAACACCTTAGTTTTGTCAACTCCTCCTGAAAGGATGCACCAACACCCTTGCAAGCTCCAAGTTGCCTTAGTACCGCTCTACCACCCTAAAGTGTTTTTAGGGTACAACCTTAAGGTTACTTCAATCATCTGCCTAGAACCACCCAACCACCCTGAAAGTGATAATAGATTAGACCAACTGTTGTGGGTTCCCTATACCAAAGACAGTGATTCACTAGCAAGATATTTTTGGCTCCTCTACTAGTGACAATGACCCACATAAAACAATTGCAAAATATTTTCCAATGGACTCCCAACAATGAAACCCTTATTCCCAAAACCTTACTACAATAGTGACAAGAACCCTTTATGCAATTACAAGACTTCAAATATAGGACAATTCAACCATTACTACTATATTGTTGCAAATGATATCACAGTGATACCCTAACATAAAGGCTCTTACTGTTGCATATCATAGAACTTGAAAACCAATCTTCTTTAATTGCATAGTAGCATTGAATCAATCAACCAACTGTAAGGTAATAATGACAATGAATTGTTTGAACTGATGTACCTTCAACAATGATGAGACTCTATCCTTATTAAGGATCTTAATTGGTCGGCTTACCTCTTTAGGGTAGTAGGAATATGTATAAGCATGTATATGCTTTTAATCCAAAATAATTCAAATCATATGAGCTTCATAAACAAGCCACGTTATTACATCAGGTCAATGATCCTCAACATTGTCTTGTAACAGGGAAGTATGTCAAGCAACAATAAATCCACAGGCCGAACCTTCAATGGCGATATGCTACAGGTGTATTAAGGTGCCATTATTTAAGGAGTCTCTAGACAGTTTTGGACCCACCAACATGTCAAGGGGATCTCCCCGGTAAGAAGTCCCAATTAGACCTCAGACTGTTTGGTGTAGGAGTCCCAGTAGTGGGTCGTAAGGTAATGCCTTGACCGTGATGTCGCACAGAGGCATGTAGGATAACTCTGTCAGTAGTAAGGGTGTGACTGACGTAGAGAGTCAAGGAATGTGTACGATAGGTTCCAACACTTCGAAGGGAGAGGAAGGTGAAGGTGAGTTCCAGGTTGAAAGGGATCAGTTTGAACTCAGCTAGGAACACACCACATAAAGGACATGCACAACTTCCGACTGAGCAGTCCACTCAGATGCAGCAGTCACAACAACAAGGTAAGATAACACGAACAACACTCATGGATAAGTCCGAGACGAGTGTGACGGTTGATATAGCAAGGTTCATGAGAAAGGTTTGTCTGATGTCCGACAGAGCAGTCGACACGGACGATGACAACATTAACAAAATATGCAACACATTAACAACAAGATTCATATAATTGCATACATATCAGTTATTATACAAGTACATAAGTTAAACAACATATATCATTAAGGCAACCAGAACAGTCCAACTACAATAACAACATATGCATGAAAATGTGTTGTCTCTTATTATTAAAGAAGTGTAAGTCACAATCATACAATACACCATGTAAACCTGCTAGCCCCAATAGTGGAACATTACAGCCACATCCGCTTGCTTCTCCAAAGAGATGTACTAGCTCCATGTAGTGGAGAAGCCAATGTGTGTTACAATACTGTTCAAGCCTTCTTCAAGATAGTCTTAGTATAAGCTTGGCTGACCAAAAGCCTATACAATGAGTTATGAGGGACTATTTATAGCAAAGGGTGGGGTGACCCTTGACATTCCCCTTTGTGACCATTCAACTACCCTCATGATTCTTCACCTACTCTATGACTGTTACATCCACTATTAACACCTGACTTACACTTGACATGACTCAACATTACAATGCACATGTACTCGTGTGAGACAACATGGCTTGAGCAAGCCTTGCAAGACATCACTAACACTCGGTTCATTGTGGTGAGACCAACTCTTTCACATGCTTGTGATGGGGAAGTTGGTGAGCTGATGCCAAGCTTGGTCATCCGTGATGGTGTGCATGCACCTCATGGTGACATCTTGCTAAAGCGAACTCTTGCCTCCATTGCAACCGATGCATTGGTTCAGCCCCTTCATCCAACTCGTCTGCTAACATGTGCATGGTCTTCTTGGGTACAAATGAACCGACAACACACTGATGCATAATGTCCGTGCTGATCTTCAAGGGTGTGCTGGTGGTCATGCTCATCAACTTGCCGAAGTACATGTTCAGCTCCAGTTGGACTTGCTTCTTGTCTTCCCCTTGGTGAGTGTGTTGCATGTGTTGGGTTGCATGCGTGCACACAATGACACGCATGCTGCTGAATCCCTTGCATGCGATCAACAACATTGCTCACCATGCCTGCTTCGTGTTAGCTGCTGGGATGGATCTTTGACTTATATGAGCGTAGTTTCATCTGTGAGTGCAAGTTGCGCCTACTTCTGTTCTTGTTCCTGTTGCAACTCATTTGTTTGTCTTTGCAGCTTCATGTTCTTCTTGAGTTGTTGCTTCAACACATGCAACTCCTTCTTTATTCCATCTTCTGCCTTAGCACGATCCTCATGTCGCACCATCACTTCATAGCCGGAGTCTCTAAAGTTGCTTTCATCATCAATGGACCTGCTTGAGCTTGCAACCTTGTTCCACCTCTGTGTTGTCAACAACCTTCCTCTTACATTTGCTGCATTAAATATGCTGCCTTCAGGTACTGTTCATGATGTTGCTTGCTGTGATGCTGCTTCTTGATGTCCTTGTCTACGAAAAACTTGATGTCTTCGTGAGTCGGCAAGCTCATAGACACTTAATCGATTGCATCCCCAAGCATGCTTTGGACGGTGTCTTCGGCTTTGCTCACCTAGAAGCCATTGTACTTGTACTGCTGAGAGGTAGATGAACACTTGCGATACCTAGAGACATGGCAACCCTCATAGCAAGCAATCTATCAGTGGAAAACCAAAATGAACATGAGAATTGACTTGCAACAAACCTGGGTAAATGATCATGAAGGTTGCGCAATTTCAGCCGGGAGGTCGGGAGATCGACGACCAAGACTGCTCAAGGCACATTATGGGCTGCTAAGAGACTGACTGACTATTGGAACTACACAATGCATAGTCTAGTCTAGCTACTGACTGCTGGCCTAGGAATAGATCTGCACAATTTCTTGGGCCAAGCAGTCACTGTCCTCCAGAAATGTGCAAAACAGTCTTGGAGGCTAGTGTTAGGCAGGAATCTGCAAATCTGGAGAGGAAGGTGAGCCTTCGTTTCTTGGATTATGCAATGCAACCTTCGTGAAAGTAGAGCCTGGGCCAAGGTTGGACCGACTCGCCGGCGGGCAATTGAAAGCAAGTAAGTCAATGAATGCATTGCAACACGAAGTGATAGCAAAAGTGATTAATAGTACATGCAAAACATGAATGAAAGATTCAACAAGAATATTAACATGCATGTGGGTGAGGCAGTTAGCCGGTTGGGCGAACGTCTGTGCAAAACAGTTTCATGCATGCGATAGCAACGAAAACTGAAACAAAGCTAGGACAATCTAGTATACATGTAAACGACAATAAGCATTCAAAGAAATCAAGTAAACAATACTCCCACAAGTGAAAACACAAAAAGCAACAAACATGCAGCACAAGGCATGGGAAGTGAGCTTACCCCAAAACAACTGAGCTGAATGTGCTGACTACTCCTAGATGTGATGTGGGATGTCAGAGCTACAAGGTTGACGTGAGGTGATCTGCAGCGTCCGGTTGATGAGTTTTTATAACATCGAGATTGTGACGCACATGCCACAAATCTAGGGGAAGCAACACTTGGTGGGAGGTTTTTGAATTGCTCCTTGCCTCCAACTGCTAAACATAGATCCTTGAAACAAGGGATGCCTTTGCATGTTGCCTTGGGAGAAACAACCCATGCATGCAAGTCTGTTTTGCTCAGTCCCGGAGGGAATTGGTTAACTCAGCTGCACATGCAAGAGACTGCTCGACTGCTGGAGAAAAATGCGCATTTCTGGCTAGGAGTTGGGCTAGCTGCCCAGGAGATTTATGCAATTTCTGGGTAGAGCAGTTGATTGCTACCCAGATTTGCGCAAATCCTAGGCTGAACAACATGCTGCTAGGAAAATTTGTGCAAATCCTGCTGGGAGGGTTGGCTGGCAGGATTGCGCAATCCTGGAGCCCAACAGGTTGTGAGATAGGATTGCACAATTTCTGGAGGGAAGGATGGTTTCCCTCTAGAAATGTGCAATTTTCAAGGGGAAGTTGCTCATCCTGCAGTTGGACCAAGTCCGGGTGAGCAGCTTGTGAAGGGAAAAAATAAAACTGTGATCGACAGGCTGCCTTTGAGAAAGGAAGACACTGAAGCTTGAGGACTTGATGAAGCAAGGCAAGTTGTTGTGAAGGTTGGTAGGGAGGCTCAAAAATAGGCTAAGGAAAAATTTTGGAGGGTGGTTGTAGCCGCTACAACACTTGGTGACACATTGGTAGAACTCCAGCTCTCTGAATGGACCTTGTTCGTGCAAAGCGAGTCTAACACCTTCAGAAGTATTGTCCAGCTCTCAGCTCATCTCAACTTCACACAAGCTTGATGTAAGATGTAGCATCTGCCAGACTCTTGGTTGATTGACACACATTCCAAGCCAAGGGAACACAGTTTTTTTTATTAGGGTTGAGGGGTATATAGGTGCACATGGAGTATAGTTGTCAGAGTCTTAGTTTCATCTCTGGTGTTTCTCCACTACTAGCAGGCCTAGAGAGTACCCCGGTGGAGTTGCTTGCATCACCTCCCTGCAGGAAGCCTTTCTCTTATTTCGCCTTATTCATTTTTCATTTTGAATATTTTGACTTTTCATTTTTTCATTTTCACTGTGCATAACACTTATTCATTTCAGAGTCAGAAGAGGGATCCTGACTTATTGAGAGCAGAGGAGGTTGTTCCAATAGAGAAGTAGTTTATTGTATCTCTGACGTGCATGTTAAGGTTTTCCCCCTCACCTTACTCTACTTGACTGAGCTGTCAAGAGTTAACCCAAAAAAAACCAACTAAAGAAGGTGGCACTAGTTAGCACGCAAGCGTTGTGTTTTCACCAAGTTTCACTTTGAACAATACATATTTTCCTTCGACATATCATGGACTAAGAGTAACAAGTTCATCATATAGAGGCAAGATGACAGATAACCAAGTAGCGATAGCTGTACAAACCCTCTTATACTTTACCCAGCTCGTTTCATGAGTCACACATGGTTTCATGCGAACTAACCTATGAACGAAACAAGCGAACGAACTAACAACAAAGCCAAGCAAAAGCAAAAGCAAAAATGAGAGCAAAGCAAGCAAGCAAACAATCAAGCAATCAAAGCATGAAAGCAAACAAGCATGCAAGCAAACAATTGAAAGCAAACACTACTCCTACTCCTACACTAACGGTGCATGGGCCTGATCACGTGAAGTGATACTTCCAATGCAGCCACCAGCACATTGGTAGACCCATGTGGGTGAAGTCTTGGTCCGCGAGTAACCAGGTTGTGCGGGCTAGCATACAAGAAAGATATAACAATGAATACAACCACACTTTGCATTTAAAAGTGCCCATGGGACATAAGTGAGTGCATGTGCATGACAGACAGTTCGTGGACTTATCATGGTGCTGTGTGATACTACGTGCAACTTTGAAGCAAAAGCACACTCTTGAATGAGACATGCAAGAAAACAAAAGAAACAAAGATAACTTGCATCGCGAACGAGTGCTTGTAATGTAAGACTCCCCCAATGCATGAGCAATGAGATCATGCAGTTTGAGTGGAGGAAGTGTGATCTGTGAGTGAGATGGATCTTCAATGCATACAGACGAGTAATGAGGAGCCTTGGGTGATTGAACAATTTCATGATCGGAAGTGAGACTAACCCCAAGAGAGCGAGGGCCTGACATAATCATCAGCTTGGGCTGAAGTGCCTCAACAGTCTTGGGTGTCTCAACTTCATCATCAGGTAGATCATCATACACCGGTGGCTTCAAAAAATCAACTGCGATAGATTCGTGATCATGATCAAAATTTGAAGCAAATGGATCACGACCGCCACGATCAGAAAAAATAATGAATTCTTCGGCATCCTCATGATCAGATGAATCAAACAGAGGGATAGATGAAAAGCGAATGAAATCATCCTCTATGTTTCCAGAAAAGACAGATGAAGGATCAAGTGGATCTTCAATGAATAACTTATCCTCTCTGTCGTCGAATGATGGACCAACATCCGGTGAGTTCTGTGAGTGATAAAAAATGGGTGCATCCGTGGATGAAGACACACATGCAAAATCATGGATGGTAGGTTCACCAAAGAAGCTAGGAAAGAATAGAGGGGGCTTAGACGGAAGGGAGTCATCCTTCACCGAGTGTTGATGTTCAAGCTTCCACTCATACTCTTCATGAATGATAGTGCATGTTGGTTATGAAACACCAACTCCGTTAGTGGATTGTTCCTCGTTCACAACAAGTGAAGAGTCCGGAATGGACGAACACAAGGCAACATCATCCGGAGGAACACCTGAGTGCAAAGATGGAGGTCAAAGAAAAGAATGCATATGGGAACTCGAAGGACTCACAACCAACTCTACGTGAAAATTGAGTGGAGTGATGTTGGGAGGGTGTGAAGGGTGAACAGGTGTGCAAACATGATCCTCAACATCACTGGGTAATGGTGGAACTATTGTATGAGAGGGAGGCAGACAGTCCGTTGGGGCAATGTGTGCTCCCACATGGGATTGCGCAATTCCATCAACAAAGAAGGTTGAGTGAGGCTTGACATCAAGCTTTCTCTTGGGACATGTAGATTTCTTAAGGTAGTACTTGAATTGGTCCCAGAGATAAGCGAACTTCATCTGGCTCTTCGGAGCTTGAAACTGTAAGTCACGGAAGCACTGCCAAAAATCAATAACGGATTCATGTAGAGCCTTCCGTTGCTGTAATAGTTTTCGGTCAAGATGGTTTGGATCAAAATGATAGAACGTGTCTTCAATAAGATCACAGAAGTGCTCACATGAACAACGAAATGGAGATTCGCGAAGTGTGTATGCAAGCAACAAACTGGCCTGTTCGTCAGTAAACTCATCTTCCTCATAAATCATGGAAAGAAAGTTATGTAAGTGCTCAGGCTAGGCCACTTCGCCTTCACCGTCATATGTGTGAGTGGACAAGAGATTGAAAAGATTCCCTGAGATGGAGACATCTTCATGAATCGAAAAACACCTCGGGGGAAGAAGAATGCAAGACTCCATGGAAGATATGCAAAGGTTCAAAACTGGATGAGAGGACACTACTTGTCATCAGGGCCTCCTTCTAGTGCTAGAAATGTTGACGGTGCTAGACCCACCAACATGTCAAGGGAATATCCCCGGTAAGAAGTCCCAATTAGACCTTAGACTGTTTGGTGTAGGAGTCCCAGCAGTGTGTCATAAGGTAATGCCTTAACTGCGATGTCGCACAGAGGCAAGTAGGATAACTTTGTCAGTAGCAAGGGTGTGACTGATGCAGAGAGTCATGGAATGTGTATGAGAGGTTCCAACACTTCGAAGGGAGAGGAAGGTGAAGGTGAGTTCCAAGTTGAAAGGGATTAGTCCGAACTCGGCTAGGAACACACCACACAAAGGACATGCACAACTTCTGACGAAGCAATCCACTCGAATGCGGCAGTCACAACAACAAGGTAAGATAACACGAACAACACTCACGGATCAGTCCGAGATGGGTGTGACAGATGATATAACAAGGTTCATGAGAAAGTTCTGTCTGATGTTTGACATAGTAGTTGACACGGACGGTGTCAGCATTAACAACATATGCAACACATTAACAATAAGATTCATACAATTGCATACAAATCAGATCATATACAAGTACGTAAGTTAAACAACATATATCATTAAGGCAACCAGAACAATCCAACTACAATAACAACATATGCATGAAAATTTGTTTGCTCTTATTATTAAAGAAGTTTAAGTCACAATCATACAATACACCATGTAAACCTACTAGCCCCAACAGTGGAACGTTACAGCCACATCTGCCTGCTCCTCCAAAGAGATGTACTAGCTCTGTGCAGTGGAGAAGCCAAGGCACATTACAACACTGTCCAAGCATTCTTCAAGAGAGTCTCAGTAGAAGCTTGGCTGACCAAAATCATATACAATGAGTTATGAGGGACTATTTATAGCAAAGGGTGGGGTGACCCTTGACATTACCCTTTGTGACTATTCAACTACCCTCATGACTCTTCACCTACTCTATGACTGTTAAATCCACTATTGACACTTGAATTACACTTGACATGACTCAACATTATAATGCACATGTACTCATGTGAGACAACATGGCTTGAGCAAGCCTTGCAAGACATCGCTAACACTTGGTCCACTATGATGAGACCAACTCTTTGACATGCTTGTGATGGTGAAGGTGGTGAAAGCAGAGCCCAAGCCAAGGTTGGCCTGAATCGCCGATGGACAACCGAAAGCAAGTAAGTCAATGAATGCATGGCTACACGAAGTGATAACAAGAGTGATTAGCAGTGCATGCAAAACATGAATGAAATATTCAACAAGAAGATCAACATGCATGTGGGTGAGGCAATTAGCCAATTGGGCAAACGTCCGTGCAAAACAGTTTCACGCATGCGACAGTAGTGAGATAGAAACGAAAACTGAAACAAAGCTAGGACAAGCTAGTATACATGTAAACGACAACACACATTCAAAGAAATCAAGCAAACAATACTCCCACAAGCAAAAACACAAAAAGCGACAGAAATGTATCACAAGGCATGGGAAGTGAGCTTACCCCAAACTAACTGAGCTGAATGTGCCGACTGCTCCTAGATGTGATATGGGATGTCAGAGCGACAAGGTTGATGTGAGAAATGAGCTCTGCATTGTTCGGTTGATGAGTTTTGATAACATCGAGGTTGTGACGCACATGCCACAAATCTAGGGGAAGCGACACTTGGTGGGAGGTTTCTGAATTGCTCCTTGCATGTAACCTTCAACTGCTAAACATAGATCCCTGAAACAAGGGACGCCTTTGCTTGGTACTATTGACAATCAGACACCTCAAGGCTTGGGAGGAGGAAGGAAATCCCTCATAGCCTGAGTTGTGAGACAATATTCCTCAGAGATAAAACAGGGGAAGAAAAAATGAACCATTGGGGCTCTTAGAGTAGCAGGCTTTGAGAAGGTTCCAAAATGGGATTACTATCCTTGGATATCAGGGTTTGGACATCACTTCAAAAAATTTGGCTCTAAAGTGACTGATAACATCCCTCCTACCACAAATTATTTTCATGTATGAGACTATGATCGAAGGTCATAAGGTGGAGTCCTTTCTGTCACCATTGCTTCCAAACATCTCCTTCCGCCATACTAATGCATTGGGGAAATATAGAGGCTAATCACTAACCAGAGCTCTGCTCTATTATTTTGTTCATTGGAATGGGCCTCTAGGTAATTTTTGGTTACTACTTTTATTTTAAGGGGTGATGGGTTCTCTTTTACTGGTCTAAATGTATATAAACAATATATGGATACCATATTATTTTAGGGTAACATCTTCTGCCCCCCCTATTTTATATCATATTTCATATTCCTTGGGGGGGTCCTAAATTTCACTATAAGGCATTCCAAATTTCAGGGCCCTTCGACTCATGTCAACCAAATGGTGGCCTATTTTATGGATAATATTGAGAATGTTGGGTTAGTATATGTCCTCCCTGTAAAAATTCTTTCAACCTGGACAAATAACAAGACTAGTCCTTCATATATTGCTAAGATATTGTGTCGTTTCCTCATCTCATAAAATATTATGGATCAACCCTTTCATAATTTCTAGTGGGTAGATTTAGGGGGAGTGTTAGATCACAACCTAATTATTAATGACATGACTTCTAACTCTCAAAAGCCTATGGGACAGCTTAAACTCAATCCTAGTTGGCTTGAACACCCATTGTTAATGGAAAAATTAAGGCGGTTTGGTCCTCCTATGGTCCCACTCGGGGATCATCCTCTTCGATTAAATTTTAATAGAATCTAAAAAGGTCTAAAAATACCATATGTTAATGGGAAATGGAGAAAAAAAAGTGAAGACAAAAAGTCTTTATCTGAAATTGAGGTAAAATTAATGCACCTCCCTATCAATAGGGACCATTCCTCACTCTTCAATGAGAAACTATAAAAAAAACTAGAAGTGAAGAAGAGAATCATTCTGGAGTCCTTTAGTTGAAGGTTGGGGATGAAAATAGGACATTTTTCCACAGAATGAAAAACCGAGGGAAGGCCATGAACACTATCTGGGAAATCAATAAGGATGACGGATCCAAAACTACATTCTTTAAGGAAATATCTAAAGAGGGCACATGATATTTTAAATATATTTTTCAATTTTTTTGGGCGAGCAAAAATTTCCAAGATCTGCCTAATGGCTACCCTTTTTCCATGTTTTATTCATGAAAATGACAATGAAGAGCTAATGAAAGAGATCACAAAACCAGAGTTGGATGTAGTTCTTTGTAGTTTTCAAAAAGAGAAAATCCTTGGTCCATATGGCCTTTCCATTGAATTCTATTTGGATTGCTTCAATTTTATTGGCGACACTTTATTGCAAGTGGTAAAGTACTTTAGACAACGCAGGAAAATTCTTTCCCCCTTCAACACTACCTCCATCACCTTTTTTCCAAAATTTGATAATCTTATCTCCTTTGATCAATTTCAGTCCATCTCTCTTTGCAATTATATTTATAAGATTATCTCTAAGATCATAGCTCTTCATTTAAAGCCTTTCCTCTCTGAGCACATATATTTGGAGAAATTTGGATTTTTGAAGGATTGAAAAATCCATAAGGCAATTGGTCTTACTCAAGAGGCCTTTCACTCCATCCATACATAAAAGAAAAAAAGTTGTTATTCATAAAATGGATCAATCTAAGGCCTTCGAAAAGGTCGAATGACTATATATCATATTGCTTCTTCTTCACCTTGGTTTCAACCCGTCTATTATATCTTGGATCTAGAGTTGCATTAGTACTTCTTTAATGGCCCTACGAATCGATGGATTGACTTAACCTTTCTTCAAACCTCATAGATGTCTTAGAAAGGGTCCCCACTTATCACCTCTCCTCTTTTGGCTTTTGGTTGAAGCTCTCAATTGAGTTATCATCGATGCGAATATATGCCGTCTTATAAGGGGTGTTCAGATTTCTTATTATTTTTCTCTTATAGATCACTTATTTGTGGATGATATCATCATTTTTTTGGCGATTGATGTGGGTAGTATTCAATCTATAAATCACATGTTGTATTTATTATCCATAACTACCGAAAAGATGATTAACTGGGCCAAATCTACTTTGGTCGGAAATTCCCTTAACTAGGAAGACTCTGACCTTGTCTCCAGGATCCTTTGAGTTACCCTATCATCTATGGGTGACCCCCTAAAATATATTGGCTTCTTTCTAAAGCCTAATAGTTACAGGAAGTAGGGCTAGGCTTGGCTCATCGCAAAAATTGAACTCAAAATCAGAGATTGGTGTAACATATGGCTATCTAGGGTGGATAGACTAGTTATTTCGAAGGTTGTGATAGAAGTTCTTCTTGAATATCAGGTGTCACTTGCATGGGTCTCCCTCGGCGTTTTATACAAAATTAAGTAGATTTCCTTAAGATACCTTTGGGCTAGAAAACAGGATCGTAGACCCTTTTATACTACAACAGTCTTCTATTGCCCTTCCAAAGTAGCTTGGAGGTTGTTCTTTCAAAAAAATCATATCGGTCTCAAGAGCACCAGCTGTAAAGGGAGTATGGCGATTAATTCAGGGTTCTAGGTGTTATCACAAAAAAATGATCATTTAGCCTTAATTTACTAGATGGATCGAAGTACATCATGTAGGGCCAATTTTACAATAGTAAAATTGCTTTCACTGTGAGAAATTACTTAATAAACCACATTTTTTAAGTCATTTATAATTAAACCCATGAAGAATAATTAAATAAACCACTATTTATTTAATTATCTTTTAGGAATAATTAATTAAGCCATTGTTTAATTAATATTTCTTGTCACATTTGACCCAATTATGAGAAATAAATAGATAAATCATTAATTATCTTATTTTTCTCTAGAAATAATTAATTAATCACTAACTAGTTATTATTCCTTGTCAAGTTTGACTAAATCCCTTAGGAATAATTAAATAAATCAATGTTTGTTTATTATTCCTTAACGATGATGATAAATAAATAATTTTTCTAAATAAATAATTTATTTATTTATTATTTCTAAATAAAAGTTTAAATACTTTTTCCCTCCAAACCAAATATAATAAAATATTCCAAATGGTTAATTCTAGAATGGGGTTAATAATATTTTATTATTTCTCATTATTCGAGGATAACCTAATATTTTGTTATAAATAGAAGGGTTTTCCATTCATTCTTCACTTTTGATTATTTTCATTGTTGCACTCATTGTTGCAGCTCTGATTATTATCATTGTCGCTCACCATTTTCTTTTCCATTTGAGTTCTCATTGAGCTCAAACATTTTATTTGTTGGGTTTTACACATTATAGAGGAGAGAGACTCTACAAAAGTTGAAGACATTTGAGGATAGCCAAGAACCCATCCCATAGAGGGGGATTGGTAACATTATTTGTTCCCTTCACAAGTGTTTTTTAATAAAATATATTCTTTATATATCTGGTTTCCATTGGATTATTGGAGTTATTTGCGCTTATTTTACTATTCCGTTTTGTTGTTTAATTATGATTGCGGCATAGATCAGGGCTTTGTAGGTTTTGTTTCTATCATTTGCTGTAGATATACAATGTTTAGTAGCCATTTATATTGTTAGGACTGTTTGTCATCCATAGTCTAAAGTGATTTCTTTTTGTACACCTTCAAGAAGAAAACACAACAACAAATTGGCGACTCCACTGGGTTTTTAATTCTGATTCGAAAAGCTGGGTGACCTTTAGTTTTCAGCTTAGGGTTTTTCTTTTCTCTTAATGTTGTTTACTAGCATTCTAACCCTAGATAAGTCAAATTTCTAACTTCCGCAAGTTTTCTGGTATTTTCCATAGGTTACAAGAAATAGCCGTGACAAAGATGACAAATTTTTCCAAGACTTGCCGACCGAGAATCAAGGAGCAGAAATCGCACTTTTCTGCCCCAAAAGTGTGATCTGGAGGTCCAGAGCGCACTTTCTGGCCCAAAAAGTGCGATCTCCCCTTAAACAAGTCAGTACTTGTGATTTTTAGGGTTTCTGGGATTTTTTCTGATCTGTTTCTGGGTTTTTCCCAAAGCTATTTGCTGGGTTGGTTGACCACTATCTTACCCTACTTAGGCATTGATCTACTCTGTTTTGCTTGTCGAAGCGAAATTTTGCCCCTTTAGGGCTTCTAGTACGCTTCCACCTTTATAGGAGGAGTTTAGCTGAGCAAGAAGTCTAAGTTTTTGCAGAGCTTTCATCCACATTTTCTAGATCTGCACCTTCCTATTTCAAATCTTCAAAGATAGGTTGTTTACATCCAAAGTTTCATATTAAACATTGTTTGGTCATTTGCCTTAGGGTCCTATTTTTCGCCCTAGGTTTCACACCCATACCCCTATATTTTTGCAATGGTTTTCCTCCTTGGTTTTTTGCTGTTGCTGCACCACTTTCCAGTAGCATAGTGTCATTTGAACCCAGTCACACAAATGTTTAGATCTCTTGGCCTTTTGTGTGTTTTCAGTTGATTTTGCCACCAACCAGCACAGTGTTTGCAAACCCAGTTTGGGTTGGGTTTAGAAAGTTGATTCGCTGTTCATTTTCTATTTTTAATTTCAGTTTATTTCAACAATCTTTTTCTTTTTTCAAACATGATTTGGGATCAATTAATAAACACACTTGCACACACAAGCACACCTTAAGCAAAGGGAACTTGGTTTACACTGCCAAGCCAAGACTTAATTAATTTATCTCCCCACACAGAGACAAAAACATCATGTTTATCTCCCTTCACCATTTCCGTGTCACCTATGTCTTACAACCATTGTCCCACCAAGGCGTTTGTCGTGGAGACTCTTAGGCATTCATCCCCAGTTTCCACTTGGGCATATTACTCCCCCCCACAGAGTTTTAGTTCATAGTCCCTTAAGTCCCCATACTGACTCGTCTTCTAGTTCATTTGATTCCTCATCTGATTCCGAGCCTCCTTCATCGCATACCATAATCATGTCAAGACCCATTGTAGGTGCAGGAAACTAACCTGGTGTTGTCTTCGGTTCTACCCCAGTGGTCACATCTAGCAGAACCGTCTCAAGAACCATTCCGGCAACTCCCATGCTACCTTTCATGGCTGGGTTAAGTCTCCTATATTTTAGCTAGTTAATTAATGACCCTATACACCACGATGCTGGTTGGCCACCTATGTCGACTAAGCTTCCCTTCAGCATTCCCAATTTTGAGGGTAATTCTAGAGAATACCCCACCAATCATGTCCGCTCCTTCCATATGTGGTGTTCACCCAATTCCATCACCAATGAATCCATTCGTCTTCGATTGTTCCAATGTATGCTCACTGGAGATGCTACGAAGTGGTATGTCCACTAGCTCGCTACATATCATTCCACTTTCGCGATGCTTGCAAAAGTGTTCCTTTCATATTTTTAGTTGCCTCTCCAATACAACATTGGTACATAGCTCTTGACCACATTCCGTCAGTCCTTTGCCACTTGTCTTTTCGATCATGTCCAGGAATGGCGTAGAAGGAGGAGCATGTGCCATGCTCGACCCTTATAAGGCCGTGTCTACCTCTATTGGTTTCTTAGAACTCTTTTAGCACCTATTGCCAAAGATGTCGTGTCTCATTTTCCTCAGACAAAGGAGGAGGCTTTCTAGACTACTATGAGATATGACTTGATTTATGCTGAATCTAGTTATGTCTATACCATTATACCAGACCTCCCCTATCCTGGTGGTGTCAATGCATTGGGGGCATCTCATGTCGTCAACAGTATCGTTGGAGCTATTTCAAATCCTTCACCATATACTCAATGGAGTTATGGCTATTCACGGGATGGGGGGGGCACTAGTTCCTCCAACACTTATGCCCCTTCCGCCAACAATGTGTATTTCGGACAAAGAACCTCTTATGCATTTACCTAACCACATCAACAGATGTCAGGGCCAACTAGTGCTCAACCTGTCTACCAGACCGTTTCCCCTTCACCACATTATAACTATGTACCACCGAGCGCTCCATCCCTTCACGCATCACTTTCGTAGCCTCCCATGCATCCTCAGCCCCAGCAGCCACCGCCCCCTTAGGGTTAAGTGTTTTCACATCAGAGTTTCACCAATCCCCGAAATTTGAAGAAAAAAAGGGGAAAGGTAACAAGGGTAACCACGATAACCAAGGTAATCAACCTAAGGAAACCCAGGGAAACCAGCCTAACACCAACAACCAACAATAGGGCAACAAACCCAAGCAAAGCAAGGTTATTCATACGAACAAGCCTTGTGCATGTTGTGGTGTACATGGCCATTATACTCATGAGTGTCCCCTCTTACCCCAGATGCGCTAATGTGGGAATCCCAAGCTACTTCTAGAGGTAAACCACCCATGCAACAACTGCCTTAGAATCTTGCGCCATCTCAACGAGCCGTGCTCACAAATCCTTTCCCTTAGTAAGGTCAAGTAGCCCACCTTCCCCAACCCTCTGGTCCTGGTGACTACCATATCCTCATGATGAATTATGACGAGGTTAATAGCTCTGATATCAACTTGAAAACTCGATCGCATCAATATGAAAAGTCATTGAAATTCGTCCGCCACTGAATCCAAAACCAAAGCATCTACTGAGCCTTTTACGACACCAAATGGTTCGCTACATATCCCTCAACCTAAAGTTGAGTTAATTCCAAAGATCCCAAAGGAACCATTATGCCATAATGCGACTTCTAACCGAGTTGCCCATACATATAATATAGTAGATGACTTGGCACAATCACCTGCTGCCATGTCGAAGCTGGTGATGCTCTAGTCATGCCCATCTCAAAAGAAAGCTCTACTAACTTCTTTGGGTGCAGTAGATCCTTCAGACGATCGTTTGATTGTTTTTCCTCCATTACCTCCATTTTTTGCTTTCCATATACCAGTCTAAGTTTGTAATTCCATCATTTCCCGATGCATTATTTCCGAAGGCGCATCCACCTACGTGATGTCTTTTGCTGTTTGGAAGCAACTTAAGTCACCTAAGCTGTCCCCATCCACCATCACTTTGTGTGATTGGGATGGTCACTCCTCCGAGCCTCTTGACATGTATTGAAATTGTCAAGTGACTCTTGTGGGCAAGAATTTTCATGTAGACATCGAGGTTATTGATGCCCCTCTAGATTACAAAATTCTTTTGGGTCGTAGTTACACTTATTCCATGTGAGCCTTCACATTTACGGTTTTTTGCAAGATGTTATTTCCCCATGAAGGGAATATCGTCACCATCGATTAGTTGACATATTATGATCCGTCATACTTGACCTCCTCTAAGTCCATTATCTCATTGATTTCTGACAAGAAGTTTTCTACCCCTCTCACCGGTGTTTCAACCGCAGTCTATAAAGATTCCTCATTGTTGGGTGCTTTCCCTGGTCCCCCCCTCCTATTTCTGAGCCTACCTATTTGAGTGTTTACATGTTACAAGTGTCATAGGTTACTCAAAATAAGTTTGGTACATCTAATCCACAACCAGCTCCTCAGTACCTCGCGGTTACCATTTCAGCCAAGCCATCTGGATCCATCCCACAGGACCTCCTCCTTTTGTGGGTGCCTCCCATTTGTTCCCACTAGGAACTATTCCTCTAGGTCTCAACCATCCAAGAGTTGTTCTGCTGGGACATTACCCTATAGGACAAAAACATTTCTTGTTTCCTCCTCCTGGAATCTTTTCTGTTCTTGTCATGCCTTCGCTAGTTCTCCCTAACATGACTTTGGGGACCTAGTGTGGTACATTGATTCCCATGCAAACACTCCACTTGGTCAGCTAAGACCATATCATGCTTTGACCCCATTTCAACTGGTCCCTACGACCCCTGTCACTGCTCCAGTTCAACTGCCACCTCCACAGGAACCCACTCCTCTTGCAAAAGCATCTAAATAGGGGGCAAAGCCAAGAAGAAGGAACCTAAGGACAAGGCTCCCCAAGCACCTTTCGCTCCCAAAGCCCCAAAACCGACACCCCCATGCACTTTATGTGAGGTTATCGGGCATGCCACCAATAACTATCTTGAGCTTCCTCATCTCAAACCTTTGGTTCATGAAACATTTCCTAAGTCAAATATCCCCGAGGTTCAAGTTACCTTACCGGGACCAGCCAAGAAACTCAAAACATTGTGCACAAATCACCCTTGTGCATTTTGCGATCATTATGGTCACTATTCCCATTGTTTCCCTCGTCTCAAAAAATTTCATGATTACCTTCAAGCGCTTTACGAATACAAGGCCACTCATAGTAGATCACCTACTCCTCTACCTGTGGATTCTGGTACCAATAGTACACCAGAACAGAGGAACTCTGGTCCCACCATCGTGATCCCTCCCCCCGATGTTGAGATGAAGGATTCCACGGTCCATATCCTTTACCTGTCATCATCCTTGAGGTCCTCGTAGGACAACCTCTCTGAGGTTTTTGCGCGCACTTCTATCGAACCTCCTTCGTCGGAAGCCCTGGTCTCAACCATAGAAAATTTTAGGGGCGAATGTTCGCCCTTTGGCGAAATTAAGTGGTTTTAAATTTTTAGTGGGTGAATATTTGGTATAGGGTAAAAAAGGTAAATTTAGCCCTTGAAATTAGGAGTTACAACCTTCCATTCGCCCATTTTCAAGAATAGGTTTTATTTAAGTGAATGCATTCGCCCATTTTCAAGAATAGGTTTTATTTAAGTGAATCCTATGGGCCAAAGGCCCAAATACCATATTTATAAAAGAGGTATGGTAAATTAATAAAAATATAAATAAATGAAAGGTATGGTAAATAAATAAAACATTTTTTATATTTACTCCATAAGTCACCTTATATACATGCAAGGGTGTAAACAAATAAAAATATAAGTGGAGGTATGGTAAATAAATAAAAAGTCTTTTTATACTTACTCAAAAGGTATGGTAAATAAATAAAAATATAAATAAACTAGACGCATGGTAAATAAATAAAACCTCTTTTTATATTTAGTCCATAACCCTCGTTCTATTTATGAAGGCTCAAGAAAGAGGTTTTATTTAAGTGAATCCCGTGGGCCAAATACCATATTTGTAAAAGAAGTATGGTAAATTAATAAAAATATAAATAAACGAGAGGTATGGTAAACAAATAAAACAATTTTTTATATTTACTCCATAAGTCACCTTATATTTACGAACACTCAAAAAATGCGTTATATTTAGGTGAAACCTATGAGCAAAATACTATGGGACAAATACCATGGACTAGATTGTTATTAATACCATGCAAAAAAACATTATTAATCCTAATATTAGTACTAATAAAAATAAAAATGACACATGGTATTGACCCATGGTATTCACCAAAATGGCACATGGTATTGACCCATGGTATTCACCTGGAATGTAGCCTATTTAAGTGGGGAAATTAAACCAGCATAGATCCATCTTTACTCTGGATCTACTAACCCCCGAGAGGTATCAAATATCGTGATATGCAAACTAGCATAGAGTGAAAAAATATTTGATCTGATCAAGAGTAAAAATGGATGTTGTAATTTAATGTATGTTAAACATTTTAGCTTGGTTAAAATAAAAAATAAAATAAAAATCAACTATTAATTTTTATAAATTACTAATAGTAATTTTTAAGCTCCAGGGTTATGATAACCCATGGTATTGACCCATGGTAATACCATGGTATTCATGTGAGCATAGACTATTTAAAGGGGAAATTCTATCATCTTAGATCCATCTTAATTCTGGGTCTCCCAAGTGCTCAGAGGGATAAATAGATTTCATCCCCCTAAGAGTGGTAGATGTGGAGTTAAAATGGATATAGGTTGGTTTTTATGATAATGAAGATATTAAATAGACTTAGGAAATTATATTGTAAAAACATCTTAAGGTGAACGGTTAAAGCATAGACATTGGACAAGTATATTTGTATACTTCTGTTTTAAACTGAAACAAATCCAGGGCTAAAAGGAATGGATTGATTGCACTAGTCATCCTTCTATAACTTTCCAACATATGCTGGAGTAAACATATTGTAATTTGGGTGATTTTTCTAATTGCAAACAGGAACATACTTGTGTATTGGCAGGGTGGTTACGAGGTCCCTAGAAGTGATGAATTTGAATTTTTCTTGGTTTTATATATAGTATTAGGTTTTTTCTCATGCTTTCTATGAATGGCACGGGTGAATTTTATCTTACACCCACTAGGTTATCGATATGTAATTTTGGTAATTTTTATTTCAAAAGATATTTTAAAGAAATGCACTGATTTCATTTGTGTATTCAATAAACACAAGATTTTATAGTTGAGTAAAATATTTGCCATGCCTGGTGAGAGATTCGCCAAAAAATTATATATACATATCGTATTATTGATAAAATCGCCTTCCATTTTTCCTATATACCATGGAGATTCGCCCATTTATTATACATGTAAATTTAGGGGGGGTTCTTAAAATTTTCCCTGGTCTCAACATTGGTAGATTTTCAATATACTAGCTCGTCGTCTACCATTCCAGATAATGCATATGTGAACCTTCTTTTTCAGGATGATGCACCAGGTACCTACGCCACATCATATAGTCAATCTTCCTCTCGTCCCCCCATCTTCCATTATGATAAGGACATCCTGGAAGCCATGACTACCCTTGATTATCCTTGGGACAATATGCACCATCATGTGTACTTCCTTCCATATTTGGAGTCCACCGCTCTAAATACATCCAGTACGTCCATAACATTCTGTGGGGCACATAGGCCCCTACATCTCCTTATCATCCTTTGGAGGATCTTGTGCCAAGTTGGGCCTAGATGCTTGAATCCCTTTATTTAGCACTCAAAACACAATGGCGCTAAAGAAAATCCTCCTGTTAGTGGGCATCATTCCCACTTTTGCATACCAGATTAGTCCCCTCCATCACATATGTTTACAGGCATTATCCAATGCTTGGGAGAATAATGGTTTTTCCCCTAGCCATCTTCTCAATTGATTAACATAAGTCTCAGCCTAGATCACACCAGATCTAGGTATGGTCGATTATCCTCCCATTCCTTGGATAGTTTGTCCTACCGGCCTCTCCGACGAGCCATATTCATATCTCATATCGTAGACATTTGATACCATATCTTCAAATATTCTACTCTATGTCCACATAGTCCCCATGTTTGACTTCGTGGGTGAGTATGATTCTAGACCTCCTTTAGTAGTTCATTCTCATTTTCCTCTTCCCTTGATTCTTCACCAGGAACCATCCTTCCAAGAAGCATTAAGGCCATCTTTAGGCAAGTAAGGCCGCTTTCCTCAAAGTCACAGATCCTGATTCCGATAGTTGGTTTGTCCGCTATGGTCTCCACAAGATTTAAGGCCTTCTCCTCCTCTCAAATTGGAGGGAAAACACCCTTTTATAGGAAAACCCACAATTTTCCTATCACACATTGCAAACAGACCCTAGATCGTTTTGACAAACCACCAACACCATTGGAAAGCTCTCATCGAGTAATATAATGGGTCTTTCTTATTTTTTGATTATTTGAAACTTCACGAGGAAGCCATTTTTCCAAGAAGGGTCACTTCGTTGCCTCTCAAAATCGAATTTCTTCATATGCGACGCTTGTACTTTGGGTACCATCTTCCCTTAGTGATTGTCGTCTCAAGTGTCGATTTTCGTCATGAGAAACCATCATTTGCTCATGTTTTCATGGTCCCCACAGGGCCTATTCTTTGTGGCAGCGTCATCGAGTCACCCTTGTTTAGAGCATCCGTGATGAGTCACCTTTGCATCTATGGAGTATGTTTCACATCCCATTATATCATGTCACAGTATTCTATCCATCTTTGCATACTATTCATCCCGTGTTTCCCATTTTGGCCTTCAGTCATACTGTCCACCATCCCCCCCAGAGTCAAGTCAGTCACTGCCAGGTCAACCACGCACTTTATGCTCTGATAAGGGAAGTCGTGTGTTTGTCCCTCAGTACCATTTTTCCAATTGTCCCTAGTGTCAACCCATCAGTCACATTAATATTTTCCCTTGTGCCTTAGTTGAGGATCCTCATTGCCTCACCTATGGCAGATCCTCTTATGTCGACATCAACACATCTATTCCAGAAGAATGGCTTAGAGGGTGGTGTATCTTGGTTCCAGCTTCCACTCTTGTTCGGTGCCTCAGATTAAGCAAAGGGAATCATCATTGCCCTTTGACTTGGTTGTTTCATGCTCGTGATTCATAAAGATAATGGTCCAGTGATGCAAGAGATTGTACCGGTGATTCCCGGGTGTGTATGAGATGTTTCAGACCTCATGAGGGGGTGGCCCTTTAGGTAGCCCCCACATGCCCATATGCCTTCCCATTATTCTATAGCCTCAGATACAGTTCCATAGATTTGATGGGTTCGGTTCCTGCCACTTGTAGTGTTCTTAGCATGAACGTCTCCTTCATATGATCCATTCAGTTTTGCAGAGCTAATTCCTGTTCAACATGGCTTCTTTGGTTATTCTACCCTACCTCCCACCCATTTTTTGAGGGAAGGGCCATTATATCTCATGTACTAAGATGTTATTGTCTTCAGTCCTGGCTCATGTTTTTTCTAGGTGCATTATGTATATGGGATACACTGTATTATTTTTTGGCTCATTTATGCCAGCATGTCATGTACCATTCAACATGTATTTTATTGCTCAATTTCATGTTTCTGGACACATCATTATTTTTGTACTAAGTTATCTTGGCAGGTGTAGGTATGCCTCCCCTGCCTCACTGAGATCTGGTACCACAACCTAAAAGGAGACTTGCATTTCTCTCGCCCCCTCTGTCATTATCCTCTTTCGCTTCAACTCCATTAATCTCTCTCTCTCTCTCTCTCTCTCTCTCTGACTCCACTTCGTTGTCTAGTGATTGTGTCCTTACAACGTACTTCGGTCAGACGTTTTTCTCTTAACACTCGTATGTTGGGGGGGTAGTCTGTTATCACAAAAAATGATCATTTAGCCTTAATTTACTAGATGGATCGAAGTACACCATAGAGGGCCAATTTTACCATAGTAAAATTGCTTTCACTTTGAGAAATTACTTAGTAAACCACATTTGTTAAGTCATTTATAATTAAACCCACGGAGAATAATTAAATAAATCACTATTTATTTAATTATCTTCTAGGAATAATTAATTAAACAATTGTTTAATTAATATTCCTTATCACATTTGACCCAATTATGAGAAATAAATAGATAAATCATTACTTATCTTATTTTTCTCTAGGAATAATTTATTAATCGCTAATTAGTTATTATTCCTTGTCAAGTTTGACTAAATCCCTCGGAAATAATTAAATAAATCAATATTTGTTTATTATTCTTTAACCATATTTCTTGAGATGATAAATAAATCATTTATTTATTTATTATTTCTAAATAAAAGTTTAAATACTTTTTCCCTCCAAACCAAATATAATAAAATATTCCAAATGGTTAATTCTAGAATGGGGTTAATAATATTTTATTATTGCTCATTATTCGAGGATAACCTAATATTTTGTTATAAATAAAATGGTTTTCCATTCATTCTTTGCTTTTGATTATTTTCATTGTTGCACTCACTATTGCAACTCTGATTATTATCGCTGTCGCTCAACATTTTCTTTTCCATTTAAGTTCTCATTGAGCTAAAACATTTTATTTGTTGAGTTTTACACATTATAGAGGAGGGAGACTCTATAAAAACCAAAGACATTTGAGGATAGCCAAGAACCCATCCTATAGAGGGGGACTGGTAACATTATTTTTTCCCTTCACAGGTGTTGTTTAATAAAATATATTCTTTATATATCTGGTTTCCATTGGATTATTGGAGTTATTTGCGCTTATTTTACTATTCCCTTTTGCTGTTTAAATATGATTGTGGCATAGATCGGGGATTTGGCAGGTTTTGTTTCTATAATTTGTTGTAGATCTATAATGTTTAGCAGCCATTTATATTGTTAGGACTGTTTTTCATCCACAATCTAAAGTGATTTCTTTTCGGACACATTCGAGAAGAAAACACAATAACAATGGGATTTGGGCTCAAATTATGGCAAAAAATACATCTATCCTTCTACTATTTTAGATTAGGTAAGAGATCTAAGAAGACCCTCAATTTCTAGAACACTAGTCTAGAAAGCTATTAAAAACTCCATAATTGTTATTCTTCAAGGCCTCAAATGAAAAATTGGGGATGGTTCAAAGCTATTAGTTTGGAAGGATCCTCATATAGGAAGTGGTGAATCACACATTCTTAGTGACCAACTCATCCATGCTTTTCATTCTCAAGGAATTTTCTTCTTATATTCGGCTTTTTCTCATATGGGATTCATGGGCTAGTAAGCTTGGAAGTGGGTAGAAGACTTAAAATTTGAAGGGGTTTTGACTATTGAATGAACTAGGTATCTCGACTACCTTCAACACAATATTGTGTCTCTCTCGCCTACCAAAGAGACTCTAGTCTATTGATATGCTCCTGAAGGCATCTATAGCCAAAAATATGGGTATCTTACTATTACACAATAAACAACATCCCACTGACCTCCCTAGTGGGTGAAAAAAATTTGGAAACAAAATTGCCTATCAAAAATAATTTTTTTTATGTGGCCACTCTCGAAAAATAAATCCCCAACTTGAGAGATTATTTAGAAAAGATTCTTTTGCAGTCATAGTAGATGTTTAATTATTTGGAGGATTTTAAAGATATTCCACATCTCTTATAAAATTTCCATTTACTGTCATAGTTTGGGTCGAGATTCAGAATTATATTGAAACCACCCATACATGGCAAGGGAACTCAGTGGATGAATGTGTAAAATATTGGCTAGGAAAGAAACCACCAAATAATATAAGAGCTCTCCCCCTAATTCTATGTTGGGGCATATTTCTTGAGAGAAAAAACTCTATCTTTGAGAACCAAGGTCACTCCTTTATTAAAGTGGCAATAAACAATCTTGCCCTTTTGAATTCTATTTCGAAAAACTAGCTTCCTACTAATATTTGAAACAAATTCAAAGTTGAAATTATTAAAGACAAACCATGGGCTTTTTTTGATGGGGAATCATAACAAAGTTATTCTTTGGGAAGCCTGAGAGGTCTTATTTATTTAATAAATACTCACTTCTTCTCATTCTCTTGCAACATTAGTAATGCATCAAACTATTTTTCTGAGTTATTTTCTCTCGAATTATTAATGCGATTAGAAAACTATCTACATCTCTCCGAGTTTCATATTTATGGAGACTCCATGGTCATTATAAACAGGGAACAAACTGATTGAAAAACTATACTCCCCTTCCTATTGAATGGTGTTGTCATTGATGCCAACGTCAGTCCTTGAACACTCTTAATATTCATCTAGTTTGCATTTATCGGAAGCTCCAAATGACAGGAAGCCCTAGAAGAGAGGAATGGAAGCCCTATATGCCCCACACTTGTTGAGGAAAAGAGATGTAAAGGATAGTGATTTTCATGGTGAGATCATTATCATTTTATTCTCCTCATCGTGTCAATTCCAACAGTATGTGGAATGCCTCATTACTCCTCACAGTTGAGGAGATATGGATGTTCAAAGTTGAAGCCCCACAACGAGATGAGAAGGCCAATTTATTGATTGGTTATTAATGCTTTTTTCATTCAAGAAAATTAACTTCAATTTTTGATGGGCCTATCCTAGTCAAATTCATATTGCAAAAGAGGATTTTATCAACAGTAAATTAACCAAAAAATTGAATTAAAATTGGCCTTAATGACTGTTGGGTTTTTGGCTCTAAAATTTCATTTTGAAATTCAAAATTCAATGTCATTTGTAGGTCGGATCTAAGGAAAATTAGGCCATGTTGACCCATACTAGAAGCATCCACAATAAGTATAAAAGCACAACTTGTCTTCCCTCAAATGACATCTAATCAACACTTATTTTCTTCGTGATTCCACTACGACCTAGGATAGTCACAAATAACTGAAGAATGAAAAAAATTGAAGAGGTTTTTTTGGGACTGTTTATTTGTTTTTATGGAGGGTTCTTTGCCAAGATATAGAACATCCTCTGAGGCATATCTGGAAGAATTTTTAAAGGCATAAAAAATCGATATATCTTTTTATTTTAACAGGCCAAGAACAAAATGATTTTCCTGTTGAAGCAAGACGATTTTTCCGAGGTTTTCTGAGCTATGTTCCATTTGTTTTTTAATAAGGTCAAACATTGTCTATTTCTAAAGAAAATTTATATTCCACAACCTTTCTACTATTCATCAGTTTATAAATTATAGTTAGAGTTTCTTATTACTTTGATTGTTTGAGTTTCAAATCAACTTGTTGAGCTTGGTCACATATATAACATCCTTGAGCTTTGTTTAGAAGTTGTGTTTTTGGTTACTTGCGGGCATGGTTGGACTATGATATAAAAATATCCAATGGAATGCACTATAACATCCAAATATTTGATTGTATGAAAAATGGAAAGAAGCATGAACAATCATAAACAATAACATGCTATGAGCTTTGTGGTTAGATCGGTGAGTTTGGCAAGAGAATTCTAGCGCTTGTTCGCATTGAGCCGTAGGGAATTTGAGTGGGATTGTGATCTAGGTGAGCAGAGGCAGAGTATTACCATTATATCTAAATTCTATAATCCATCGTATACATGGATGCGTTGTATCGATAAGTTGTACGAAGTTCTACCGTTGAACACTTATATTGTAAATTTTTTCCATTAAAAAGGGAGTTCCATTTTTTCAGCATGGGTATAATAGTCCTTGGTTAGTTTATGTTACAAATGTGATAGGTTCGATTTTGAATTTGGTAAAGTTTAAAATTTAGCGAAGGTGGAGTCACGACTATAATTGAGCTTTAGTGTTGTCAGAACTTGACTTGCTACGGAACTGTTCACGTTAACCGTCTGTGTGTTTTGTCCGGTTTCCAGTCTGTTTTGATATAATTTTATGCAAATCATGAATCCATATGAACGACGACTCATTGCAAACTGATTTTTTGGTTATAGACACATCACGTAGGAGCATCATGACATCATTTGTCAACATGGTGTGAATGATTGTTTTTACATTTGATTTGTAATTGGTCATTAAGCCTATCAACATGTAGCCACCGATCATGAGACCAGAGCCTGTAATTTTTACATTGAATCCATTTTAGTTGACATATCAAGAAATTGTAATATATGCAAATAAGATGAATGTCATTGTAGGTGAACTTTGTGTATTTAGATTGGTGGAGGACATACATTGTATTATTTAGGTCTTAGGTTCGATGCCCCTTGCGGTAAGGTTGAAATTTTGTTATTTTATCTTTGACTTTTAAATCTTATTCTGTTGCATGATTAGTAGTTAGCGGAGGCTGGAATTGGAATTTGACAAAGCACCAAGGAAGAGCTCTTTTGTAAAGAATTTAATTTGGTTTAGTTTGGTTATTTTGATTGTCTGAAGCCAATATTAATCCAAATTGAAAATCAGAAGAAGCATTGAGATGAAAAATAAGAGAGAAACATTGTTAAGTGATTACAGAGATTTGATAAGAGTCATAGTGGTTACAAAGTTTGAAAGTTGAAATTATTATGGTAGTGTCATGATAGTGTACCAGTAAGAGTCTATTAAATAGAAGCAGAGGATGATCAACGTGACTAGAGTTGATCTTGACACTACGAGACAAAGTGAGGTTGCTGTTAGGTTTTGGCAGTGTTGGGCGGGACTATGGTTTGTATTTCTATTGATGTTTTTTACGCAGAGGCTTCTATTACAGAGTGTTGTTGAGCTACTGCTAGGGGTTTTCTAATAAAGATAAACTTATTGATGATCATTGTTATAGGCCATTTTGTCACATCTGGTCAATAGGCCTTCAACTAGATCAATCAACATCCTTTGACCTCCTTTTCATCATCCTTGCATAAATACCTAAGCATGAATCATTCTAAACCCCGAGTTTCTGCCTGAAAGCACCTTGTTTCAGTCATTTTAAGGACCAACACTCCCTGGCCTCTTACTGGAAAATGTTGACTACTAGGTTTCCCTACTCTGCACCTGTGTTGATCACTAGCAGGTTGCTCAGTGTTGGGGGTGTGTTGATTCTAGAAATTCAGGAAAAAGAGAGAGAATCCCGAAGCCTCTTCTTCTAGAAGCTTCTAGGATCTGTTGTAACCATTTACCTCAAATAAAAGTATCGAATCCTATCATATCCTACCTTGGAGTTTTCATCCCTTATCCCTTTAGCTCATCCTCCCATCACGAGTGGATCTCAAGCCCTAATTGGTAAAAGGATAATAATTCATGAACTACCTCCTTCACCTATATATTTACTGCCATCCATAGGTAAGGGGTTTGATTTTCGAGATTGATTCTACCCTTATGCTGTTGATGTGAGAGATATCTTTCCATGCATTAGGGTGATTAGAGGTTCACTTTGTGATAAGGAAATGACAAGTCAACTTGGAGGAGCTCTTTTACAGGATCAACACCTATTTTTGGTTGTAACTCACTCCATTTCTATTAATGCAAAGAGTTCTTTGTTTTCCTATATATGAGGTTATGGTTTCATATATTCTAATACCATGTTGATATATTGAATAAAGTGGTTAGATGATGTTGCATAGATTTCATGGATTATTGGCTTGTGTTATCTGACTGTGTAGGTTCTAATAATAATGATCAAAGCTAGGATTGGAGCATTCAAGCCAAGGGAGGAGTGAAGCATACAACAAATTCCAGGTAGGATTCATCATGTTATCTATTTACTTTAAGGAAAACATTAGTCCCTTTGTCTTTCTATTGTTCTAGGTCAATCCACTAGGCCTAGGGAAGATACTTCTATCCACAGTCATAGATTCCGCATAAAAAATTGGCAACTCCACTGGGGAACGATGTATTCCCTTGGTGGTTTCTTTATCCATTGTGCTTATCTTACCTCTTCTCCAGACCTTTACTGTCTTATTCAGTCAAGAACAGACCTAGGAAGACATTTCATTGAGTCTTAATTGCAATCCTTGTGTCAGAACTTTCGATCCCTATACCAACACAACCTCTGGTCTTCTGTTAGAGCATTTCACCCTAGCTGAGTCTTCTCTATGCCTGCGTTGCATAGAAATGGTTCCTCCTTTGTACATGCGTTGGCCCCTACTCCTGCAAAAGATTGCTTTTGCCTTGATTTTCTCTCTGATCAACCTTGTTCTAGTTGCTCCTCCTTGAGTCTCTGAGTGTCTTGTGGTCCCTCTGAAGCCTCCATTTATTTTTCTTTTATTTTAGTACCTTTGGTAAGCATTTGTTTAAATATTTTCCTTTGTTCTTATTATTAGGTCATTTGCAAACTGATTTTGTTTTATCATTGAGTGCTTAAATGAATTGATGTTCCACTCATCGTTCTAAAAATCTTGTTTGAATCAGTGATTAGACTTTGCATCTTAGTTTTCTTCATTTTCGAAAATTAGGAGAGTTGAAAAGAAAAGCCTTTGCATTGGAATTTAGGGTTTGGTGTGTGCATTGAAATTGGAACAATTGCATTGAAAAGGGAATTGAATTTTGCACATTAATTTCCACATACTCTTTGTCTCTTTCCTTCCTTAGATAGATTTTCATTGAATGAGAAAGATTTCATTTCCTCATGCTAGTTTTCATTTTAAGATATTCATGTGACATTCATGGTGACCCCCGAAACTAAAACTTAATTGAAGATAAACATTAAAATTTATTGAATCAACCTAAGGAGCATTTGCAACATAAACGTAAATATTTAGAGGTCTAGGCTAGAGACGTGTTCTGGCATCATTAAACATAGGAGCTGTCGTTGTTTTCCAACATTGTATCCTAGGGATGAAATCCTGTTCCACTTATGTAAGTGTATAAGATTGTTCTCCACGTACCTTTGGGTATATTGGACGATGCTCCACACACGTAAAGTATATGGGAACGCTCTCATCGAATGGTTACGCATTAGACAACACTACTACATACTACACTTCCACGTACCATCGAGTATATTTTGGAAGTTCCCTATAGGTTGTTATCCTTGCCATAGGTAACTAAGTTGACCGCCTTGTATACCATGATACACCGAACACAACATTAGGGGATATTGCCTGCATGTACGCTAAGTCCTTGGTTCGCCAAGGTGTATATTGCAGTTCATGATTTCTTGGTAATCATTTATGCCTAGATTACCCTCTTTTTTATTTATTTTTGTGTTAATTTATAAAATTTATTATCCAACATGGAAGAACAAAATCTCCCACTTCGTCATTCACGTAGAATGCAAAATAAGGCTCCTCTTCTATTAGAGGGTACTCTTGGTCATCATCAGAACCATACGAAGATGCAAACTACCGAATTAGGAAATTTGGGAACTACTTCTGGTACTCCTAAATCTGATCAACCATAGTCATCTTTCGCTTTGAGTACTGAGCCCGAGATCACCTCTACTCTTGCCGGCGAATATGACACAATCGAAATAAAAGCCCCTGAAACCTTGTTGCTTGAGGTTATTGAACCTGAATTTCCTGAGTGAGATACTTTACTTCCTGAGGTTGTTGAACCTGAGGAACCTCAAACATCTTCACCTGTTACTTCAAGTCCTTCCCCTTCTCTTCCTTTGTCTCAGACAAAACCTCCAACTATATATGTTGGATCCAACGTGAACCTCTTCCATATAGATTTGTGAGTATTGAAGAGATCCTGAAAAAGGAGCCTCGTCCCTCTATTCCTATTCGTTGGAGCGGAATCCTTTTTTATCAAACTGATCCTCTTCCTCCTCTTCAGACTCCAACACAAACTTCTTTACCTGATTCTTTTGACTCACCTGCGAATTTCTCGCGAAAATATTCATTAGGATTGTTAACCATGACTGGATCCGATTTGATCTCCCATCCTATGTCCACCACTATGGTTGAGACATCAAATGTTGCTTCCTCATCCATGTTTTCAATATCACCAGAGGCACATACGTACGGTGGATCATCCATTCCACCTGGTTATCAGTCTTTATCTGGTACCTTCTCTGGTGCAACTTCTAGTCCTTGGACCTCTCCCATGTCATCCATTTCAAGAATTCCATCTGGTACTTCTCTTATGAACGCTACTCAACCTGCTCCTTCTCCTCCACCTACACCTATAATTGAACAATATGTTGGCCCTTATGTTAGTGGGAAAGGTTATCTTCAACAACCTAACTCTCCTTATGTTGGGTGCCCTCCATCTGGGTTGCATTTGCCTCCATCATCCCCTCCTCCTATGGCAGGGGGGAAACCTGTTGTTGGTATACCTAAAATTGGTAATCAGCCTTATTATAATCCTCCTTATCCTGGGATGGATGCCAGTGTTTGGAAACCTACTTTTCCCATTCAACTTGGTTCATTTTGGGATCGCTTTTTGAATCCTCAACTTGTGTGATTTTCATCTCAAATTCCTACCCATTAATCTATACCTCAATAAGTTCAAATCCATGTAAGTCAACCTTTACAGGCTGTTATTTCATCTCAACCCATCCCGTCAGTATTTGATACCCCTCGGGTTCCACTTACCCAACCTTTACAAGGTACCTTACAGTCTAAACCACTTACACAAGGTACTCCTCAAATTTTGGTAGGACAAACTGTGTATAGTATGACATAGCCCCAATTGAACCCACCTTATGCCGAGATGATGGAAAATCCCGTAGGGCAACAATATAAACCTTATCAAGGTGTTCCTCAATTGCCTTTTCAAGGCCAACATATCCAAACCCAACCATTCCAGCCTTTGTAGGGTTATCCTGGTCCTGGTCAACAAGGTTATGCGTATATTGGTTACTAAAATCCTCCTTTTTCTGGTGCCCAAGTTCCTCTTTATCAGAATCCTCCTTCTATAAGAATGCAAGTACCTATTTCTCTGGCTATTCCTTCTTATCCAGGCTATCCTCCACCATATTTTAACCGATAGTTACCTTTTGTGGCGACTCTCGAATTGCTAGATTTGACTCAACTTACCAACGATCCCATCACTCATTTGCCTTGGTGGTCGATAATTATCGCTAAATTTACTTATGATATCTCAAAATTCATTGGGAATCATAGAGAAGACCTGTCCACCCATGTCATGACATATAATTTGTGGTGTTCTTAGAACTCCCTTAGTGATGATTCCATACGATTACATCTTTTCAACGTACTCTTACAAGTACCGCAAATAATTGGTAAATTGAATTACCTATAACTTCATTTCATGATTTTAGTTCCTTGGCTATCACCTTCCTTACACATTTCTAGTTACTCATTCAATATGAAATTGGAACGGAACTTTTGACCAACTTTAAACAAACTAAAGCCACTTACATTTTAGATCACATTCATGAGTGGCAACGTTGTCGCCGATTGGTTAAGACCTATGTTCCAAATCAATTTCTAGCGGAATGGTTCATAAAATTCATGTTTCCATCTATCACAAAGGATGTAGCTCAAGGAAAAGTTGTGACTAAAGTGCAAGTAATTGCTCGTGCTTAATATTTGGATCTCATCTATACCCAATCTGGCACACTCTATGAAAAGATACCAGATGCTTCGAGACCTTCGAATGTTGTCCCTCCACTCCTAGTAAAGAATCTCATGCTGCTGATGGCATCATTGATCTTGCCAGTTCACAGATAGTGAACAAACCATCTAGTGCTACTCTCACTACTTCTTCCCAAAACTCTTCATCCAATCCTCTTGCATTTATGGTAATGCAACTCCTCCGAATGATCAGACGACTTGTTATAGGATATTTTTCCTCATATGATCAATCAAACTCCTAATGGGGTCATTTACAACCTATTTCCCATTTACATCATCATTTCACAAAGCCCTATGCATGAATCTCTGATTCCCCACAGTTTATGCCTTGAGCTGCATCATCTGAGCCAATTTTAGGACCAACACACCCTGGCTTCTTGCTGAACAACATTCACCTATAGGTTGCTCCACTGTGGCTTGCATTGATCACCTATAGGTTTCTCTCTTTTCACCTATGTTGGTTCTATAAATCCAGGAAAAAAATAGAGAATCCTGAATCCTCTATTTCCAGAAGCTTTCAGGATCTGTTGTAACCATTTAGCTCAGAAAAACTTTCGAATTCTATCCTATCCTACCTTGGAGTTTCTATCGCTTATACTTAGATCTCATCCTCCTATCAAGAGTGGATCTCAATCCTAATATTGGTAAAAGGATAAGAACTCCTAACTTACCTCACTCCCCTATATATTTACAACCTTCCATATGAAAGGGGTTGTATTTTGAAAAGTGATTCTACCCTTATGTTGTTGTTATGAGAGTTATACTTTCATGCATTTAGGGTGATTAGAGGTACACTTTGTGGCAAAGGAAGGACAAGTCAATAACTTGGAGGAGATATTCTACAACATCGACACCTATTTATGGTTGTAAATCACTCCATTTATATCAATACAAAGAGTTCTTTTGTTTTCCTATATGTGATGTTGTTATTTCATATATTTCAATACCATGTTGATCTATTGAATAAAGTAGATAGATGATGCTACATAGATCTCATAGTTTCTTGGCTTGTGTTGTCTCGTTGTGCAGGTTTTAATTTTGGCAGCTGGAGCTAGGATTGGAGCATTCAAGCCAAAGAAGGAGTGAAACATACGACAAATTCCAAGTAGGTTTCTTCCTCTCATATACTTACTTTAAGGAAAACATTAGGTCCTTTGTCATTCTGTTGTTTTAGGTTAGCCACCAGACCTAGGGGTGATATTTATGTATGCAATCATAAATCATGCATAACAAATTAGAGATTCCTCTGGGGAATGGTTTATTCCCTTGGTGGTTTCTTTGTCCATTGTGATTTATTTACCTCTATCATAGACCTTTACTACTTTAACCAGTCAAGAACAGACCTAGGAAGTGATTGCATTGAGTCTTGTTACAATTTTTGTGACATAATCCTCTTTCCCAGGACCAACGCACCCTCTGGTATGCTGAAAGAGCCTTGCAGCCCACCTGGGCCTTCTCTGTGTCTGTGTTTCATCCCACATGGGCTCTCTTTGTGCCTGCATTGTAGAGCACTGGTGCCTTTTCTGCACCTGCGTTGATCCCTATTTTTGCACAAATTTTTCCTTGTTTTCTCAGTGTTGGTTTGATTAGACTACTTCCAGTTGACCTTCCTTGAGTCTTGAGTGTCTTGTGGTCTCTTTGAAGCCTACATTTGGTTTAAATTTGTGTTTGATTTCCTTTGGTAAGAATTGGTTTTAGTTTTTCTTTGTTCTTATCATTAGGTCGCTTGCAAACTTGTTTCGTTTGATCATTGATTGCTCAGATGAATTGTTGCTCTAGTCCTCATTTTGAAAAGTGCATTTGAATCTGCAATTAGACTTTACATCTTAGTTTTCCTCATTTAGAAAATTAAGTGAAATGAACAGAAAAAATATTGCATTGGCATTTAGGGTTTTTGCATCTATATTGATCTAGGAACAATTGCATTGAGCACCTTGTTTGCTGCATTTTCTATGTTGCATATTGCTTGTCTCTTCCATTCCTTAGCTAGATTTCATTAAAGTTAAATATTCCATTTCCTCTAGCTAGATTTTCATTTTAGGGAATTCAGGTGACTTCGTGGTGAGCCATAAAATTGAAACTTAATTCAAGATCAACTTAAAATTTACTGAATCAACCTAAGGAGAATTTTTAATATTAACACAAACACATTTGGTGAGCGCTTGTTTGCACTGAGTCGTAGGGCATTTGAGTGGGATTGTGATCTAGGTGAGCAGAGGTAGAGTATTACCATTATATCTAAATTCTATAATCCATCGTATACATGGATGCGTTGTATCGATAAGTTGGACGAAGTTCTACCGTTGAACACTTATATTGTAAAATTTTTCCATTAAAAAGGGAGTTCCATTTTTTCAGCATGGGTATAATAGTCCTTGGTTAGTTTATGTTACAAATGTGATAGGTTCGATTTTGAATTTGGTAAAGTTTAAAATTTAGCGAAGGTGGAGTCACGACTATAATTGAGCTTTAGTGTTGTCAGAACTTGACTTGCTACGGAACTGTTCACGTTAACTGTCTGAAGGATTCAAAGCTGTGTGTGTTTTGTCTGTTTTGATATAATTTGATGCAAATCATGAATCCATATGAACGATGACTCATTGCAAACTGATTTTGATTGGTTATAGACACATCACATAGGAGCATCATGACATCAATTGTCAACATGGTGTGAATGATTGTTTTTACATTTGATTTGTAATTGGTCATTAAGCCTATCAACATGTAGCCACCGATCATGAGACCAGAGCCTGCAATTTTTACATTGAATCCATTTTAGTTGACCTATCAAGAAATTGTAATATATTCAAATAAGATGAATGTCATTGTAGGTGAACTTTGTGTATTTAGATTGGTAGAGGACATACATTGTATTATTTAGGTCTTAGGTTTGATGCCCCTTGTGGTAAGGTTGAAATTTTGTTATTTTATCTTTGACTTTTAAAGCTTATTCTGTCACATGATTAGTAGTTAGCGGAGGCTGGAATTGGAATCTGACAAAACACCCAGGAAGAGCTCTTTTGTAGAGAATTTAATTTGGTTTAGTTTGGTTATTTTGATTTTCAGAAGCCAATATTAATCCAAATTGAAAATCGGAAGAAGCATTGAGATGAAAAATAAGAGAAAAACATTGTTAAGTGATTACAAGATTTGATAAGAGTGATAGTGGTTACAAAGTTTGAAAGTTGAAATTATTATGGTAGTGTCATGATAGTGTACTAGTAAGTGTCTATTAAATAGAAGCAAAGGATGATCAACATGACTAGAGTTGATCTTGATACTACAAGACAAAGTGAGGTTTCTGTTAGGTTTTGGCAGTGTTGGGTGGGACTAGGGTTTGTATTTCTCTTGATGTTTTTCAAGCAGAGGCTTCTATTACAGAGTATTGTTGAGTTATTGCTAGGGTTTTTCTAATAAAGATAAACTTATTTATGATCATTGTTATAGGCCATATTGTCACATTTGGTCAATAGGCCTTCAACTAGATCAATCAACATGCTTTGACCTCCTTTTCATCATCCTTGCATAAATACCTAAGCATGAATCATTCTAAACCCCGAGTTTTTGCCTGAAGGCACCTTGTTTCAGTCATTTTAAGGACCAACACTCCCTGGCCTCTTACTGGAAAACGTTGGCTACTAGGTTTCTCTACTCTGCACCTGTGTTGATCACTAGAATGTTGTTCAGTGTTGGGGTGTTTTGAGTCTAGAAATTCAGGAAAAAAAGAGAGAATCCCGAAGCCTCTTCTTCTAGAAGCTTCCAAGACCTGTTGTAACCATTTACCTCAGATAAAAGTATTGAATCCTATCATGTCCTACCTTGGAGTTTTCATCCCTTATCCCTTTAGCTCATCCTCCCCACACGAGTGGATCTCAAGCCCTAATTGGTAAAAGGATAATAATTCATGAACTACCTCCTTCACCTATATATTTATTGCCATCCATAGGTAAGGGATTTTCTTTTGGAGAGTGATTCTACCCTTATGCTGTTGATGTGAGAGATATCTTTCCATGCATTAGGGTGATTAGAGGTTCACTTTGTGATAAGGAAATGACAAGTCAATTTGGAGGAGCTCTTTTACAGGATCAACACCTATTTTTGGTTGTAACTCACTCCATTTCTATTAATGCAAAGAGTTCTTTGTTTTCCTATATATGAGTTTATGGTTTCATATATTCTAATACCATGTTGATCAATTGAATAAAGTGGTTAGATGATGTTGCATAGATTTCTTGGATCATTGGCTTGTGTTATCTGACTGTGTAGGTTCTAATAATAATGCGCAAAGCTAGGATTGGAGCATTCAAGCCAAGGGAGGACTGAAGCATACAACAGATTTAAGGTAGGATTCATCATGTTATCTATTTACTTTAAGGAAAACATTAGTTCCTTTATCTTTCTATTGTTCTAGGTCAATCCACTAGGCCTAGGGAACATACTTCTATCCATAGTCGTAGATTCCACATAAAAATTTGGCAACTCCACTGGGGAACGATGTATTCCCTTAGTGGTTTCTTTGTCCATTGTGTTTGTCTTACCTCTTCTCCAGACATTTATTGTCTTATTCAGTCAAGAACATACATAGGAAGACATTTCATTGAGTCTTAATTGCAATCCTTGTGTCAAAACTTTCCATCCCTATACCAACACAACCTCTGGTCTTCTATTAGAGCATTGCACCCTAGCTGAGCCTTCTTTGTGCCTGCATTGCATAGAAATGGTGCCTCCTTTGCACCTGTGTTGGCCCCTGTTCCTACACAAGTTTGCTTTTGCCTTGATTTTCTCTCTGATCAACCTTGTTCTAGTTGCTCTTCCTTGAGTCTCTGAGTGTCTTGTGGTCCCTCTGAAGCCTCCATTTAGTTTTCTTTTTTTTTAGTACATTTGGTAAGGATTTGTTTAAATATTTTCCTTTGTTCTTATTATTAGGTCATTTGCAAACTAATTTTGTTTTATCATTGAGTGCTTAAATGAATTGGTGTTCCACTCATCATTCTAAAAAGCTTGTTTGAATAAGTGATTAGACTTTGCATCTTAGTTTTCTTCATTTTTGAAAATTAGGAGAGTTGAAAAGAAAAGCCTTTGCATTGGAATTTAGGGTTTTGTGTGTGCATTGAAATTGGAACAATTGCATTGAAAAGGGAATTGAATTTTTCACATTGATTTCCACATACTCTTTGTCTCTTCCCTTCCTTAGATAGATTTTCATTGAATGAGAAAGATTTCATTTCCTCATGCTAATTTTCATTTTAGGCTATTCATGTGACATTCATGGTGAGCCCCGAAACTGAAACTTAATTGAAGATAAACATTAAAATTTATTGAATAAACCTAAGGAGCATTTGTAACATAAATGTAAATATTTAAAGGTCTAGGCTAGAGACGTGTTCTGGCATCATTAAACATAGGAGCTGTCGTTGTTTTCCAACATTATATCCCAGGGATGAAATCCCGTTCCACGTATGTGAGTGTATAGGATTGTTCTCCACGTACCTTTGGGTATATTGGATGATGCTCCACACATGTAAAGTATATGGGAACGCTCTCATCGAATGGTTACACAATAGAAAACACTACTACAAACTGCACTTCCACGTACCATCGAGTATATTTTGGAATTCCCCTATAGGTTGTTATCCTTGCCATAGGTAAGCAAGTCGACCGCCTTGTATACCATGATACACCGAACACAACATTAGGGGATATTGCCTGCATGTACAGTAAGTCCTTGGCTCGCCAAGGTGTATATTGCAGTTCATGATTTCTTGGTAATCCTTTATACCTAGATTACCCTCTTTTTTATTTATTTTTGTGTTAATTTATAAAATTTATTATCCAACGTGGAACAACAAAATCTCCCACTTTGTCATTCGCGTAGAATGAAAAATAAGGCTCCTCTTCCACTAGAGGGTACTCTTGGTCATCATCAGAACCATAAGAAGATGCAAACTATCGAATTAGGAAATTTGGGAACTACTTCTGGTACCCCTCCTAAATTTTATCAACCATAATCATCTTTCGCTTTGAGTACTAAGCCCGAGATCACCTCTACTCTTGCTGGCGAATATGACACAATCGAAACAAAAGCCCCCGAAACCTTGTTGCCTGAGGTTATTGAAACTTGAATTTCCTTAGTGAAATACTTTACATCCCGAGGTTATTGAACCCGAGGAACCTCAAACATCTTCACCTGTTACTTCAAGTCCTTCCACTTCTCTTCCTTTGTCTCAGAAAAAACCTCCAACTATATATGTTGGACCCAACGTGAACCTCTTCCATATAGATTTGTGAGTATTGAAGAGATCCTGAAAGAGGAACCTCGTCCCTCTACTCCTATTAATTGGAGTGGAATCCATTTTTATCAAACTGATCCTCTTCCTCCTCTTCAGACTCCAACACAAACTCCTTTACCTGATTCTTTTGACTCACCTGCGAATTTCTCGCGACAATCTTCATTGGGATTGTTAACCATGACTGGATCTGATTTGACCTCCCAACCTATGTCCACCACTATGGTTGAGACATCAAATGTTGCTTCCTCATCCATGTTTTCAACATCACCAGAGGCACATATGTATGGTGGCTCGTCCATCCCACCTAGTTATCAGTCTTTATCTGGTACCTTCTCTGGTGCAACTTCCAGTCCTTGGACCTCTCCCATGTCATCCATTTCAGGAATTCCATCTGGTACTTCTCTTATGAACGCTACTCAACCTGCTCCTTCTCCTCCACCTACACCTATAATTAAACAATATGTTGGCCCTTATGTTAGTGGGAAAGGTTATCTTCAACAACCTAACTCTCCTTATGTTGGGTGCCCTCCATCTGGGTTGCATTTGCCTCCATCATCCCCTCCTCCTATGGAAGGGGGGAAACCTATTGTTGGTATACCTAAAATTGGTAATCAGCGTTATTATAATCCTCCTTATCCTGAGATGGATGCCAATGTTTGGAAACCTACTTTTCCCGTTCAAATTGGTTCATTTTGGGACCGATTTTTGAATTCTCAACTTGTGTGATTTTCAACTCAAATTCCTACCCATTAATCTGTACCTCAATAAGTTCAAATCCATGCAAGTCAAACTTTACAGGCTGTTATTTCATCTCAACCCATCCCATTAGTATCTGGTACCCCTCAGGTTCCACTTACCCAACCTTTACAAGGTACCTTACAGTCTAAACCGCTTACGCAATGTACTCCTCGAATTTCGGTAGGACAAACTGTGTATAGTATGACATAGCCCCAATTGAACCCACCTTATACTGAGATGATGGAAAATCCCACAGGTCAACAATATAAACCTTATTAAGGTGTTCCTCAAGTGCCTTTTCAAGGCCAACATATCCAAACCCAACCATTCCAACCTTTGTAGGTTTATCCTGGTGCTGGTCAACAAGGTTATTCGTATATTGGTTACTAAAATCCTCCTTTTTCTGGTGCCCAAGTTCCTCTTTATCGAAACCCTCCTTATATAAGAATGCAAGTACGTATTTCTCTAGCTATTGCTTCTTATCCAGGCTATCCTCCACCATATTTTAATATATAGTTACCTTTTGTGGTGACTCTTGAATTGCTAGATTTGACTCAACTTACCAACGATCCCATCACTCATTTGCCTTGGTGGTCGATAATTATCGCTAAATTTACTTATGATATCTCGAAATTCATTGGGAATCATAGAGAAGACTTGTCCACCCATGTCATGACACATAATATGTGGTGTTCTTAGAACTCCCTTAGTGATGATTCCATACGATTACATCTTTTCAACGTACTCTTACAAGTACTGCAAATAATTGGTAAATTGAGTTACCTATAACTTCATTTCATGATTTTAGTTCCTTGGCTATCACCTTCCTTACACATTTCTAGTTACTCATTCAATATGAAATTGGAACGGAACTTCTGACCAACTTTAAACAAACTAAAGCCACTTACATTTTAGATCACATTCATGAGTGGCAACATTGTCGCCGATTGGTTAAGACCTATGTTCCATATCAATTTCTAGCGGAATGGTTCATAAAATGCATCTTTCCATCTATCACAAAGGATGTAGCTAAAGGCAAAGTCGTGACTAAAGTGCAAGTAATTGCTTATGCTCAATATTTGGATCTCATCTATACCTAATTTGGCACACTCTATGAAAAGATACCAGATGCTCCGAGACCTTCGAATGCTGTCCCTCCCACTCCTGGTAAAGAATCTCGTGCTGCTGATGGCACCATTGGTCTTGCCAGTTCACAGATAGTGAACAAACCATCTAGTGCTGCTCTCACTGCTTCTTCCCAAAACTCTTCATCCAATCCTCTTACATTTTCTTATTCCGAGATAAATGTCATTTCATATGATAAAGGCAAATCTCAACAACAATCAGGAAGCAAGAAGAAAAGAAAAGGTAAAAATAATAAAGATTATTCACCATATGATAAACAAACAAATCAGTCCTCTCGTGAGAAATGAAATCCTCGCTACCCATGCTTGATTTGCAATGAGGAGCACTTTACTCGGGATCATCCTCACAGCACGAAAGTGAATTAGTTTTTGGAATCCTCCAATTCTCCCGCTGTGATGAGCAACCTGTTTCATAATCAGGAGACCCATATGGTTTCTCAGGACCCATATTCCTATAGCATGATTTTAATGCTTTCCTCCATGAAGAATAAATCTGATGTTATGGTGGCTAGTTGAAACAAGGAATATGGTAATGCAACTCCTCCAAACGATCAGACTACTTGTTATAGGATATTTTTCCTCATCTGATCAATCAAACTCCTAATGGGGTCATTTACACCCTATTTCCCCTTTACATCATCATTTCACAAAGCCTTATGCATGAATCTCTGATTCCCCACAATTTATGCCCTGAGCTACATCATTAGAGCCAATTTTAGGACCAACACACCCTGGCCTCTTACTGGACAACATTCATCTATAGGTTGCTCCACTGTGGCTTGCATTGATCACCTACAGGTTGCTCTCTTTGCACCTATGTTGGTATAAATCCAAGAAAAAAATAGAGAATCTTGAATCCTCCATTTCCATAAGATTTCAGGATCTGTTGTAACCATTTAGCTCAGAAAAAACTTTTGAATTCTATCCTATCCTACCTTGGAGTTTCCATCACTTATCCATAGATCTCATCCTCCTATATGTGATGTTGTTATTTCATATATTTCAATACCATGTTGATCTATTGAATAAAGTAGATAGATGATGCTACATAGATCTCGTAGTTTCTTGGCTTGTGTTGTCTCATTGTGCAGGTTTTATTTTTGGCAGCTGGAGATAGGATTGGAGCATTCAAGCCAAAGAAGGAGTGAAACATACGGCAAATTCCAAGTAGGTTTCTTCCCCTCATATACTTACTTTAAGGAAAACATTGGGTCCTTTGTCATTTTGTTGTTTTAGGTTAGCCACCAGACCTAGGGGTGATATTTATGTCTGCAATCATAAATCATGCATAACAAATTGGAGATTCCTCTGGGGAATGGTTTATTCCCTTGGTGGTTTCTTTGTCCATTGTGCTTTATTTACCTCTATCATAGACCTTCGCTACTTTAACCAGTCAAGAACAGATCTAGGAAGTGATTGCATTGAGTCTTGTTACAATTTTTGTGACATAATCCTCTTTCCCAGGACCAACGCACCCTCTGGTATGTTAAAAGAGCGTTGCACCCCACCTGGGCCTTCCCTGTGTCTGTGTTTCACCCCACCTGGGCCCTCTCTGTGCCTGCATTGTAGAGCATTGGTGCCTCTTCTGCACCTGCGTTGATCCTTGTTTTTGCACAAATTTTTCCTTGTTTTCTCAGTGTTGGTTTGATCAGACTACTTCAAGTTGACCTTCCTTGAGTCTTGAGTGTCTTGTGGTCTCTTTAAAGCCTCCATTTGGTTTACACTTGTGTTTGATTTCCTTTGGTAAGAATTGGTTTTAGTTTTTCTTTGTTCCTATCATTAGGTTGCTTGCAAACTTGATTCGTTTGATCATTGATTGCTAAGATGAATTGTTGTTCTAGTCCTCATTTTGAAAAGTGCATTTGAATCAGCGATTAGACTTTACATCTTCGTTTTCCTCATTTAGAAAATTAAGTGTGGTGAACAAAAAAAATATTGCATTGACATTTAGGGTTTTTGCATCTATATTTATTTAGGAACAATTACATGAAAAGGGAATTGCATTAAGCACCTTGTTTGCTGCATTTTCTATGTTGCATATTGCTTGTCTCTTCCATTCCTTAGCTAGATTTCATTAAATATAAATATTCCATTTTCTCCAGCTAGATTCTCATTTTAGGGAATTCAGGTGACTTCGTGGTGAGCCATAAAATTGAAACTTAATTCAAGACCAACTTAAAATTTACTGAATCAACCTAAGGAGCATTTTTAATATTAACACAAATACATAGAGGTATAGGCGGGAGACGTGTTCTTTCATCGTTAAATGTAGGAGCTATCATTATTTTCCAACGTTGTATCTCAGGGGTGAAATCCCATTCCACATATGTGAGTGTATAGGATTGTACTCCACGTATCTTCAAGTATATTGGTGGCGCTCCACGCTCGTAAAATATATGGGAACACTCATCAAATGGTTACGCATTAGACAATACTACTACAGACTGCACTCCCATGTACCGTCATGTATATTTTTGGAGTCCCCAATAGGTTGCTATCCATGCATAGGTAACATAGTCTGTTGCCTTTTAAACTGTGATACACCGAACACAACATTTGAGGAGATTGGTTGTCGTATGTTAAGTCCTTGGTTCACCAAGGTGTATATTGCAGTTCATGGTTTCTTGTTAATCCTTCATGCCTAGATTACCCTCTTTTTTATTTATTTATTTTTGTGTTAATAAAATTTTCTATCCAACATGGAACAACAAGATCCCCCACTCCGTCGTTCACGTAGAATGCAAAATAAGCCTATTCTTCCACCAAAGGCTACTTTTGGCCATCGTTAGAGCATAAAAAACACAAGCTACTGAATCAGGAAACTCAGGAACTACTTATGGTCCTCCTCCTAAATCTGATAAATCAAAATAATTTGTCCCCTTGAGTACCAAACTCGAGGTTACATCTACTCTTGTAAGTGAAACTGACACAATCGATACTGAATTACCTGAAACTTTGTTGCCTGAGGTTATACAATATGACCTTCTTGATCATAAAATGTATTTCCTGAGGTCATTGACCCTGAGGTGCCTCAGCCATCTTCACCTATTACTTTAGGCATTTCATCCTCTCTTCCATTGTCTCAGATAGATCCACCTACTATACATCCCGACCTTGACAGTGAACCGCTTCCACCCGGACTTGTGAGTATCGAGAAGATCCCACAAGAAGAACCTCATCCTTGTACTCATTTGGAGGAACTTTTCCTTTATCCAACCTATCTTCCTCTTCCTCCTCCTAGGATATTTTTTCCGAGACAGATGCGGTCGTTCAGGTTTCGAGGCATTCTGAAAACTTTTTTAAGCTAAATACTGAGCACTTGATCACTTCAAATAGAAAATGTAGTGGTCAAAGATCCACCAAAATGGAAAGAATAGTATCCCAACATAGCTAAAAACATGATGAGCACAGGGATTTAGAAGCAATCAACTGCAAAGATAGATGACTGAACCTTCATGCACAAAGACGATACTTTAAAGAGGGCTAAGGCTATAGTGGAGAAGTAGACAAGGTTGCTTAGGATCACATCTGACCTATTCTTGATCAGTTGAAATTAAAACCGAAACATAACCCTTGAGAATTCATAACCCAAACCATAATAAAAAATCCTCTCAATCAAGCCTCTCGTATGATATGCAATGAATACACACGACCAAAGTTCAGATTTTAGAGCTTGATAAAATGATATTCATTAATTTTTCATACTAAGGAGATGAATTGAGTCATCCTTATATAATTTTGGAGGGGATCCTAAGATGGCGATCAAAATCCTATTTTGGAAGGAGACTTTGAATTTTGAATTTAAACTTTGGAGGTAAAAATCCATTTGAGGGTTTTTAAAATTTGAACTTCAAATGCCTTTTAGAGTCAAAACCCTCACATGCCCTTGAATTTTAAAAAACAAATATTCACAGTTAACCTTTTTTCCACCAGAAATACTATTTTAAGTCTTAGTGAGGAACCTCATGGCATGAGCATTTGTCTTGGCCAAGGAAGAAGTGCCACATCATAACCATTCGGGGTTTTCCCCCATAATATTGGGGTTTCATCTTCAAATAAGCATAACTCCCAAACCGTGAAGGTTCTAGTATCATGTTGCATACCACTGGACTAAAAAAAACTATGATTTTCCATGTCATTTTGTTCAACAAAGGTGGGGCATCTTCTAGTGTTTCTTGGGTTGACATCAATGACAACAAAATTTCAACACTCCCTTTATCTCTTCCCCCCCCTTCAAATCCCATATACCCCATCACAAACCTTTCCCTCCACTATGAGGAATCTTTCCCTCCCTTCCCTGTTGTTTCTCAAAAACATCAATACAACATCAGATCACTTTCCTTCAACCTAGAAGAGAGTTACCTCTAAAATGAGGTCTTCAATCCTAAAGTTGGTGGAGCCCTTGGTACTATTGACAATCAGACACCTCAAGGCTTGGGAGGAGGAAGGAAATCCCTCATATCCTGAGTTGTGAGACAATATTCCTCAGAGATAAAACAGGGGAAGAAAAAATGAACCGTTGGGGCTCTTAGAGTAGCAGGCTTTGAGAAGGTTCCAAAATGGGATTACTATCCTTGGATATCAGGGTTTGGACATCACTTCAAAAAATTTGGCTCTAAAGTGACTGATAACATCCCTCCTACCACAAATTATCTTCATGTATGAGACTATGATCGAAGGTCATAACGTGGAGTCCTTTCTGTCACTATTGCTTCCAAACATCTCCTTCTGCCATACTAATGCATTGGGGAAATCTAGAGGCTAATCACTAACCAGAGCTCTGATCTATTATTTTGTTCATTGGAATGGGCCTCTAGGTAATTTTTGGTTACTACTTTTATTTTAAGGGGTGATGGGTTCTCTTTTACTGGTCTAAATGTATATAAACAATATATGGAGACCATATTATTTTAGGGTAACATCTTCTGCCCCCCCTATTTTATATCATATTTCATATTCCTTGGGGGGGTCCTAAATTTCACTATAAGGCATTCCAAATTTCCGGGCCCTTCGGCTCATGTCAACCAAATGGTGGCCTATTTTATGGACAATATTGAGAATGTTGGGTTAGTATATGTCCTCCCTGTAAAAATTCTTTCAACTTGGACAAATAACAAGACTAGTCCTTCATATATTGCTAAGATATTGTGTCGTTTCCTCATCTCATAAAATATTATGGATCAACCCTTTCATAATTTCTAGTGGGTAGATTTAGGGGGAGTGTTAGATCACAACCTAATTATTAATGACATGACTTCTAACTCTCAAAAGCCTATGGGACAACTTAAACTCAATCCTAGTTGGCTTGAACACCCATTGTTAATGGAAAAATTAAGGCGGTTTGGTCCTCCTATGGTCCCACTCGGGGATCATCCTCTTCGATTAAATTTTAATAGAATCCAAAAAGGTCTAAAAATACCATATGTTAATGGGAAATGGAGAAAAAAAAGTGAAGACAAAAAGTCTTTATCTGAAATTGAGGTAAAATTAATGCACCTCCCTATCAATAGGGACCATTCCTCACTCTTCAATGAGAAACTATAAAAAAAACTAGAAGCGAAGAAGAGAATCATTCTAGAGTCCTTTAGTTGAAGGTTGGGGATGAAAATAGGACATTTTTCCACAGAATGAAAAACCAAGGGAAGGCCATGAACAATATCTGGGAAATCAATAAGGATGACGGATCCAAAACTGAATTCTTTAAGGAAATATCTAAAGAGGGCACATGATATTTTAAATATATTTTTCAATTTTTTTGGGCGAGCAAAAATTTCCAAGATCTGCCTAATGGCTACCCTTTTTCCATGTTTTATTCATGAAAATGACAATGAAGAGCTAATGAAAGAGATCAAAAAACCAGAGTTGGATGTAGTTCTTTGTAGTTTTCAAAAAGAGAAAATCCTTGGTCCAGATGGCCTTTCCATTGAATTCTATTTGGATTGCTTCAATTTTATTGGTGACGCTTTATTGCAAGTGGTAAAGTACTTTAGACAACGCAGGAAAATTCTTTCCCCCTTCAACACTACCTCCATCACCTTTTTTCCCAAATTTGATAATCTTATCTCCTTTGATCAATTTTAGTCCATCTCTCTTTGCAATTATATTTATAAGATTATCTCTAAGATCATAACTCTTCATTTAAAGCCTTTCCTCTCTGAGCACATATATTTGGAGAAATTTGGATTTTTGAAGGATTGACAAATCCATAAGGCAATTGGTCTTACTCAAGAGGCCTTTCACTCCATCCATACACAAAAGAAAAAAAGTTCTTATTCATAAAATGGATCAATCTAAGGCCTTCGAAAAGGTCGAATGACTATATATCATATTGCTTCTTCTTCACCTTGGTTTCAACCTGTCTATTATATCTTGGATCTAGAGTTGCATTAGTACTTCTTTAATGGCCCTACTAATCGATGGATTGAATTAACCTTTCTTCAAATCTCATAGATGTCTTAGAAAGGGTCCCCACTTATCACCTCTCCTATTTTGGCTTTTGGTTGAAGCTCTCAATTGAGTTATCATCGATGCGAATAGATGCTGTCTTATAAGGGGTGTTCAAATTTCTTATGATTTTTCTCTTACAGATCACTTATTTGTGGATGATATCATCATTTTTTTGGCGATTGATGTGGGTAGTATTCAATCTATAAATCACATGTTGTATTTATTCTCCATAACTACCGAAAAGATGATTAACTGGGCCAAATCTACTTTGGTAAGAAATTCCCTTAACTAGGAAGACTCTGACCTTGTCTCCAGGATCCTCTGAGTTACCCTATCATCTATGGGTGACACCCTAAAATATATTGGCTTCTTTATAAAGCCTAATAGTTACAGGAAGTAGGGCTAGGCTTGGCTCATCGCAAAAATTGAACTCAAAATCAGAGATTGGTGTAACATATGGCTATCTAGGGTGGATAGACTAGTTCTTTGGAAGGTTGTGATAGAATTTCTTCTTGAATATCAGGTGTCACTTGCATGGGTCTCCCTCAGCGTTTTATACAAAATTAAGTAGATTTCCTTAAGATACCTTTGGTCTAGAAAACAGGATCGTAGACCCTTTTATACTACAACACAGTCTTCTATTGCCCTTCCAAAGTAGCTTGGAGGTTGTTCTTTCAAAAAAATCATATCGGTCTCAAGAGCACCAGCTGTAAAGGGAGTATGGAGATTAATTCAGGGTTCTAGGTGTTATCACAAAAAAATGATCATTTAGCCTTAATTTACTAGATGGATCGAAGTACATCATGTAGGGCCAATTTTACAATAGTAAAATTGTTTTCACTGTGAGAAATTACTTAATAAACCACATTTTTTAAGTCATTTATAATTAAACCCATTAAATAAACCACTATTTATTTAATTATCTTTTAGGAATAATTAATTAAGCCATTGTTTAATTAATATTTCTTGTCACATTTGACCCAATTATGAGAAATAAATAGATAAATCATTAATTATCTTATTTTTCTCTAGAAATAATTAATTAATCACTAACTAGTTATTATTCCTTGTCAAGTTTGACTAAATCCCTTAGGAATAATTAAATAAATCAATGTTTGTTTATTATTCCTTAACGATGATGATAAATAAATAATTTTTCTAAATAAATAATTTATTTATTTATTATTTCTAAATAAAAGTTTAAATACTTTTTCCCTCCAAACCAAATATAATAAAATATTCCAAATGGTTAATTCTAGAATGGGGTTAATAGTATTTTATTATTTCTCATTATTCGAGCATAACCTAATATTTTGTTATAAATAGAAGGGTTTTCCATTCATTCTTCACTTTTGATTATTTTCATTGTTGCAGCTCTGATTATTATCACTGTCGCTCACCATTTTCTTTTCTATTTGAGTTCTCATTGAGCTCAAACATTTTATTTGTTGGGTTTTACATATTATAGAGGAGAGAGACTCTACAAAAGTTGAAGAAATTTGAGGATAGCCAAGAACCCATCCCATAGAGGGGGACTGGTAACATTATTTGTTCCCTTCACAGGTGTTTTTTAATAAAATATATTCTTTATATATCTGGTTTCCATTGGATTATTGGAGTTATTTGCGCTTATTTTACTATTCCATTTTGTTGTTTAATTATGATTGCGGCATAGATCAGGGCTTTGGTAGGTTTTGTTTCTATCATTTGTTGTAGATCTACAATGTTTAGTAGCCATTTATATTGTTAGGACTGTTTGTCATCCATAGTCTAATGTGATTTCTTTTTGTACACCTTCGAGAAGAAAACACAATAACAAATTGGCGACTCCACTGGGTTTTTAATTCTGATTCGAAAAGCTGGGTGACCTTTAGTTTTCAGCTTAGGGTTTTTATTTTCTCTTAATGTTGTTTACTAGCATTCTAACCCTAGATAAGTCAAATTTCTAACTTCCGTAAGTTTTCTGGTATTTTCCATAGGTTACAAGAAATAGTCGCGACAAAGATGACAAATTTTTCCAAGACTTGTCGACCGAGAATCAAGGAGCAGAAATCGCACTTTTCTGCCCCAAAAGTGTGATCTGGAGGTCCAGAGCGCACTTTCTGGCCCAAAAAGTGCGATCTCCCCTTAAACAAGTCAGTACTTGTGATTTTTAGGGTTTCTGGGATTTTTTCTGATCTGTTTCTGGGTTTTTCCCAGAGCTGTTTACTGGGTTGGTTGACAACTATCTTACCCTACTTAGGCATTGATCTACTCTGTTTTGCTCGTCGAAGTGAAATTTTGCCCCTTTAGGGCTTCTAGTACACTTCCACCTTTATAGGAGGAGTTTCGCTGAGCAAGAAGTCTAAGTTTTTGTAGAGCTTTCATCCACATTTTCTAGATCTGCACCTTCCTATTTCAAATCTTCAAAGATAGGTTGTTTACATCCAAAGTTTCATATTAAACATTGTTTGGTCATTTGCCTTAAGGTCCTATTTTTCACCCTAGGTTTCACACCCATACCCCTATATTTTTGCAATGGTTTTCCTCCCTGGTTTTTTGCTGTTGTTGCACCACCTTCCAGTAGCATAGTGTCATTTGAACCCAGTCACACAAATGTTTAGATCTCTTGGCCTTTTGTGTGTTTTCAGTTGATTTCGCCACCAACCAGCACAGTGTTTGCAAACCCAGTTTGGGTTGGGTTTAAAAAGTTGATTCACTGTTCATTTTCTATTTTTAATTTTAGTTTATTTCAACAATCTTTTTCTTTTTTCAAACATGATCTGGGATTAATTAATAAACACACTTGCACACACAAGCACACCTTAAGCAAAGGGCACTTGGTTTACACTGCCAAGCCAAGACTTAATTAATTTATCTCCCCACACAGAGACAAAAACATCTTGTTTATCTCCCTTCACCATTTCCGTGTCACTTGTGTCTTACAACCATTGTGCCACCAAGGCATTTGTCGTGGAGACTCTTAGGCATTCATCCCCAGTTTCCACTTGGGCATACTACTTCCCCCCACAGAGTTTGAGTTCATAGTCCCTTGAGTCCCCATACTGACTCCTCTTCTAGTTCATTTGATTCCTCATCTAATTCCGAGCCTCCTTCACTGCATACCATCATCATGTCAAGACCCACTATAGGTGCAGGAAACTAACCTGGTGTTGGCTCCGGTTCTACCCCAGTGGTCACATCTAGCAGAACCGTCTCAAGAACCATTCCAGCAGCTCCCATGCTACCTTTCATGGCTGGGTTAAGCCTCCCATATTTTAGCTAGTTAATTAATGACCCTATACACCACGATGCTGGTTGGCCACCTATGCCGACTAAGCTTCCCTTCAACATTCCCAATTTTGAGGGTAATTCTAGAGAATACCCCACCAATCATGTCCGCTCCTTCCATATGTGGTGTTCATCCAATTCCATCACCAATGAATCCATTCGTCTTCAATTGTTCCAACGTATGCTCACTGGAGATGTTGCGAAGTGGTATGTCAACTAGCTCGCTACCTATCATTCCACTTTCGCGATGCTTGCAAAAGCGTTCCTTTCATATTTTTAGTTGCCTCTCCAATACAACACTGGTACAGAGCTCTTGACCACATTCCATCAGTCCTCTGCCACTTGTCTTTTCGATCATGTCCAAGAATGGCGTAGAAGGAGGAGCATGTGCCATGCTCGACCCTTCTAAGGCCGTGTCTACCTCTATTGGTTTCTTAGAACTATTTTAGCACCTATTGACAAAGATGTCGTGTCTCATTTTCCTCAGACAAAGGAGGAGGCTTTCTAGACTACTATGAGATATGACTTGATTTATGCTCAATCTAGTTATGTCTATACCATTATACCAGACCTCCCCTGTCCTGGTGGTGTCAATGAACTGGGGGCATCTCACGCCGTCAATAGTATTGTTGGAGCTATTTCAAATACTTCACCATATACTCAACGTAGTTATGGCTATTCACGGGATGGGGGGAGGCACTAGTTCCTCCAACACTTATGCCCCTTCCGCCAACAACGTGTATTTCGGACAAAGAACCTCTTATGCATTTACCGAACCACATCAACAGATGTCAGGGCCAACTAGTGCTCAACCTGTCTACCAGACCGTTTCCCCTTCACCACATTATAACTATGTACCATCGAGCGCTACATCCCTTCAGGCATCAGTGACGTAGCCTCCCATGCATCCTCAGCCCCAGCAGCCACCGCCCCCTTAGGGTTAAGTGTTTTCACATCAGAGTTTGACCAATCCCCGAAATTTGAAGAAAAAAAGGGGAAAGGTAACAAGGGTAACCACGATAACCAAGGTTATCAACCTAAGGAAACCCAGGGAAACCAACCTAACACCAATAACCAACAATAGGGCAACAAACCCAAGCAAAGCAAGGTTATTCATATGAACAAGCCTTGTGCATGTTGTGGTGTACATGGCCATTATACTCATGAGTGTCCCCTCTTACCCCAGATGCGCCAATGTGGGAATCCCAAGCAACTTCTAGAGGTCAACCACCCATGCAACAACTCCCTTAGAATCTTGCACCATCTCAACTAGCCGTGCTCACAAATCCTTTCCCTTAGTAAGGTCAAGTAGCCCACCTTCCCCAACCCTTTGGTCCTGGTGACTACCATATCCTCATTATGAATTATGACGAGGTCAATAACTCTGATATCAACTTGAAAACTCGATCGCATCAATATGACAAGTCATTGAAATTCGTCCGCCACTGAATCCAAAACCAAAGCATCTACTGAGCCTTTTACGACACCAAATGGTCCGCTACATATCCCTCAACCTAAAGTTGAGTTAATTCCAAAGATCCCAAAGGGACCATTATGCCATAATGCGACTTCTAACCAAGTTGCCCATACATATAATATAGTAGATGACTTGGCACAATCACCTGCTGCCATGTGGAAGCTGGTGATGCTCTAGTCATGCCCATCTCAAAAGAAAGCTCTACTAACTTCTTTGGGTGCAGTAGATCCTTCAGACGATCGTTTGATCGTTTTTCCTCCATTACCTCCATTTTTTGATTTCCATATACCAGTCTAAGTTTGTAATTCCATCATTTCCCGATGCATTATTTCCGAAGGCGCATCCACCTGCGTGATGTCTTCTGCTGTTTGGAAGCAACTCAAGTCACCTGAGCTGTCCCCATCCACCATCACTTTGTGTGATTGGGATGGTCACTCCTCCCAGCCTCTTGACATGTATTGAAATTGTCCAGTGACTCTTGTGGGCAAGAATGTTCATGTAGACATCGAGGTTATTGATGCTCCTCTAGATTACAACATTCTTTTGGGTCGTAGTTACACTTATTCCATGTCAGCCTTCACATTTACGGTTTTTTGCAAGATGTTATTTCCCCATGAAGGGAATATTGTCACCATCGATTAGTTGACATATTATGAGCCGTCATACTTGACCTCCCCTAAGTCCATTATCTCATCGATTTCTGACAAGAAGTCTTCTACCCCTCTCACCGATGTTTCAACCGCAGTCTATAAAGATTCCTCATTGTTGAGTGCTTTTCCTGGTCCCCCCCTCCTATTTCTGAGCCTACCTCTTTGAGTGCTTGCATGTTACAAGTGTCATAGGTTACTCAAAATAAGTTTGGTACATCTAATCCACAACCAACTCCTCAGTACCTCGCGGTTACCATTTCAGCCAAGCCATCTGGATCCACCCCCCAGGACCTCCTCCTTTTGTGGGTGCCTCCCATTTGTTCCCACTAGGAACTATTCCTCCAGTTCTCAACCATCCAAGAGTTGTTCTATTGGGACATTACCCTACAGGACAAAAACCTTTCTTGTTTCCTCCTCCTGGAATCTCTTTTGTTCTTGTCATGCCTTCGTTAGTTCTCCCTAACATGACTTTGGGGACCTAGTGTGGTACATTGATTTCCCTGAAAACACTCCACTTGGTCAGCTAAGACCATATCATGCTTTGACCCCATTTCAACTGGTCCCTACGATCCCTGTCATTGCTCCAGTTCAACCGCCACCTCAACAGGAACCCACTCCTCTTGCAAAAGCATCTAAACAGGGGGCAAAACCAAGAAGAAGGAACCTAAGGACAAGGCTCCCCAAGCACCTTCCGCTCCAAAAGCCCCAAAACTGACACTCCCATGCACTTTATGTGAGGTTATTGGGCATGCCACCAATAACTATCTTGAGCTTCGTCATCTCAAACCTTTGGTTCATGAAACATTCCCTAAGTCAAATATCCCTGAGGTTCAAGTTACCTTACCGGGACCAGCCAATAAACTCAAAACATTGCGCACAAATCACCCTTGTGCATTTTGCGATCATTATGGTCACTATTCCCATTGTTGCGCTCATCTCGACAAATTTCATGATTACCTTCAAGCGCTTTATGAATACAAGGCCACTCATAGTAGATCACCTACTCCTCTACATGTGGATTCTGGTACCAATAGTACATCAAAACAGAGGAACTATGGTCCCACCATCGTGATCCCTCCCCCTGATGTTGAGATGAAGGATTCCACGGTCCATATCCTTTACCTGTCATCATCCTTGAGGTCCTCACAGGACAACCTCTCTAAGGTTTCTGCGCGCACTTCTATCGAACCTCCTTCGTCGGAAGCCCTGGTCTCAACATTGGTAGATTTTCAATATACTAGCTCGCCGTCTACCATTCCAGATGATGCATATGTGAACCTTCTTTTTCAGGATGATGCACCAGGTACCTGTGCCACATCATATAGTCAATCTTCCTCCCGTCCCCCCATCTTCCATTATGATAAGAACATCCTAGAAGCCATGACTACCCCTAATTATCCTTGGGACAATATGCACCATCGTGTGTACTTCCTTCCATTTTTGGAGTCCACCGCTCTAAATACATCCAGTACGTCCATAACATTCTGTGGGGCACATAGGCCCCTACATCTCCTTATCATCCTTTAGAGGATCTTGTGCCAAGTTGGGCCTGGATGCTTGAATCCCTTTATTTAGCACTCAAAACACAATGGCGCTAAAGAAAATCCTCCTGTTAGTGGGCATCATTCCCACCTTTGCATCCCAGATCAATCCCCTCCATCACATATGTTTACAGGAATTATCCAATGCTTGGGAGAATAATGGTTTCCCCCTAGCCATCTTCTCAATTGATTAACATAAGTCTCGGCCTAGATCACACCAAATCTAGGTATGGTCGATTATCCTCCCATTCCTTGGATAGTTTGTCCTACCGGCCTCTCCGACGAGCCATATTCACATCGCATATCGTAGACATTTGATACCATATCTTCAAATATTCTACTCTATGTCCACATAGTCCCCATGTTTGACTTCGTGGGTGAGTATGATTCTAGACCTCCTCTAGTAGTTCATTCTCATTTTCCTCTTCCCTTGATTCTTCACCAGGAACCATCCTTCCAAGAAGCATTAAGGCCATCTTTAGGCAAGCAAGGCCACTTTCCTCAATGTCACAGATCTTGATTCCGATAGTTGGTTTGTCCGCTATGGTCTCCACAAGATTTAAGGCCTTCTCCTTGTCTCAAATTGGAGGGAAAACACCCTTTTATAGGAAAACCCACAATTTTTCTATCACATTGCAAACAGACCCTAGCTCGGTTTGACGAACCACCAACACCATTGGAAAGCTTTCATTGAGTAATATAATGGGTCTTTCTTATTTTTTGATTATTTGAAACTTCACGAGGAAGCCATTTTTCCAAGAAGGGTCACTTCGTTGCCTCTCAAAATCGAATTTCTTCATATGCGACGCTTGTATTTTGGGTACCATCTTCCCTTAGTGCTTGTCATCTCAAGTGTCGATTTTCGTCATGAGAAACCATCATTTGCTCATGTTTTCATGGTCCCCAAAGGGCCTATTCTTTGTGGCAGCGTCATCAAGTCACCCTTGTTTAGAGCATTCGTGATGAGTCACCTTTGCATCTATGGAGTCTATTTCGCATCCCATTATATCATGTCACAGTATTCTATCCATCTTTGCATACTATTCATCCCATGTTTCCCATTTTGGCCTTCAGTCATACTGTCCACCATCCCCCCGGAGTCGAGTCAGTCGCTGCCAGGTCAACCACGCACTTTATGCTCTGATAAGGGAAGTCGTGTGTTTGTCCCTCAGTACCATTTTTCCAATTGTCCCTGGTGTCAATCCATCAGTCACATTACTATTTTCCCTTGTGCCTTAGTTGAGGATCCTCATTGCCTCACCTATGGCAGATCCTCTTTTGTCAACATCAACACATCTATTCCAGAAGAACGGCTTAGAGGCGGTGTATCTTGGTTCCAGCTTCCACTCTTATTCGGAGCCTCAGATTAAGCAAAGGGAATCATCATTGCCCTTTGACTTGGTTGTTTCATGCTCTTGATTCATAAAGATAATGGTCCAGTGATGCAACAGATTGTACCGGTGATTCCCGGGTGTGTATGAGATGTTTCAGACCTCATGAGGGGGTGGCCCTTTAGGTAGCCCCCACATGCCCATATGCCTTCCCATTATTTTATAGCCTCAGATACAGTTCCATAGATTTGATGGGTTCGGTTCCTGCCGCTTGTAGTGTTCTTAGCATGAATGTCTCCTTCATATGATCCATTCAGTTTTGCAGAGCTGATTCCCATTCAGCATGGCTTCTTTGGTTATTCTACCCTACCTCCCACCCATTTTTTGAGGGAAGGGCCATTATATCTCATGTACTAAGATGTTATTGTCTTCAGTCCTGGCTCATGTTTTTTCTAGGTGCATTATGTATATGGGATACACTGTATTATTTTCTGGCTCATTTATGCTAGCATGTCATGTACCATTCAACATGTATTTTATTACTCAATTTCATGTTTCTGGACACATCATTATTTTTGTACTAAGTTATCTTGGCAGGTATAGGTATGCCTCCCCCGCCTCACTGAGATCTGGTACCACACCATAAAAGGAGACTTGCATTTCTCTCGCCTCCTCTGTCATTATCCTCTTTCGCTTCAACTCCATTAATCTCTCTCTCTCTCTCTCTCTCTCTCTCTCTCTCCACTTCATTGTCTAGTGATTGTGTTCTTACAACGTACTTCGATCAAACGTTTTTCTCTTAACACTCGTATGTTGGGGGGTAGTCTGTTATCACAAAAAATGATCATTTAGCCTTAATTTACTAGATGGATGGAAGTACACCATGGAGGGCGAATTTTACCATAGTAAAATTGCTTTCACTTTGAGAAATTACTTAATAAACCACATTTGTTAAGTCATTTATAATTAAACCCACGAAGAATAATTAAATAAATCACTATTTATTTAATTATCTTCTAGGAATAATTAATTAAACAATTGTTTAATTAATATTCCTTATCACATTTGACCCAATTATGAGAAATAAATAGATAAATAACTACTTATCTTATTTTTCTCTAGGAATAATTGATTAATCGCTAATTAGTTATTATTCCTTGTCAAGTTTGACTAAATCCCTTGGAAATAATTAAATAAATCAATATTTTTTTATTATTCTTTAACCATATTTCTTGAGATGATAAATAAATCATTTATTTATTTATTTATTATTTCTAAATAAAAGTTTAAATACATTTTCCCTCCAAACCAAATATAATAAAATATTCCAAATGGTTAATTCTAGAATGGGGTTAATAATATTTTATTATTGCTCATTATTCGAGGATAACCTAATATTTTGTTATAAATAAAATGGTTTGCCATTCATTCTTTGCTTTTGATTATTTTCATTGTTGCACTCACTATTGCAACTCTGATTATTATCGTTGTCGCTCAACATTTTCTTTTCCATTTAAGTTCTCATTGAGCTAAAACATTTTATTTGTTGAGTTTTACACATTATAGAGGAGGGAGACTCTACAAAAACCGAAGACATTTGAGGATAGCAAAGAACCCATCCTATAGAGGGGGACTGGTAACATTATTTTTTCCCTTCACAGGTGTTGTTTAATAAAATATATTCTTTATATATCTGGTTTCCATTGGATTATTAGAGTTATTTGCGCTTATTTTACTATTCCCTTTTGCTATTTAAATATGATTATGGCATAGATCGGGGATTTGGCAGGTTTTGTTTCTATCATTTGTTGTAGATCTACAATTTTTAGCAGCCATTTATATTGTTAGGACTGTTTTTCATCCACAATCTAAAGTGATTTCTTTTCGTACACATTCGAGAAGAAAACACAATAACAATGGGATTTGGGCTCAAATTATGGCAAAAAATACATCTATCCTTCTACTATTTTAGATTAGGTAAGAGATCTAAGAAGACCATCACTTTCTAGAACACTAGTCTAGAAAGCTATTAAAAACTCCATAATTGTTATTCTTCAAGGCCTCAAATGAAAATTTGGGGATGGTTCAAAACTATTAGTTTGGAAGGATCCTCATATAGGAAGTGGTGAATCACACATTCTTAGTGACCAACTCATCCATGCTTTTCATTCTCAAGGAATTTTCTTCTTATATTAGGCTTTTTCTCACATGGGATTCATGGGCTAGTAAGCTTGGAAGTGGGTAGAAGACTTAAAACATGAAGGGGTTTTGACTATTGAATGAACTAGGTATCTCGACTACCTTCAACACAATATTGTGTCTCTCTCGCCTACCAAAGAAACTCTAGTCTATTGATATGCTCCTGAAGGCATCTATAGCCAAAAATATGGGTATATTACTATTACACAATAAACAACATCCCACTGACCCCCCTAATGGGTGAAAAAAATTTGGAAACAAAATTGCCTGTCAAAAATAATTTTTTTTATGTGGCCACTCTCGAAAAATAAATCCCCAACTTGAGAGATTATTTAGAAAAGATTCTTTTGTAGTCATAGTAGATGTTTAAAAATTTGGAGGATTTAAAAGATATCCCACATCTCTTATAAAATTTCCATTTACTGTCATAGTTTGGGCCGAGATTCAGAATTATATTGAAACCACCCATACATGGCAAGGGAACTCAGTGGATGAATGTGTAAAATATTGGCTAGGAAAGAAACCACCCAATAATATAAGATCTCTCCCCCTAATTCTATGTTGGGGCATATTTCTTGAGAGAAAAAAACTCTATCTTTGAGAACCAAGGTCACTCCTTTATTAAAGTGGCAATAAATAATCTTGCCCTTTTGAATTCTATTTCGAAAAACTATCTTCCTACTCATATTTGAAATAAATTCAAAGTTGAAATTATTAAAGACAAACCATGGGCTTTTTTCAATGGGGAATCATAACAAAGTTATTCTTTGGGAAGCTTGAAAGGTCTTATTTATTTAATAAATACTCACTTCTTCTCATTCTCTTGCAACATTAGTAATGCATCAAACTATTTTGCTGAGTTATTTTCTCTCGAATTATTAATGCGATTAGAAAACTATCTACATCTCTCCGAGTTTCATATTTATGGAGACTCCATGGTCATTATAAAATGGATGCAGGGAACAAACAGATTGAAAAACTATACTCCCCTTCCTATTGAATGGTGTTGTCATTGATGCCAACGTCGGTCCTTGAACACTCTTAATATTCATCTAGTTTGCATTTATCGGAAGCTCCAAATGACAGGAAGCCCTAGAAGAGAGGAATGGAAGCCCTATATGCCCCACACTTGTTGAGGAAAAGAGATGTAAAGGATAGTGATTTTCATGGTGAGATCATTATCATTTTATTCTCCTCATCGTGTCAATTCCAACAGTATGTGGAATGCCTCATTACTCCTCACAGTTGAGGAGATATGGATGTTCAAAGTTGAAGCCCCACAACGAGATGAGAAGACCAATTTATTGATTGGTTATTAATGCTTTTTTCATTCAAGAAAATTAACTTCAATTTTTGATGGGCCTATCCTAGTCAAATTCATATTGCAAAAGAGGATTTTATCAACAGTAAATTAACCAAAAAATTGAATTAAAATTGGCCTTAATGACTGTTGGGTTTTTGGCTCTAAAATTTCATTTTGAAATTCAAAATTCAATGTCATTTGTAGGTCGGATCTAAGGAAAATTAGGCCATGTTGACCCATACTAGAAGCATCCACAATAAGTATAAAAGCACAACTTGTCTTCCCTCAAATGACATCCAATCAACACTTATTTTCTTCGTGATTCCACTACGACCTAGGATAGTCACAAATAACTGAAGAATGAAAAAAATTGAAGAGGTTTTTTTGGGACTGTTTATTTGTTTTTATGGAGGGTTCTTTGCCAAGATATAGAACATCCTCTGAGGCATATCTGGAAGAATTTTTAAAGGCATAAAAAATCGATATATCTTTTTATTTTAACAGGCCAAGAACAAAATGATTTTCCTGTTGAAGCAAGACGATTTTTCCGAGGTTTTCTGAGCTATGTTCCATTTGTTTTTTAATAAGGTCAAACATTGTCTATTTCTAAAGAAAATTTATATTCCACAACCTTTCTACTATTCATCAGTTTATAAATTATAGTTAGAGTTTCTTATTACTTTGATTGTTTGAGTTTCAAATCAACTTGTTGAGCTTGGTCACATATATAACATCCTTGAGCTTTGTTTAGAAGTTGTGTTTTTGGTTACTTGCGGGCATGGTTGGACTATGATATAAAAATATCCAATGGAATGCACTATAACATCCAAATATTTGATTGTATGAAAAATGGAAAGAAGCATGAACAATCATAAACAATAACATGCTATGAGCTTTGTGGTTAGATCGGTGAGTTTGGCAAGAGAATTCTAGCGCTTGTTCGCACTGAGTCGTAGGGCATTTGAGTGGGATTGTGATCTAGGTGAGCAGAGGCAGAGTATTACCATTATATCTAAATTCTATAATCCATCGTATACATGGATGCGTTGTATCGATAAGTTGTACGAAGTTCTACCGTTGAACACTTATATTGTAAATTTTTTCCATTAAAAAGGGAGTTCCATTTTTTCAGCATGGGTATAATAGTCCTTGGTTAGTTTATGTTACAAATGTGATAGGTTCGATTTTGAATTTGGTAAAGTTTAAAATTTAGCGAAGGTGGAGTCACGACTATAATTGAGCTTTAGTGTTGTCAGAACTTGACTTGCTACGGAACTGTTCACGTTAACCGTCTGTGTGTTTTGTCCGGTTTCCAGTCTGTTTTGATATAATTTTATGCAAATCATGAATCCATATGAACGACGACTCATTGCAAACTGATTTTTTGGTTATAGACACATCACGTAGGAGCATCATGACATCAATTGTCAACATGGTGTGAATGATTGTTTTTACATTTGATTTGTAATTGGTCATTAAGCCTATCAACATGTAGCCACCGATCATGAGACCAGAGCCTGTAATTTTTACATTGAATCCATTTTAGTTGACATATCAAGAAATTGTAATATATGCAAATAAGATGAATGTCATTGTAGGTGAACTTTGTGTATTTAGATTGGTGGAGGACATACATTGTATTATTTAGGTCTTAGGTTCGATGCCCCTTGCGGTAAGGTTGAAATTTTGTTATTTTATCTTTGACTTTTAAAGCTTATTCTGTTGCATGATTAGTAGTTAGCGGAGGCTGGAATTGGAATTTGACAAAGCACCAAGGAAGAGCTCTTTTGTAAAGAATTTAATTTGGTTTAGTTTGGTTATTTTGATTGTCTGAAGCCAATATTAATCCAAATTGAAAATCAGAAGAAGCATTGAGATGAAAAATAAGAGAGAAACATTGTTAAGTGATTACAGAGATTTGATAAGAGTCATAGTGGTTACAAAGTTTGAAAGTTGAAATTATTATGGTAGTGTCATGATAGTGTACCAGTAAGAGTCTATTAAATAGAAGCAGAGGATGATCAACATGACTAGAGTTGATCTTGACACTACGAGACAAAGTGAGGTTGCTGTTAGGTTTTGGCAGTGTTGGGCGGGACTATGGTTTGTATTTCTATTGATGTTTTTTACGCAGAGGCTTCTATTACAGAGTATTGTTCAGCTATTGCTAGGGTTTTTCTAATAAAGATAAACTTATTGATGATCATTGTTATAGGCCATATTGTCACATCTGGTCAATAGGCCTTCAACTAGATCAATCAACATGCTTTGACCTCCTTTTCATCATCCTTGCATAAATACCTAAGCATGAATCATTCTAAACCCAAAGTTTCTGCCTGAAAGCACCTTGTTTCAGTTATTTTAAGGACCAACACTCCCTCGCCTCTTATTGGAAAATGTTGGCTACTAGGTTTCCCTACTCTGCACCAGTGTTGATCACTAGAAGGTTGTTCAATGTTGGGGGTGTTTTGAGTCTAGAAATTCAGGAAAAAGAGAGAGAATCCTGAAGCCTCTTCTTCTAGAAGCTTCCAGGATCTGTTGTAACCATTTACCTCAAATAAAAGTATCGAATCCTATCATGTCCTACCTTGGAGTTTTCATCCCTTATCCCTTTAGCTCATCCTCCCAACACGAGTCGATCTCAAGCCCTAATTGGTAAAAGGATAATAATTCATGAACTACCTCCTTCACTTATATATTTACTGCCATCCATAGGTAAGGGGTTTGATTTTGGAGATTGATTCTACCCTTATGTTGTTGATGTGAGAGATATCTTTCCATGCATTAGGGTGATTAGAGGTTCACTTTGTAATAAGGAAATGACAAGTTAACTTGGAGGAGCTCTTTTACAAGATCAACACCTATTTTTATTTGTAACTCACTCCATTTATATTAATGCAAAGAGTTCTTTGTTTTCCTATATATGATGTTATGGTTTCATATATTCTAATACCATGTTGATCTATTGAATAAAGTGATTAGATGATGTTGCATAGATTTCGTGGATCATTGGCTTGTGTTATCTGACTGTGTAGGTTCTAATAATAACGATCAAAGCTAGGATTGGAGCATTCAAGCCAAGGAAGGAGTGAAGCATACAACAGATTCCAGGTAGGATTCATCCTGTTATCTATTTACTTTAAGGAAAACATTAGTCCCTTTGTCTTTCTATTGTTCTAGGTCAATCCACTAGGCCTAGGGAAGATACTTCTATCGACAGTCATAGATTCCACATAAAAATTTGGCAACTCCACTGGGGAACGATGTATTCCCTTGGTGGTTTCTTTATCCATTGTGCTTATCTTACCTCTTCTCTGGACCTTTACTGTCTTATTTAGTCAAGAACATACATAGGAAGACATTTCATTGAGTCTTAATTGCAATCCTTGTGTCAGAACTTTCCATCCCTATACCAACACAACCTCTGGTCTTTTGTTAGAGCATTTCACCCTAGTTGAGCCTTTTCTGTGCCTGCGTTGCATAGAAATGGTGCCTCCTTTCCACCTGCGTTGGCCCCTACTCCTGCAAAAGTTTGATTTTGCCTTGATTTTCTTTGATCAACCTTGTTCTAGTTGCTCCTCCTTGAGTCTCTGAGTGTCTTGTGGTCCCTCTGAAGCCTCCATTTATTTTTCTTTTATTTGAGTACCTTTGGTAAGCATTTGTTTAAATATTTTCCTTTGTTCTTATTATTAGGTCATTTGCAAACTGATTTTGTTTTATCATTGAGTGCTTAAATGAATTGATGTTCCACTCATCGTTCTAAAAATCTTGTTTGAATCAGTGATTAGACTTTGCATCTTAGTTTTCTTCATTTTTGAAAATTAGGAGAGTTGAAAAGAAAAGCCTTTGCATTGGAATTTAGGGTTTGGTGTGTGCATTGAAATTGGAACAATTGCATTGAAAAGGGAATTGAATTTTGCACATTAATTTCCACATACTCTTTGTCTCTTCCCTTCCTTAGATATATTTTCATTGAATGAGAAAGATTTCATTTCCTCATGTTAGTTTTCATTTTAAGATATTCATGTGACATTCACGGTGACCCCCGAAACTGAAACTTAATTGAAGATAAACATTAAAATTTATTGAATCAACCTAAGGAGCATTTGCAACATAAACGTAAATATTTAGAGGTCTAGGCTAGAGACGTGTTCTGGCATCATTAAACATAGGCGCTGTCATTGTTTTCCAACATTGTATCCTAGGGATGAAATCTCGTTCCACGTATGTAAGTGTATAGGATTGTTCTCCACGTACCTTTGGGTATATTGGACGATGCTCCACACACGTAAAGTATATGGGAACGCTCTCATCGAATGGTTACGCATTAGACAACACTATTAAATACTACACTTCCACGTACCATCGAGTATATTTTGGAAGTTCCCTATAGGTTGTTATCCTTGCCATAGGTAACCAAGTTGACCGCCTTGTATACCATGATACACCGAACACAACATTAGGGGATATTGCCTGCATGTACGCTAAGTCCTTGGTTCGCCAAGGTGTATATTGCAGTTCATGATTTCTTGGTAATCCTTTATGCCTAGATTACCCTCTTTTTTATCCAACATGGAAGAACAAAATCTCCCACTTCGTCATTCACGTAGAATGCAAAATAAGGCTCCTCTTCCATTAGAGGGTACTCCTGGTCATCATCAGAACCATACGAAGATGCAAACTACCGAATTAGGAAATTTGGGAACTACTTCTGGTCCTCCTAAATCTGATCAACCATAATCATCTTTCCCTTTGAGTACTGAGCCCGAGATCACCTCTACTCTTGCTGGTGAATCTGACACAATCGAAATAAAAGCCCCTGAAACCTTATTGCCTGAGGTTATTGAACCTGAATTTCCTGAGTCAGATACTTTACTTCCTGAGGTTGTTGAACCTGAGGAACCTCAACCATCTTCACCTGTTACTTCAAGTCCTTCCCCTTCTCTTCCTTTGTCTCAGACAAAACCTCCAACTATATATCTTGGACCCAACGTGAACCTCTTCCATATAGATTTGTGAGTATTGAAGAGATCTTGAAAAAGGAGCCTCGTCCCTCTATTCCTATTTGTTGGAGTGGAATCCTTTTTTATCAGACTGATCCTCTTCCTCCTCTTCAGACTCCAACACAAACTCCTTTACCTGATTCTTTTGACTCACCTGCGAATTTCTCGCGAAAATATTCATTAGGATTGTTAACCATGACTGGATCCGATTTGACCTCCCAACCTATGTCCACCACTATGGTTGAGACATCAAATGTTGCTTCCTCATCCATGTTTGCAACATCACCAGAGGCACATATGTATGGTGGCTCATCCATCCCACCTGGTTATCAGTCTTTATCTGGTACCTTCTCTGGTGCAACTTCTAGTCCTTGGACCTCTCCCATGTCATCCATTTTAATAATTCCATCTGGTACTTATCTTATAAATGCTACTCAACCTGCTCCTTCTCCTCCACCTACACTTATAATTAAACAATATTTTGGCCCTTATGTTAGTGGGAAAGGTTATCTTCAACAACCTAACTCTCCTTATGTTGGGTGCCCTCCATCTGGGTTGCATTTGCCTCCATCATCCCCTCCTCCTATGGAAGGGGGGATACCTGTTGTTGGTATACCTAAAATTGGCAATCAGCCTTATTATAATCCTCCTTATCCTGAGATGGATGCTAGTGTTTGGAAACCTACTTTTCCCATTCAACTTGGTTCATTTTGGGATCGCTTTTTGAATCCTCAACTTGTGTGATTTTCATCTCAAATTCCTACCCATTAATCTATACCTCAATAATTTCAAATCCATGTAAGTCAACCTTTACAGGCTATTGTTTCATCTCAACCCATCCCGTCAGTATCTGGTACCCCTCAGGTTCCACTTACCCAACCTTTACAAGGTACCTTACAGTCTAAACCACTTACACAAGGTACTCCTCAAATTTTGGTAGGACAAACTGTGTATAGTATGACATAGCCCCAATTGAACCCACCTTATGCCGAGATGATGCAAAATCCCGTAGGGCAACAATATAAACCTTATCAAGGTGTTCCTCAAGTGCCTTTTCAAGGCCAACATATCCAAACCCAACCATTCCAGCCTTTGTAGGGTTATCCTGGTGCTGGTCAACAAGGTTATGCGTATGTTGGTTACTAAAATCCTCCTTATTCTGGTGTCCAAGTTCCTCTTTATCAGAATCCTCCTTCTATAAGAATGCAAGTACCTATTTCTCAGGCTATTCCTTCTTATCCAGGCTATCCTCCACCATATTTTAACCGATAGTTACCTTTTGTGGCGACTCTCGAATTGCTAGATTTGACTCAACTTACCAACGATCCCATCACTCATTTGCCTTGGTGGTCGATAATTATCGCTAAATTTACTTATGATATCTCAAAATTCATTGGGAATCATAGAGAAGACCTGTCCACCCATGTCATGACATATAATTTGTGGTGTTCTTAGAACTCCCTTAGTGATGATTCCATACGATTACATCTTTTCAACGTACTCTTACAAGTACCGCAAATAATTGGTAAATTGAATTACCTATAACTTCATTTCATGATTTTAGTTCCTTGGCTATCACCTTCCTTACACATTTCTAGTTACTCATTCAATATGAAATTGAAACGGAACTTTTAACCAACTTTAAACAAACTAAAGCCACTTACATTTTAGATCACATTCATGAGTGGCAACGTTGTCCCCGATTAGTTAAGACCTATGTTCCAAATCAATTTCTAGCGGAATGGTTCATAAAATTCATGTTTCCATCTATCACAAAGGATGTAGCTAAAGGCAAAGTTGTGACTAAAGTGCAAGTAATTGCTCGTGCTTAATATTTGGATCTCATCTATACCCAATCTGGAACACTCTATGAAAAGATACCAGATGCTTCGAGACCTTCGAATGTTGTCCCTCCACTCCTGGTAAAGAATCTCATGTTGCTGATGGCATCATTGATCTTGCCAGTTCACAGATAGTGAACAAACCATCTAGTGCTACTCTCACTGCTTCTTCCCAAAACTCTTCATCCAATCCTCTTGCATTTATGGTAATGCAACTCCTCTGAATGATCAGATGACTTGTTATAGGATATTTTTCCTCATATGATCAATCAAACTCCTAATGGGGTCATTTACACCCTATTTCCCCTTTACATCATCATTTCACAAAGCCCTATGCATGAATCTCTGATTCCCCATAGTTTATGCCTTGAGCTGCATCATCTGAGCCAATTTTAGGACCAACACACCCTGGCTTCTTGCTGAACAACATTCACCTATAGGTTGCTCCACTGTGGCTTGCGTTGATCACCTATAGGTTTCTCTCTTTTCACCTATGTTGGTTCTATAAATCCAGGAAAAAAATAGAGAATCCTGAATCCTCTATTTCCAGAAGCTTTCAGGATCTGTTGTAACCATTTAGCTCAGAAAAACTTTCGAATTCTATCCTATCCTACCTTGGAGTTTCTATCGCTTATACTTAGATCTCATCCTCCTATCAAGAGTGGATCTCAATCCTAAGATTGGTAAAAGGATAAGAACTCCTAACTTACCTCACTCCCCTATATATTTACAACCTTCCATATGAAAGGGGTTGTATTTTGAAAAGTGATTCTACCCTTATGATGTTGTTATGAGAGTTATACTTTCATGCATTTAGGGTGATTAGAGGTACACTTTGTGACAAAGGAAGGACAAGTCAATAACTTGGAGGAGATATTCTACAACGTCGAGACCTATTTATATTTGTAAATCACTCCATTTATATCAATACAAATAGTTCTTTTGTTTTCCTATATGTGATGTTGTTATTTCATATATTTCAATACCATATTGATCTATTGAATAAAGTAGATAGATGATGTTATGAAACCAGCTCAAGAAAAGATAGAAAAGAGAGATCCACGCCTTAGAATTCAGCCTCTTCGAGGGGGCAACCTCCTTTACATTACATAAATGAACAATTCTTGGATGATACAAATGATAAAACCTCCTTTCTATATATAGGAGTCTAAGGAGTCACAATATAATCCAGCCGACCTAACAATAATAATATAAAGCCACAAAAATAACAATAGAGGGATTCTATGGGGCACAGAAATAACAATATGGGGGTAATAGGGGCACAACAATATAAATAAGGGTATAACTACAATAGTAATGGGGTAATCACTAGTATTATAGGGACCCAACATGCCCCTCTCCTTCAAAAAAGTGTTGTCCTCAACGCTTGAGTAGTTCTGGATACTTCTGCATAAAATTCTCATCCTCCCATGTGGAATCTTCAGCGGATAAGTTCTTCCACTTGATAAGATACTCTGAAATTGATCGATTTCGTAGCTGTCGAGTTCTTGTTTCTGTGACTGCTTCCGGTTCCAATATAATTTTTCCTTCCTCGTCAAGTTCTGGCAATATTGTTTGAACTGGGAGCTTGTCGCCTATAACCTTCTTTAAACATGAAACATGGAAAACTGGGTGCAATCGAGAAGCTGCAGGAAGCTCCAATTTGTATGCCATAGTACCAATCTTTTCCAACACCTTGTATGGACCATAATACTTTGGTGATAATTTATTATCCTTCTTAGCTTGCTTTAGGGACATTTGCTTATATGGTTGTAGCCGTAGGAATACCCAATCACCTACATCAAAACTTCTTTCACTGCGATGTTGATCTGCCTGTTGTTTCATTCTATTTTGTGCCAACACGAGGTTATCCTTTAAGAGTTGGAGGACTTGTTGTTGATGTTCGATGTGATGTTCCACTGCCTGAACCTTAGAATTTTCTCTTAAATATGATGTGATTGATGGTGGTTGGTACCCATAAAGTGCCATAAATGGGGTCATTTTTGTTGCTGTATGGAAGGAAGTGTTATACCACCATTCAGCCAGAGGCAACCATTTGACCCATTGTGTCTGTTTATCAGATACAAAGCAACGAAGATATCCTTCCAAACATTTGTTTACTATCTCAGTTTTCCCATCAGATTGAGGATGATAAGATGAGCTATGAGCTAACTGAGTACCAAGACAAGAAAATAATTCTGTCCAAAAATTTCCAGTGAAAATGGGATCTCTGTCACTTACAATAATCTTTGGGTTTCCATGTAGCTTTTGAACTGTTTCCATAAATGCAGTAGAAACTGTACTGGCTTTAAATGGATGTGATAATGCACAAAAGTGTGCATACTTGGTAAGTCTGTCAACTACCACCATGATGACACTCTTTCCCTCAGACTTGGGTAAACCTGTGATAAAATCCATTGAAACCTCCTCCCAACGTTGGCTTGGAATGGATAAAGGTTGTAATAGACCCGGTGTCTTAATTGTTTCAACTTTATTTTGTTGGCAAACCAAACATTCCGCCACAAACTTTTGAATATCTGATTTAAGGCCATCCCAAAAAAATTCCTTCTTAACCCTGTGGTAAGTTTTTAAAAATCCTGAGTGCCCTCCTAAGGGAGAAGTGTGCAATTCCATAAGAATCTTTTGTTTTAGCTGGGAATTCTTACAGAGGTATAAGCGATCTTTGTACCATAACGAATCATTTTGCCAGCTAAATGTATCAGAAGTACTGGAATCTTGTTGTAGCTTTCGAATAAGTGCCCACACTTCTTCATCATTCTTCCATTCCTCCTTTGCTTCGTTTATCCAATCTGGTTGGATAATAGAAATGGCACACAACAATGCTTCCACATCCTCATCCTTTCTTGAGAGTGCATCTGCCACCACATTTTGCTTCCCTTTTTTGTAGATGATTTCAAAGTCATAACCCAACATCTTTGTGACCCACTTTTGTTGCTCTTCAGAGGATAATCTTTGTTCTAAAAAGTATTTAAGGCTATCATGATCCGTTTTTACCTTGAAGTGTCTTCCCATTAGGTAGGGTCGCCATTTCTTAAGTGCATGGAGTATTGCCAACATTTCCTTCTCATAAATAGCTTTGCTTAAAAACTTTCCCTTGATTGGACGACTTTCAAAAGCAATGGGTCTTTCATCTTGCATTAGAACAACACCAATTCCATTTCCTGAAGCATCACATTCCACAATAAAGGTTTTTGTGAAGTCCGGTGTAGCTAAGACCGGTGCTTGGCACATTGCCTCTTTAAGATGTTTAAAGGCCTTTGTTGCTTCCAGAGTCCATGAAAATGAATCTTTCTTCAATAATGTTGTTAGAGGTGCTGCTATTCTCCCATAATTCTTAACAAACTTGCGATAATACCCTGTCAACCCAAGAAATCCTCGCAGATGCTTTATGGATGTGGGGATTTTCCATTCCTTAATGGCTTTAATTTTGCTAGGGTCTACCTTAACTCCTTCATGAGATACAATATGACCCAAATATTCCACCTCCTGGACTCCAAAGAAACATTTGGATCTTTTTGCATATAATTGTTTCTCCTCCAATAGTTGTAGCACCTTGTCAACATGTTCAACATGATCCTTCCAAGACTTGCTGTAGATTAGTATATCATCAAAAAATACTAACACAAATTTTCTAAGGAATGGTTTGAAAATTGAATTCATCAAACCTTGAAATGTTGAAGGTGCATTGGTAAGGCCAAAAGGCATGACCAAAAATTCATAATGACCCTCATGAGTTCTAAATGCCATTTTCGGAATGTCTTCAATCTTCATTCTGATTTGATGATATCCCGAACGAAGATCCAACTTGGTGAAGTAAATTGATCCATGCAATTCATCCAGTAATTCATCAATGACAGGAATGGGGAACTTATCTTTAATAGTGAGCTTGTTGAGCTCCCTATAATCTGGACACATGCGCCATGATCCATCCTTCTTGTGCACCAATACTACTGGAGCTGAGAAAGAACTTTGACTCGGTTGAATTATACCAGCCTCTAGCATTTCTGCAACCATACGTTCAATTTCACTTTTTTGGACATATGGATATCTGTACGGCCTGATGTTTGGAGGAACACTTCCTGGAATCAGATGAATAGCATGATCATGATCACGCATAGGTGGGAGACCTTTGGGAGTCTCAAATACCTTGGAATGATTGTCCAGGACTTTTTGGAGATCTGGAGAAATAGATGATTCCAATGTGGAAACATCTAGCGAACATAATTGTGCAATTACACCTCTTTGCTCCTTTTTTAGAAGCTTTGTCATGCCATTAGAGCTGATTATCTTTCCTGGTTTCCCTGCAATACCCCTTAATTCAACTTCCTTTCCTTCCACAGAAAATTTCATGAAAAGTTCTTGAAAATTAAAAGCTATTGTACCCAAGGATTGTAGCCATTGGACTCCTAGTACAACATCAGCACCTCCCATTGGAATGGAAAGCATTGGGCTAGTCAATACATATTCTCCCATGGATAGCTTGATATTATGGCACTTTCCAGAACAATTTATTGTTCCTCCATTTGCAATCATCACTTGACACTCTGGTGCTGGATATAGGAAGCAATTCAATTCTTTTGCTACCCTACAATGAATAAAATTGTGGGTGCTTCCTGAATCAATCAACACTATTACCTTTTTCTTCTTGATTTGTCCTTCTATCTTGATGGTTTGAGGAGTGGTAATTCCCGCCAATGCATTACAAGATATGGTCGGATTTATTTGTTCTTCATCTAGGCTTTGTTCCTGGAATATATCCTCTTCTTTTGACCTTTCTTGCTCTTTTTCTTCTTCCTCTTCACAATCTATGTAGAATAATTTCTTCTCAGCACACTTATGACCTTTTGTGTATTTGCTATCACAATTGTAACAAAGCCCTTTTGCTCTTTTTTCTTCCAATTGTTGTGGTGTCAACCTTGTAGGTTGTGGAAGACTATGGGCAACAACACTTCCATCTTTATAGTTGTGAATGGTATGCTTCCTAGTTGCCATAATTTTGCTTTCCATTTTTCTTGCTAACCTGAATGCCTTCTCTAATGAATCAGGTTCCCAAAGGCGCACATCATGTTGGATATTATCCTTTAAAGACCCTATGAACACATCAATCCTATGCTCCTCTGGAATATCTTTTACCCTTATGTTCAATTTTTGGAACTCCTCAATGTGCTCCATTATTGAACCCTTTTGTTTGAGACTTATCAATTGGCTAAAAAAAGTGTTGCTTTTTGTATCCTCATAATGTGCTATCAATTCTTCCGTAAAAATTGCCCAAGTGATAAATTGTTTACGAGAACAAAGCCATTGATACCATACAAACTGATTTGGTTCCAAATATAAAGTTGTCATATGTACCTTTTGTGTGTTTTGCACATTATTGAGATCGAAGAATTGCTCCATCTGTAATATCCATGTGGCGGGATCCTTGCCATCAAACTTCCTCATATCGATTTTTGGAACATGGTGAGTCTTCGATCCAACATTAGCATCTATGGTATCATGATTAACATTTCTTTTGTTCTCATCATGAGTTTCCTTTACTACCTTTTCACCATTAGTGGCCCTTTCTTGTAACAACTTCTTCAATTCTTCCATATCTGTCTTCAAATCTGCCATGTCTCTCTTCAAATCTGTCTTCGAATCATCCATCTTAGCTTCCATGCCCTTTATCTTAGATTCCACGCCACTTATCTTAGCTTCTGTTAGCTTTTGTGAGCGTGACATTTGTTGCACTTGTTCTTGTAATTTTGATATATCATGTAGCATTTCTTCTTCTTCTTCATGAGTCATGCTAGAGCTTTCAGGTTCCTTACTAGGTGTTTGCATTTTCTTTCCTCGGGGCATCCGTTACCGATAATAATGCTTTACTATGCCCTTTGAATTCCATTAAACCAAGCTTACACAAAAATTTAAAAAAAAACTACACACCTTTTTTCACTTTATAGAAGCCTGATATTGAATCTGATGTATCTCTGTAATTTCGGATCATCCAGTTTTGAAATTGCTACCTGCAGTAGCCTTCTGCGTCCTCTTTCCAATGCCACAAGTCTGAGCCAAATTGGATTCTCCAAGGAAGAGTTATGTGAAATCTCCCACAGTGACTTGCTTTTAGACTAGTTCAGTAGAGCGAACTTGTACGACGTGCCACGAGTCACTGTTTCAACCTTTGAATCTGAAACAAACATACAAGAAATTACAGTCCGTCCTCTTTCTATACCTTTTTACGAAATTTCAATCCGATCCTCAGAGAGAGAGTTATGATGATTTTCCCCAGGTCACTTGTTTTGAATGTAATTCAGGAGTCTGCAAAAAGGCCAACTTCCTCAGATCATATCTCTGAAAATATCGCGTGAAACGCTCTGAAATTCGGACCCAAGGTTCAACACCAATTCTTCTCAAATGGGTTTTTTTTGCGACTTCTGAAACGTCACAGAAAAAAAGTTATAGCGAAAATTCAACGATGACCTGTTTGGAGCAGCGAAACCCTAGAATCCAAAGCTCTGATACCAAATGTTATGAAACCAGCTCAAGAAAAGATAGAAAAGAGAGATCCACGCCTTAGATTCAGCCTCTTCGAGGGGGAAACCTCCTTTACATTACATAAATTAACAATTCTTGGATGATACAAATGATAAAACCTCCTTTCTATATATAGGAGTCTAAGGAGTCACAATATAATCCAGCCGACCTAACAATAATAATATAAAGCCACAAAAATAACAATAGAGGGATTCTATGGGGCACAGAAATAAAAATATGGGGGTAATAGGGGCACAACAATATAAATAAGGGTATAACTACAATAGTAATGGGGTAATCACTAGTATTATAGGGACCCAACAGATGATGCTACATAGATCTCATAGTTTCTTGGCTTGTGTTGTCTCGTTGTGCAGGTTTTATTTTTGGCAGCTGGAGCTAGGATTGGAGCATTCAAGCCAAAGAAGGAGTGAAACATACGAAAAATTCCACGTAGGTTTCTTCCCCTCATATACTTACTTTAAGGAAAACATTAGGTCCTTTGTCATTCTGTTGTTTTAGGTTAGCCACCAGACCTAGGGGTGATATTTATGTCTGCAATCATAAATAATGCATAACAAATTAGAGATTCCTCTGGGGAATGGTTTATTCCCTTGGTGGTTTCTTTGTCCATTGTGATTTATTTACCTCTATCATAGACCTTTACTACTTTAACCAGTCAAGAACAGACCTAGGAAGTGATTGCATTGAGTCTTGTTACAATTTTTGTGACATAATCCTCTTTCCCAGGACCAACGCACCCTCTGGTATGCTGAAAGAGCCTTGCACCCCACCTGGACCTTCTCTGTGTCTGTGTTTCATCCCACCTGGGCTCTCTTTGTGCCTGCGTTGTAGAGCACTGGTGCCTCTTCTGCACCTGCGTTGATCCCTATTTTTGCACAAATTTTTCCTTGTTTTCTCAGTGTTGGTTTGATTAGACTACTTCCAGTTGACCTTCCTTGAGTCTTGAGTGTCTTGTGGTCCCTTTGAAGCCTACATTTGGTTTACATTTATGTTTGATTTCCTTTGGTAAGAATTGGTTTTAGTTTTTCTTTGTTCTTATCATTAGGTCGCTTGCAAACTTGTTTCGTTTGATCATTGATTGCTCAGATGAATTGTTGTTCTAGTCCTCATTTTGAAAAGTGCATTTGAATCTGCGATTAGACTTTACATCTTAGTTTTCCTCATTTAGAAAATTAAGTGAAATGAACAGAAAAAATATTGCATTGGCATTTAGGGTTTTTGCATCTATATTGATCTAGGAACAATTGCATGAAAAGGGAATTGCATTGAGCACCTTGTTTGCTGCATATTCTATGTTGCATATTGCGTGTCTCTTCCATTCCTTAGCTAGATTTCATTAAAGTTAAATATTCCATTTCCTCTAGCTAGATTTTCATTTTAGGGAATTTAGGTGACTTCGTGGTGAGCCATCAAATTGAAACTTAATTCAAGATCAACTTAAAATTTACTGAATCAACCTAAGGAGCATTTTTAATATTAACACAAACACATAGAGGCATAGGTGGGAGACGTGTTCTATCATCGTTAAACGTAGGAGCTATCGTTGTTTCCTAGCGTTGTATCTAAGGGGTGAAATCCCATTCCACATATGTGAGTGTATAGGATTGTACTCCACGTACCTTCAGGTATATTGCTAGCGCTCCACACTCGTAAAATATATGGGAGCACTCATCAAATGGTTACACATTAGACAATACTACTACAGACTGCACTCCCACATACCGTCATGTATATTTTTGGAGTCCCCAATAGGTTGCTATCCATGCATAGGTAACATAGTCCGTTGCCTTTTAAACTGTGATACATACGTTAAGTCCTTGGTTCACCAAGGTGTATATTGCAGTTCATGGTTTCTTGTTAATCCTTCATGCCTAGATTACCCTCTTTTTGATTTATTTCTTTTTGTGATAATAAAATTTACTATCCAACATGGAACAACAAGATCCCCCAGTCTGTTGTTCACGTAGAATGAAAAATAAGCCTATTCTTCCACCAAAGGCTACTTCTGGCCATCGTTAGAAGCATAAAAGAACAAAAATACCGAATCAGGAAACTCAGGAACTACTTATGGTCCTCCTCCTGAATCTGATCAATCAAAATCATCTGTCCCCTTGAGTACCAAACTCGAGGTTACATCTACTCTTGTCAGTGAAACTGACACAATCAATACTGAATTACCTAAAACTTTGTTGCTTGAGGTTATACAATATGACCTTCCTGATTCAGAAAATTTATTTCCTGAGGTCATTGACCCTGAGGTGCCTCAGCCATATTCACCTGTTACTTTAGGTATTTCATCCTCTCTTCCATTGTCTCAGATAGATCCACCTACTATATATCTCAACCTCGACGGTGAACCGCTTCCACCTGGACTTGTGAGTATCGAGGAGATCCCACAAGAAGAACCTCATCCTTGTACTCATTTGGAGGGAATTTTCCTTTATCCAACCTATCTTCCCCTTCCTCCTCCACATCCTCAAAAAACTCCTTCACCTGGTTTTTTTGACTTACCTGCAAATTTCACCTGACAATCCACATTGGGATTATTGACCATGACTGGAACCGATATTGCTTCCGAGCCTGCATATAACACTATGGTTGAGACTTCAAATGTTGCTTCCAAATCTATGTTTTCAAAATCACCAGATGCACATCTGTATGATGGACCATCCGTCCCACTAGGTTATTAGTCCTTATCTGGTACCTTCTCTATTGCATCTTCTAGTTTATGGACATGCCCCATGTAATCCACTTCGAGAATTCCATCTAGCGCTGCTCTCATGAGTGTTGCTCATCCTGCTCCTTCTCCTCCTCCTACACCGGTAATTGAACAACATGCTAGCCCTTATGTTAGTGGGAAAGGTATTCTTCAACAACCTAATTATCCTTATGTTGGGTACCCTCTATAAGGGGGGCAGTTGCGTCCATCAACCCCTCATCCTTTGGTATGGGGGAACCTGTTGTTGGTATACCTCAAATTGGTAACCATCCTTATTATAGTATTCCTCATCTTGGGATAACTGCTAGTGTTTGGTAGCCTAATTTGCCCGTTCAACCTGGTTAGATGTTGGGTTCATTGTTTGTTTCCCAACTTGTGCCATCATCTCATGTTCATATTCCCTAATATATACCTCATCAAACTCAAATTTATGTAACTCAAGCTATACAGGTTGCGATCTTATCTCAACCTGTTCCTTCAGTATCTGGTACCTCTCAAGTTCCACTTACTCAACCTTTACCAATTCCTTTGCAATCTAAATCACTTGCACAAGGTATTCCTAAAATTCCAGTAGGGTAGACGGTATACGATATGGCACAACATCAATCGAACCCTCTTTATCATGGGACAATGAAAATCCCCATCGGGAAACAATATAGACCTTATCAAGGTATCCCTCAGGTGCCTTTTCAAGGTCAACAAATTCATGGTTATCATTGGGATGGTCAACAAGGTCACTTGTATTATGGATACAAGAATCCTCCTTATTCTGGCTACTAGAACCCTCCTTATTCAGGAATGCAAGTTAATGTTGCCTAGGTTATTCCTACATATCCAGGTTATTCTTCGTCAGACTTTACTTGACAGTTGCATTTTGTGGTCACTCTCGAGTTGCTAGATTTCACTTGGCTCACCAATGAACCCATCACTCATTCGAATTAGTGGTTGATTATTCCTACTAAATTTCCTTTCGATATCCATAAACTATCTAGAAGAAGACCCTTTGACACATGTCATGACGTATCATCTATGGTGTTCATTAAACTCCCTTAATAATGATTATATTCAACTTCATCTTTTTCCAAAGAATGCCTACGGGTACTGCTACTAAATGGCATATTGAGTTACCCAAAGGTTCATTCCATGATTTCAATACCTTAGCTACAACCTTCCTCACGCATTTCTAGTTGCCATCAAATACGAAATTGGAAGGAAAATGTTAACCAACTTCAAACAATCAAATTCCACTCACATTTCGGATCACATTCATGAGTGGAGGTGTCATCGCCGATTGTTCAAAACTTATGTTCCCGATCAATTTCTTACAGAATGGTTTACCAAATCTCTATTGGCACCCATAACATAAGATGTGGTCAAATGTGGAGTCGTGATTGAAGAGTAAGTAGCTTCTCATGCGAAATATTTGTATTTGGTTTATACCCAATCCGACACTCTCTATGATAAGACACCAAACGCTCTGAGACATTCGAATATTATTCCTCCTCTTATGCCTGGTAAATAATCTAATGCTACTGATGGAATTATTGGTTCTATGAGCACGCAGATGATGAGTAAACCAACTAGTATTGCTCCACCCGCATCTACTCAAAACCATCAATCCCACTCTCATGTGGCTTCTGCTTCTGAGATAAATGTCGTTTCATTTGATAAAGGCAAGTATCAACAACAACCTGGAAGAAAGAAGAAAGGAAAAGGTAAGAAAAAGAAAGATCCATCTTTGCAGGATAAACAAACAAATCAGTCTTCTGATGAGAAACGAAAGCCTCAATATCCTTGCTTGATTTGCAACGAGGAGAAATTTACACGTGATTGTTCTCACTACGCTGAAGTGAATCGATTTTTGAAGTCCTCCACTTCTCTTGCACTGTTGACCGATCCGTTTCCTAATCAAGAGACTCATATGGTTTTGAAGTCCACTTCTCTTGCAGTGTTGACTGACCCGTTTCCTAATCAAGAGACTCATATGGTTGCCCGGGACCCATCTTCCTCTAACACAATTTTGATGCTTTCCTCTTCAAAGCCGAGATCTAATGTTTTGGTAGCTACTCGGAACAAGGATTATGGTAATGTGAATCTACCGAATGGTCAGGCTACTGATCAACCTGCTAGTTTGGTGCCATCCTCGTTAGATCCCACTCCGCTGTCGATTCCTACCAAATTGACTATTAAACATCCAAAGGGCGTTATTCATAAATCATGTTTCAACCCATGTGCAAGAGCCTCTCAGAATTACAACGTAGTTGTAGACTTGTCTTAGTCTCCATCAACTATGTTGACTCTTGAGGTGTTGCAAAATTGCCCTACCCAAAAGAGGGCTTTACTTTCAACTATCAAATGTGTGGATCCATAGGATTCCCACCTTGTTTTTTTCTCTCATGAAAACTATACCCCTCAGATTCTAGTTCAGTTAGATTCTATAATCCAAGTCATCGTCCATGGTAAGAATATTTATCATTCTATCGTGGATGAGGGAGCCTCGACTTGCATTATGTACATGTATTGCAGGAAGGCGATTGGTTCTCCTCAACTAAGTCAGTCACCTACTACATTGAAGTCCTTTGCTAGGAAAACATATAAACCTTGTGGGATTTTGAACTCCCTGCAAGTTGAATTAGGGGGAAAAACTGTGTCCATAGAAGTAGAAGTTATTGATGGACCTTTTGATTACAATATTCTATTAGGACATATGTGGGTTTATGACTTACTTTCCTATGTTCACCTTTCCTCATAAAGGTGGGATTGTAGTCATAGGACAACTTATCTTTTTAGCCTCTGATTCACATGTTACTAGAAGTGTCCCTCTTGCGGGAAAAACCCTACAGTCATATCAGCATGTCGGAGTTGGATTGTTGAAGGATTCTTCACTTATGGGGACCTTTTCACTCCCTCCTCCTCTCCCGACAACTCATCTTCGTTAGCCTATATCAACATGATATCATCCTCTGATATCCTAGCCGATCCATGGATTCTATCAAACGAAATTGACATCCAAAGTTTTGGTGACCGAATGTCGCTAAGCCCCATTGAGCTAGATTACAAATCCATTTACTCAGCTTGTGTGGTTTCTTTTTTTGATTCGCTTGATTAGGTAGAAAGATAATTGGAATATGGTACATCTTCTGATCCTTTCCTGCGTGTATTCCCTACTAACGAAAGCATCATGGAAATCATGATGTTGGACGAGGAACCGTGGGATGAACATCATCATCGTTCCTCCTTACCTGATTCCATTGAGGATAGTCTCAATGATGTATACTTGCCCAATTCTGTTGATCTTTTACGAATTCTGTGTCTATTTATGAGGTCGATTATTGAAGAGACGACACCTATTGACATTTCCATCAAGCTAGGTGTTGTAAAAAATATACACATTGGAGAATCTTGTTCTCCATCTGAGATCGAGAAATATCGAGCCCCTTTTCATGAGTTTCTAGATGTATTCGCCTAGACCTATGAGGAGATGCCAAGTATCAACCCAAATATAGTTGTACATGAAATTAAGACGTATCTTGATGCCAAACCAGTTTGACGACACCTCCATCTGGTCCATCCCAAGAAGGCTGTTGATATTAATCCTGAAGTTGAAAAGCTTCTTTGAGATGGTTTCATACACACCATTCCTTTAACTGACTGGGTGTCGAATGTAGTTCCTGCCATGAAGAAACAAGGCACCATTTGAGTGTGCGTCGATTATCGGGATGTGAATCATGCATGTTCGAAGGAAAATTATCCCACCCGGTTTATTGACTAGATTTTTTTTTACTTTTCTAGAAGTGTCATGCGTGCCATATATATGATTGTAAGACCCGTGCTTTGCCTGCTCTATTGATCCCATTATCGCTGTTGGTCCCTCTACGAAATGGGGTATCGACTTCATGACATGTAATCTTCACTCGTCCAGGGGGCATGGTTATATTATTATCGTTGTTGACTACTTTACTAAGTGGGATGAGGTGATGCCTACATTTAAAAACACTGGCAAAATGACTGCATACTTTTTTTTTCAACCATGTCATCGCACGGTTTTGTGTTCCACAAGAAATAGTTACGAATCACAAAAAACATTTCTGGAATCATATGATGACCGAACTAACTCATAAGGTGGGACTTTCCCATGAAAGTTCCACTCCCTACTATCCTCAAGCTATTGGACAGGTTGAGGCCATCAACAAAGTTCTTAAGATGGTGCTTCAATGCATGGTAGGGGTCCTCAAATCAGACCTACATTTTCTCATTTACACTGCTTTGGGGGCATATCGAGCCTCAGTCGCGATGACTACCGGATTTACACCCTTTTAGTTGGTATATGGTCTGGAAGATATCCTACTAATTAAGTGCGAGATTCCATCATTGAAACTAGCTACCAAACTTCTTCCTGCCACTTTCGTAGTGGAGGAGCGTTATTTACATCTAAATCATTTAGATGAAACCCAACGCGATGATGCTATAGCTATCAAAGCTTATAAAAGACGCATCAAGGCATAATATGACAAGATTGTCAAGTCTCATGTCTTCTCGGAAGGAGACCTTGTCCTACTATATGACCACGAGTTTGATAAATTAGGTTAAGGGAGGTTTCAACCAATGTGGTTAGGTCCATACATTGTCAAGTGAGTTAAGTTAGTAGATTTTGATGGAGTTCCCTTGGTACAGCCTAGAAGTGGGTTGTACCTCAAAAAATACTATCCTTTATCTCAATTGTAGTTTTCATTATGCATATACTATCTATAGGTGTGTTGAGTGTGTTTGAAATGTGTCTTTTCAGAGTTTTACATGATTTCTGTTAATTCCCTTTTACGTTTGGTTTGCAGATGTCAGTATCTCTTGAAACTTTCATCGGTTATGCTGATGGTGTCAATTGTTGTACTCAGAACCTATCTTCCATATCATGGGCTATCTTTGCTCCAAATGGAGAGTTAGTGAATCTACAAGGGATTTGTATTGGTCACTCCACCAACAACATTGCTAAGTATAGCACAATGGTCAAGCTACTATCTGATGCTATTGCACATGGTATTTGCTGTTTAGTTTTCAGAATTGACTTGCAACTCGTAGTACTATAACTTGCCAGTATCTATTCAGCTAGAAGTCCCACCATATTACGCATGGTTTTAAGAGCACACCTTATAGAACGACATTTCAATTTCATACAATATGAACACATTTTTAGAAATCTAAATACATTGACAAATGCCCTAAGTAATCATGGTTTAGATAGACATTTGCAACATATGTAATTAATTTTCAATTCACATCACATTATATTGAAAATACAATAGAAACCCAAAAAAATTGAATATATATATATATATATAAGTTTGGTTTTACAAAAATTTGGTGCCTGAGACACATATGGCATACATCACCCATATAAAAATAAAATACATGCAAGATCTAAGTAGACATAATAAAATTTTCTCATGATAGAATGACACTACATGAGCCATCTTGTGCAATAGTCAACCGATACGACTAGGAACTCCTATGGTGTATTGTTGAAGTCATAGTGGAAGTTGGTTGACCATAGTATCATCAATTCCATGTGCAAACCCTTCCATGTGGTTCTCTACCTTTGATAGGACCTTTACTACATCTGGATCTCGTAGTATATCCCTTCCTACCATAGCGACCCATGCTATTTCTACTGCCTCCTCCTATTGTCATCCCTCTGCACAATGGAGATATGAAGCACCAATAGGTTGAACTGGTCCCACATTTGCATGAAACATCAATAGTTTAGTCCTGGAAACATCATTAAACACAAAAAATTGTAAAAATTCCAAAACTTAAAAGGTCGAAATTTCTTACCTGTAGCACCCCATTTCTCACCATTAGGAATCACGAGCTTAGGATCATCATGGAAATGCATGCCTATGTAAGGATAACTGTTGATCATGATAAACTGTCTACGCATCCATCTAAAGAAGGATGGCGAAAAGCTGATCACTGACGGCCCTACATGTTGGTACATGTGATCTATCCACATCCTCATCTTTGGCACCCTTAGATCGATAGGCTCGATTATGACATGTTGAGGCTAAAGTAATGGAACTTGATCTAGTGTAAAATAAACTAAGATCACGCCATATACAAAGTTGTTTAGTTTTCCATCCTTTTCTTTAGTCAATTTTTATTTCATATTGACCAGAAATTCCTCACTCTAGTTGAAGAGTGTTGGCTCCTGACACTCCAATCCATATTGCATATATGATCTGCTTTCCACATGTAATGTGGAGCTACTTGCCAATCTTGTGATAATGAATAGGATTGTTCTCAAAGGTAATTGGGTCACATATTTTATACTGATATTTCCATCCTTTGTTGGTTGGGCTCGAGGTCTACAATAGGTGGAGATATAATCTTTCATTGTCTTCTCACCACTTCTCCCACCTAGGAGAGATATGGGGGAAAATCTCATGGAAAGTCCTGTCAAAAAGTAGATATCCTCTACCTTTATATCGAGTAGATGTTCCCCAAACGTGAATGCTTGTGCCTGAGCATCCCATGAATAAACAAGGTATTTCAACAACTCCATATGTTGCCTCATACCAGTTAGCTAGAAGAATTTTAGTAATCTGCAGTTCTTTAATGTCTGGATGGTAGCAAGATCATTTTCTACATTTAAATATTTTTCCTCATGTTCCCTTTCTCTCCATAAGAAATGCATTTTGTGCTAATGAACCCATGAAACATCAACAAGAGATTCATTAGGATCTTTTCATGCAAAAAAACTTGTCAAATTTTGAGGGAAAACTGATAAAAAAAGCTTTACATTTTCTCCCAATGCACCCCAGAATAGAAAACCAGAGCATTGCACCTCTGTCTATAGTGCATGACTACCTAGGTGCAATGCACTTTTTGACCCTCTAGGTTTGCATTGGTCCTAGGGAAAAATTTTGAAACCCTAGGGCTCTCAAAAGCTCAAAAATTTTGCTTGAAATCAGAGAATGGAACCACTAAAAGAAAGATAATGGTTTTATCCCCTACCTGTAAGTGACATTACTCGAAATAGTCCACTAGATTGGCTGCAATCAGCTGCAGAAGATTGAGGGAAAAATTACTTAGAACTCTCATTGTTAGAGGTAAATGTGAAATGGTAAAAATGAACAATCATTTTTTAGTATATATGGTCATATTTTTCATTATTTTATTCATATTTAATGTTTTGACCTAGTGATGATTCATTTTTACTATGAAACATGTATGTTTAATCCTTTCTATGTTGTTTTGAGCAGGTTGACAACTGTTAACAGATTTTTTTGTGCTTTACACAGGTGATTTTGACCAAAGAGTACACTTTTATCTCTTTTTCGAGCTCTTTAAACCTACGAAAAAGGAACCCTTTGGAGTCCTCTTTCAACTCTTTTTAGACTCCCAAAACATGAAAAGATTGTCGAGCACTTGTCTTTTCAAATTCGTAAAAGTAAATGAAAATACATCTACTTAGTATAAGTTTAACCCTTTTCCAGACTGAGATAGACTATCTATGAAAATGGAATACGTTAGTCAAACATGGCTAAGAAGTTCTCTTGGGTATTGTTTTCTACCTTTTTAGACCTAAAGGATTACCTACGAAAAGGGACACCTGGAGTTTTATTTTTCGCCTCTTTTTCAAACTCTCTAAACATTAAAAAGGTGTCAAGTTTTACCTTTGCTGGACTCATTAAGTCATCAAATAGCAATGGATTTGTCAAACACGAAAAGACTGAACCAATCCTTATCAGGGTTCGTTAAATATACTCAGAGGGATTCATCCAAAGGATAGACTTAGAAATCAAGCATATGTTATCCTCCTTAAGCTTGTTAAAAAATAAAGAGGTACTGGCTAGTATGGTTGGGGAAATTGGGAAAACATGGTAATTGATTTGTTATTGGCAGCGAGTCACTCTTGAACACGACACTCTTCCACTTCATCACCGTGGATGTTGGGTTGGGTAATTTTCTTATCTTTCGATTCATCATACCTTCACAAAACCTCCATTTCGATTTTGGGTCAATGCTGCAACCTCCATTTCAGTGTCGCTGATGTGTTCAAGAGAAGTCATTCAGTTGATATCTATTACAATACTCTTAAGCCTTCATTCCATGTTTATCTTTCCTGATCCAGTTCCATATCATCATCATTTTGATTATTCTGTGTCACTCATCATACTCATTTCGTGTTATTGATGGGGGATACATCAAGACCCTCTTGCGACGGGTCGCTTCCTATTGACATCAGCGCATTATCCAAGAAGTTGACTTAGAAATGCCCATTTGTACCTTGGTGCTTTCATACATCAATGACAAGTTTCCTCACTCTCGGCGACAATTTTACATCATTGGTTTTCAACTGAAATATTTTGTGTGGTGTTTGACATCAACTTGTTTATTCACACCATATGGACTGTACTTGATTACCTTGAGAGCCATTAACATCGTCGGTGGTTTCTCTCCCGTCTGTTAATGATTTACATCATTGGCTGGTAATCAGATGGTGTGTACTAGGTTCGACTTCAGCTCATTTATTCACATGGTTAGACTCGTACATTGGTTGGTCATGTGGATGAGATAGAAGACCCAAAATCTAGTTTCCGCCATCTGGGCTACGATTTCAAGGTTATACATAAATCACTATGTATGATTTCTATCATCATACTAACAATCATCAAGTCATGGGTCCACCATCAGCCATCAATGGGCATGTCTTTTGATCATTATAATGTTAGCTTATGTGCTGAGTATGGGTATGCCTCCCTCACCAAAAGAATGTCATGATGTAAATGTATTATAACAAGAGAAGAAGTTTTCCAATTGTTCTTGATCCCAACTTGTCACAAGGTAAAGCACTTGTGTCATTAGTCATCATACCTAACTTTGTGCTTTAGGGGGCAGTCTGTTATAGGATATTTTTTCTCATGTAATCGATCAACCTCTTAATGGGATAATTCACATCCTATTCCCCCTTTACATCATCATTGCATAAATCCCTATTCATGAATATCTCATTCCCCACAAATTCCGCTCTGAATTGCATGAATCTGAGCCAAATTTGTGGACCAACACACCTTGGCCTCTTACTAGACAATGTTCAGCTAAAGGTTTCTCCACTGTGGCCTGCATTGATCACCTACTGGTTGCTCTCCTTGCACCTGCGTTGGTTCTAGAAATCTAGGAAAAAGAGAGAGAATCCAAAATCCTCTATTTCCAGAAGCTTCTAGGATCTATTGCAACTATTTACCTCAGATAAAACTTTTGAATCCTATCCTATCGTACCTTGGAGTTTCCATCCCTTATCCTTAAATCTAATTCTCCCATAAAGAGTGGAACTAAATCCTAAGATTGGTAAAAGGATAATAACTCCCAACTTACCTCACTCCTCTATATATTTACAACATTCCATATGCAAGGGGCTGACTTTTGGTAAGTGATTCTACCCTTCTACTGTTGTTGTGAGAGTTATTTTTTCATGCATTTAGGGTGATTGGAGGTACATTTCGTGACAAAGGAAGGAAAAGTCAACAACTTGGAGGAGCTCTTATACAATATAGACACCTATTTATGGTTGTAACTCACTCCATTTATATCAATACAAACATTTATTTTGTTTTCCTATATGTGATGTATTTATTTCATATATTTCAATACCATGCTAATCTCTTGAATAAAATAGATAGATGATGCTACATAGATCTCGTAGTTTCTTGGCTTGTGTTGTTTGGTTGTGTAGGTTCTAATTTTGGTAGCTGGAGATAGGTTGGAGCATTCAAGCCAAATAAGGAGTGAAACATACGATAAATTCCAAGTAGGTTTCTTCCACTCATCTACTTATTTTAAGGAAACCGTTGGGTCCTTTGTCATTCTGTTGTTCTAGGTTAACCACTAGACCTATGGGAGATATTTCTGTCCATAATTATAAATCCTACAACCCTACTGATCAACCTGCCAGTTCAACATCACCCCCATCTCATACTTCTCCACCCACAATTCTTACAGAGTTGACTATTAAACCTCCGAAGGGCATTATTCATATGTCTACTTTTAACCCTTGTGCCAGGGTTGCTCAAAATTATAACACAGTTGAAGACTTGGCTCAGTCTCCATCGTCTATGTTGACCCTCGAGGTGTTGCAAAACTTCCCTGCCCTAAAAAAGGCTTTGCTTTTGTCTATCGGATGTGTGGATCCTTCATATTCCAACCTAGTTGTTTTCAGTCATGAAAACTATACCCCTCGCCTTCCAACTCAATTGGCCTTCATCATTCAGGTCATCGTCCATGGTAACAACATTCATCCTTCTATTGTCAACGAGGGAGAGTCAACCTGCATCATGTCTATGTCTTGCTAGAAAGTAATTGGTTCGCCTCAACTGATTCATTCACCTACCACATTGAAATCTTTTGATGGGAGAACATATAAACCTTATGGTATTTTGAATTCCTTACAAGTAGAATTAGGGGGCAAAACTGTATCCATAGAAGTGGAAGTTATCAAAAAACCTCTTGTTTATAATCTTGTATTGGGTCGCATGTGGATTTATGTCATGGCCACGGTCGTTTCCACTTATTTTTGCATGATCGCCTTTCCTCATATGGTGGGATTGTGGCCATTGACCAACTCACCATTTTCGCCTCCGATCCTCATGTTACTAGAAGTGTCCTTCTTATAGGGGAAACTTTAAATTCTTATCAGCATGTCGGGGTTGGACTACTAAAGGATTCCTCACTCATGGGAACCTCTTAGCTTCCTCCTCCTCCTCTTCTTGATAGCTCATCTTCGGTTGCTTATATCAACATGATATCATCTTCTACTATCCAGACTGATCCATGGATTGTTCTAAATGAAATTAGCATCCATAGTTTTGGCGACTGAATGTTGCTTATCCCCATTGAACTTGATTACAAAGCTATCTATTAAGTTTATGTAGCTCATACCTTCTCTTCAATTAATTGTGTCGATCAGTCATCCAATACCATGTTGATCTATTGAATAAAGTGATTAAATGATGTTGCATAGATTTCATGGATCGTTGGCTTGTGTTATATGACTATGTAGGTTCTAATAATAATGATCAGAGATATGATTGGAGCATTCAAGCCAAGGAAGGACTGAAAAGTATGACAAATTCCATGTAGGATTCATCCCGTTATCTATTTATTTTAAGGAAAACATTAGTCCCTCTGTATTTATGTTATTCTAGGCCAGTCCACAAGGCCTAGGGAAGATACTTCTCTTTGCAGTCATAGATTCCACATATAATTATGTGTATTGTTGTTGAGAATTAGGGTTTGAGTTGTTTCTTCACAGTGAGACATGATGACGACCTTGTGACAAGGCCGATCATACTCCTTGAGACTAATGTTGTTGAGAGTAATAAGGAATGTGTTGTTGATTATGATATAATATGGCTTAATTTGTTTAGATAATTGTTGCTACAATTTGCAACTAGGGTTTATGTCATTGATATAAGATTGATACATTGAACATTGCTTACTATTGAGTGAACAAAGTTACTGATCAAACGAGAGCTATTACCTGAAAATGAGAACTCTAGTAAAAAAACCCCCCAAAAAACATGAAAAAACAGCTTGAAAATGAAAAAGTGTTGATTCTGCATCACCACTATTTTTTTGGGAGTAAATTTTCAGTATTTTTAAAAAATAACAGTAAAAAATAATAAAAGCCATTTTTTTGGTGCAAAAAACACCTTGAAATGGAAAAGTGTTGATGCTGGAATAACGGTTTTCTTTTTCAACATTTTTTAGCAATGGCGATAAACATAAAATATCAAGACTCTAAAAAACCTTAAAATTCCAGCAATTTTCAAGCATGATGTTAAAGATAAAATATCATGTCTCTGAAAAGCCTTAAAATTCCAACAATTTTCAGTCATGACGTTAAAGGTAAAATACTCATAATTGTTTTCAACCATAACATTAAAGATAAAATATCGTGACTTAGAAAAACCTTAAAATTTTGACAATTCTTCAACAATCAAATTAAAACCAAATATCACGACTGCAAAAATCATCAAGTTTTCAATATATTTCAACTATGGCATTATGGAAAAATTCCATGACTAAAAAATCTTTAAAGAGTCATTATACCAAGAGTAATTTCTTTCTTAAATGCTAAAAATATATCTATTTTAAAATTCAGCCTAAGACAACTTGACACATTGCAACAAAAATTTAAAAATCAACCATCAAATTGACATGCAATGTAGGAGATCTCGACCTATGGCAATGAAATCTTAAAAATCAACCATGAAATTGACACACTATGGGGGCATACTTGATCCATTATAATGAAAACTTTAAAATCACGACAACCACTTGGAGGAGCTCTTCTACAAGATAGACATCTATTTATGGTTGTAACTCACTCCATTTATATAAATACAAAGAGTTGTTTTGTTTTCGTATACGTGATGTCGTTATTTCATATATTTCAATACCATCTTGATCTGTTGAATAAAGTAGATAGATGATGCTACATAGATCTTGTAGTTTCTTGGCTTGTGTTGTCTGGTTTTGCAGGTTCTAATTTTGGCAGTTGGAGCTAGGATTGGAGCATTCAATTCAAAGAAGAAGTGAAACATATGACAAATTCCAAGTAGGTTTATTCCCCTCATCTACTTATTTTAAGGAAACAATTGGGTCCTTTGTGATTCTGTTGTTCTAGGTTAGCCACTAGAACAAACATATGGATATATTTCTGTCCACAGTTATAAATCCTGCATAACACTATTGATCAACCTGGCAGTTCAGCATCACCCCCATCCAATTCTTCTCCAACCACGATTCTTACAGAGTTGACTATTAAGCCTCCAAAGGGTGTTATTCATATGTCTAGTTTCAACCCTTGCGCCAGGGTTGCTCAAAATTATAACACAGTTGAAGACTTGGCTCAGTCTCCATCAGTTATGTTGACCCTCGAGGTGTTGCAAAACTTCCCCTCCAAGAAAAAGGCTTTTCTTTTGGTTATCGGATGTATGGATCCTTCAGATTCCAACCTAGTTGTTTTCAATCATGAAAACTATACCCCTCACCTTCCAGCTCGATTTGCCTTCATCATTCAGTTCGTCATCCGTGGTAAGAGCATTCATCGTTCTATTGTGGACAAGGGAGCCTCGACCTGCATCATGTCTATGTCTTGCTAGAAAGTAATTGATTCGGCTCAACTGAGTCATTCACCTACCACATTGAAATCTTTTGATGGGAGAACATATAAACCTTATGGTATTTTGAATTCCTTACAAGTAGAATTAGGGGACAAACCTATATCCATAGAAGTGGAAGTTATTGACAAACCTCTTGATTATAATCTTGTATTGGGTTGCACAAGGGTTTATGCCATGGTCGTGGTCGTTTCCACTTATTTCCATATGATCGCCTTTCCTCATAAGGGCAGGATTTTGGCCATTGACCAACTCACCATTTTCGCCTCTGATTCTCATGTTACTGGAAGTGTCCTACTTGTAGGGGAAACTTTATATTCTTATCAGCATGTTGGGGTTGGACTGCTAAAGGATTCCTCACTCATGGGAACCTTTTCACTTCCTCCTCCTCCTCTTCTTGATAGATCATCTTCGAGTGCTTATATCAACATGATATCATCTTCTACTATCCAGACTGATCCATGGATTGTTCTAGATGAAACTAGCATCCATAGTTTTGGCGATCGAATGCCGCTTATCCCCATTGAACTTGATTACGAACCTATCTATTAGGTTTATGCATCTCATACCTTCTCTTTGATTAATTAGGTCGATCGATCATTGGATTATGGCATGTACTATGATCCGTTCTCTCATGTATTCTCTATCAATGAGAGCATCGTGGAGATCATGATGCCAGAATATGCGTTGTGGGGCGATCATCACCATCGTTCCTCCTTACCATTTTCAATTGAGGATAATCTCAGTGATGTGTATCTACTTAATGTCGTCAAGTCTTTTACGAGTTTCATTTCTATCCACGAAGTCGATTTCGAAAAGAATATCTCAAATATAGAAGAGATGATACCTCTTGATATCTCTGTTAAATTGGGTATTGTAAAAAATCTACGCATTGGTGCGTCTTGCTCTCCATTCGAGATTGAGACATGTAAAGCCCTATTTTAGGAGTTTCATGATGTGTTTTCCTAGACTTATGAGGAAATTCCAGGTATCGACCCAAATATAGTGGCGCATGAGATTAAAATGTATCCTCATGCTAAACCAATCCGACAACGCCTCCGTCTAGTCCATCCAAAGAAGGCTGCCAGGATAAAGAGTGAAGTTGAAAAATGCCTTCGTGCTGGTTTCATCTACCTCGTTCCTCTAACCGATTGGGTATCAAAGATTGTCCCTGTCATGAATAAATAAGGGAAAATCTGTGTATGCGTCGATTATCGAGATGTGAATCACGCTTGTCCAAAGGACAATTACCCAACCCCATTCATTGACCAAATTATTGATGACTGTGTCGGTTGTGAAATTTATTCGTTCATGGATGGTTTCTCCATATATAATCAAATCAACATTCTCCCAGCGGATCAACCTAAGACTACATTTATCTGTCCCTGGGGTACATTGCATAACAAAAGCTCACATTTGGTCTGAAGAATGTCGGGGCCACATTTCAACGGGCAATGGATTACGATTTTCATGATATTAAACACATCGTGCAACCTTATTTGGATGATCTCCCTACTCATTCTAAGTATCAGGCTAATCACTTGATGCATCTTAGGGCCATTTTCTTATAATGTAGACACTATAATATTCGACTGAATCCACACAAATGTGTGTTCTACATTAGTTTTGGTCAACTTATTGTTTTTTATTTTTATTTTTATTTTTATTTCAAAACATTTTCTTTATATTGATCCTCTGAAATTACATGCAATCATTGACCTGCCTGCACCTTCTTCACTTGTTCAACTTCAACGATTTCAAGGGAAAGTTAACTTCTTGCGAAGGTTCATCCCTAATTACGCTTAGTTTACCAAAGGATTCACTCACCTGCTTAAGAAAGGGGTTCCCTTCCATTAAGATAACGCAACTCAGAAAGTGTTTTATTCCCTAAAATATGTATTGGTTCAGGCATCTCTCTTATATCCACTTGATTACCAACACAACTATTTATTGTATCTTGTTGCTGCAATTTCTACTATAACAATGATATTGGTCCAAGAAGATGATGTAGGGACAAAAAGCCCCATATAATATCTGAGTCGAAATCTCAATGATACCAAGATCAGGTATACCCACGTAGAAAAGTTAGCTTTGGCGACCGTTCAAGCTGTAAAAAGGTTCTGCCATTACATATTGCTTCGAAAAACTATGGTGGTTTCAGATTGAACCTATGACATGCATTTTTTCATGTCAATTTATTGGGGTGGGGGGATACTCTAAATGGATCATCATCCTTTAAGAGTTTGACCTAGAATTCATCATATACAAGTCAAAGAGATCCTTGGCTTTTGTTGAGATTATGTGAAACCTTCCTTCCCCTGATTCTGAAACGACATCTGATGATTTTATCCTTGACGAGTCATTGTTTTGGATTTCGTCATTTGACCCATGGTATGGAAACATTGTTATTATCTCCAGACCCATACTTTCCGGTCTGATACCTCTCGCTACGAGCAACGACGTATTGGATACCAAGCTAAGATTTACATTATCATTGGCGACACTCTTTATCGATGCAGTATTGATACGATTTTATGAAGGTGCTTCATGCATGAGGAGGCCGAGAAAGTACTTAATGAAGGCCACTCAGGGGCATGTGGCAATTATTTATATGGTTATGCTACCGCGCAGAAGATCTTACAAGCTAGTTACTTTTGGCCTACCATTTTTTGAGACTGTATTCTTGCTGTCTAGAAGTGTCAGGCATGGAAAATTTACAATCGTAAGACTCGTGCTTCTCCCGCTCCATTGCATCTCATTATCACTGTCGAACCTTTTGTGAAATGGGGTATCGACTTCATGACATGTAATCTTCATTCGGCCGAGGGGCATGGTTATATCATTGTCACAGTAGATTATTCAACCAAATGGGCCAAGGCGATGCCTACATTAACAACATTGGCGAAACGACTGCATATTTCTTTTTCAATCACGTTGTCACACGATTTGGTGTTCGGAAAGCCATAGTTACAGATCACAAAAAACATTTACGGAATCACATGATGATCGAACTAACTGCTAAGTTGGGACTTTACCATGAAAGTTCCACTCCCTACTATCCTCAGGCTAATGGATAGGTTGAGGCTATCAATAAAGTTCTCAAAACTATGCTTCAATGTATGGTAGGGGTCCATAAATCAGACTGGAATTTTCTCCTTTATGTTGCCTTGTGGGCATACCGAACCTCAGTAAGGACTGCTACCAGATTTACACCCTTTCAGTTGGTTTATGGTCTGGAAGCAATCCTTCCAATCGAATGTGAGATTCCATCACTGAAACTAGCTGTTAAAATTATTCCTTCCACTTCTATAGAAGATGAATGTATTTTACATATGACCCAATTATATGAGACACGATGTGACACCGGTATAGCTGATGAAGCTCAAAAAAGACGTATCAAGGCACAACACGACAAAAGTGTCAAGCCTCGTGTAAGGAGATATTGTTCTTTTATATTACCAAGCATATGATAAGTTAGGATCAGGAAATTTCCAACCTATGTGGTTAGGTCCATTTATTGTCAAGTGTTTCCTTGCAAAAGGGGCCTATGGGTTAGTTGATTTTGATGGAATTCCACTGGCGCAACCTAGAAAAGGGAGGTACCTAAAGAAATACTATGCTTGATCTCATGCATAGTAACACTGTGTACATACTATGTATAGGTGTGTTGAGTGTGTTTGTGGTGTGTCTCTTTAGAATTTCCTAAGGTTTATGTTGATTCCTTTTACATTTGGTTTGCAGATGTCAGCATCCCTTGAACTGTATTTTGGTTATGTTGATGGTGCTAGTCGTAGTACTCGGAACCTATCCTTCACAGCGTGGGCTATCTTTTCTCCAAATGGCAAGTTAGTGAGTCTACAAGGGATTTGTATTGGTCGCTCTACCAACAACATCGTTGAGTATAGCATAATATTCGAGCTATTGTCTAATTCTATTTCACATGGTATCTGATGTTTGGTCATCAAACTTGATTCAAAGCTCGTGGTACTAAAACTTGCTAATGTTTATTTGGTTAGAAGTCCTACCATCTTGCGTATTTTTTAAAGGGCTCACATTCTAGAAAGAAATTTTGGTTTCATACAATATGAACACATTTCAAGAAATCTAAACACATTGACATATGCACTTGCTAATCATGTTTTAGATAGACATTTGCAACAAATGTAAACAAATTTCAATACACATCACCTCATTGAAAGCACAATAGGAACAAAAAAACACTGAATATATATATATATATATAAATTTTGATTTTACAAAATTTGTCCCCGAGACACATATAGCCACACAACCCATATAAATACTACATTCAAATATCTAAGTAGACTAATCAAATTTCTCACAATAACAAGCCAATGCACGATCTATCTTGCGCAGTAGCCGACCAATACAGCTAGGCACTCCAATAGTGTGTTGCTGAAGTCGCATCGAAATCTGGTCGATTGTAGTTTCATCTATCCTGTGTGTTAATCCCTCCATGTGGCTTAACCTCCTATATGACCTTAAGGAGATGGAATTGATTGAAACAGAACATACAAACCTTCCACATCAACTACAGGACCCCCGAGAACCATCCCAACACTTCAGGCAGCTTGCCCCTGGGTTCCACTGGAGTTTTTGATCACTTGACCTCTGGACGCTCTCATGACACGGGCCTGCCAATGTCCAGGAGGCTCTAGACACTCTCATGCTATATGCATGCCAGTGTCAAGGGACTATTTTGTCCAGTTTTATGCCAAAGTCCTCGGGATTTAAGCCACTTTTTCAGGCCCAAAGCCTAGGTCACTGCCCAGAATTGCATGACATCTCCAGAAAAGTAACATAATAGGGAAACAATGATGCTAAATCAAATACTTGAACAATCCTTTAACCAAACCCCTACTAGCCGTGACAGGGATTTCTTCAAACATATCACAAATAGGTAATATAAAGGTGTAAACAACAAAATTAAGCATAGAGATCTCATACTTCTTTGAGAATCACTAAGAACCATTGTTCCCTCACACCATTTCCTGCATTATCATCTATTAGGCCATAGATACATTATCCATTCATTTACAAGTAAAAACATGATGAGAGCCATACATAGCCATTGTCATAAAACACATATATAACCAACATAATAGCAATATAAATACCAATGAAATAACAACCATATGATCCACATATATATTCGTATAATACTCATAGAAATACAAAGAGAAATAACCTTTCATTAATGATGCAAATTACAAACTTGGGATGGGACTACCATGTTGCACTCGACCATAGAATGGATGAGCCAAATCTCTTTTCAGCCATTCATCCCCGTGCCATATTCCAAGCATGAATCTGGGAATCAAACCAAAAGAACCAACCAAGACATACTGAGGCCAAACCACCTCACCCTCATCAATAGAAACCAGGCTTTACCGTAATCTATCCCGAATCACTAGGCAAACACAATAAACATGTCATAACTGGCTTTACCGTGATCTCCACCTGATCACTAGGAAAAGTAAGCATGGATGCCAGCGGATTCTCCACCTACACCATGAGGAATTTTCTTGTCTCCTAATCTCTAAGGCTTTACCGCAATCCAAACCTGGATCACTAGGCCCTAAACCGAGACCCACTCTCAAGGCTTTATCGCATATCCCAAACCCAAGATTACTAGGCCCAATGAAGAGAAAACCACCTCTTCGCTTTACTTGTATATCCTATCATTCACCGACAAGGATTCCGAGGCCCACTGAGACAACACAATCCTGGCTTTACCGCAACCCACAATCTAGCTCAGGGGTCACTAGGTTAGTGGATTTACCGTGATCCATAGTCTAGTTCAGGGACCACTAGGCCATGTGCTCTATCATTCAGAGATCCACCTCACTCAGCTTCGAATCCATTCAGAAATATTGCTCAACCAAAACATGAGAACCCCATCACACCATGGCTATCTGGAAATGGAAAGGCTAGGTTGAAAATACTTTCACACCTAGAAAAACCCATGTAATAACAACAAAAGAACCACATGCAATAACATGCATGCCAAATCTAGCAAGAAAAATACACATGCAAATCGATACCTGCAAAGAATAATGTTGTAGTTTCTTGATCCTACCTTTCCTTGCTTGATCTTTGCTTCCTCTTTCCTTTCCCTATCCATTGCAAAAATGATCCAAGAAAACTCTAAGTGTCCAAGAGTGGGAGAGAGAGAGAGAGAGAATAATGAGAGAGCTCCAAAACTAAACTGAAAAAAGTTTACCGACTGATCCTCAGAAGCCTTTTTATTAATGAGGCCTCTATTTTCTTCATTTTCCATTATTTTCATTTCCTCCACACATGCAACCTGTGACCTTTCACCTCCCTTTTCTCCTAATTTCCATTATTTTCTCTTATGCACTTGCACCTGTGCCACTACCTGTACCTGTACCAGTTCACTATTGCAACCTGTGCATAATCTCCATATATTTGACATCCTACTTACTTGCTTGCAAGATCATATCTCGGAAGTCTGCCCCTTAGGAGCTCATAGCTGCTAAGTGATTTACCTATATCCGCCTATTGAGAGCATCTACCACCATATTCTCTTTTCCTTTGATGTACCTTATCTTGAAATAAAACTCACTGATCGTGGCCAACCATCTAGCCTTCCAGGGGTTCAGATTCGGCTGGTTAAAAAAATACCTCAACCCAATATGATCACTCATCAGTACAAACCCCCTACCAAGGAGATAGTGCCTCCACATCTTCAATGCATGTATGACCACTAGTAGCTCAAGATCATGCGTCGGGTTTTTTTTCTCGTGCTCATTCAATTTTCGTGACTCATAACACACCACCTATCCATCCTGCATAAGGACTCCACCAAGTCCTCTTTTGCAAGCATCTGTGCATACTACAAACTCCCTTTTTGGATTTGCAATCTTTAACACTCGTGCATGTGTCAACAGTTGCTTAATCTGTGCAAAACCAACTTCACACTCCTCTGTCCATTCAACTTCACACTGCAATGATGTAATAGGATAAGAAATCTGTGAGAAGTTCTTGATGAACCTCCTATAATAGCCTAAAAACTCCATGAAATATCTCACCTCATCCACATTCTTAGGAGCTACCCACTCCATGATGGCCCTTATATTTTCTGGATCTACCACAATTCCCTCCTTGGAAACAACATGTCCTAAGTAGTGTACCTTAGTTGGAAAGAAACTACTCTTGTTGAGCTTAGCATACAACTAATGCTCTCTCAACAACCTTAACACTGCTTCTCAATGCTCGGCATGCTCTTCCCCATTTTTAGAATATACCAGCATGTCATCGATGAACACAAAAACAAACTTATCCAAATACGGCTGCAACAACTTATCCAAATACGGCTGCAACACACTATTCATCAAGTAGATAAATGTAATTGGAGCATTAGTCAAACCAAATGGAACTACAACAAACTCATAATTCCCATACCTGGTCTGAAAAGTTGTCTTGTAAATGTCCTCCTCTTTGATGCGTACCTGATATTATCTGGATCTCAAGTCGATCTTAGAGAACACTGTTGCTCCCTTCAGATGATCAAGCAAGTCATTAATCCTTGACAACATATACATGTTCTTGATGGTCACTTTGTTCAATTTCCTGTAGTTAATATGCAATCTGAGAGTACCATATTTTTTCTTCACAAACAATACTAGTGTGCTCCATGGTGATACAATTGGTCTAATGTATCCCTTGTCCAACGTTTCCTTTAACTGCAACTTCAAATCAACCAAATCTGGAGTGCTCATCCTGTAAGGTGCTTTTCATGCTGGAGTTGTCCCTAGAACTAACTCAATAGAAAATTCTACTTCCATGTGAGGTGGCAATTCTAAAATATCCTCAGGAAATACATCCTTGAACTACTGTAGAACTAGGTACCTGCTCAACATATCTGCATCCTCAACTTCCTTACGCTTGTCACTAGAAATGTGCACTGCAAATATACACCCTTTTCTATGACTATGCTTTGCCTGCATAACTGTCACAATCCTAACTGATGTGGCTTTGTTCTTTCCTTGTAAGACTCTTGGTTCCCCATTATCATCCACACACTCAATGGATTTGTCATAAAAATCTACCTTGGCTCTATGAAGATACAACCAATCTATGCCCAACAACATACTGTATGATCCCAATGGTAATACATTCAAACATGTTGTGGTAGGCATACCATTCAAATCAAATGCATAAGCTCTTACCCAATGATGAACTCACTTCTTTGTACCTATAACCAACTGCACTAACCAAGATTCTGCATGCAATTCCTTACTCAAACCAAACTTATCCACCAAGTCAAGACTAACATAGCTATAATTAGATCTAGGGTCAACCAGAATAGAAATAACTTGATCACAAAGCTTACCGTCCATCTCAATGATAAATGCTTGATGGTGTGCATATTTGTTATCCAACATTGCTTAAATGCGAGGAACGCTTTGACCAAAATCCCCAACAGTATGTGCCTCCTGCGTACTATATATCTGAAGCCTACCACCCTGATTCTGTGGACAATCTCTCTTAAGGTGCTCCTTTCTGCATGTCCAACAGTCCAACCAACCAATACCCTCACCTCTATACTGCTACTGTTGTGACCCATGTCCATGTCTAACTGCATTGAACCCTATTTTGTGGTGCCACATTTTCTTTCTCATCTACATTCTGAGGCATTGTTCTTTTCGGCTTCCATTTACCTTTACCTTTGTCTTTTCCTTTCCATCCTTGCTAAGATTCATTCTTACGCTTTGACTATTCATGGAAATGCTTCAATTTCCCAATAACTTCCTCAAGTGCTAATGGAAATCCACTAACAAATCATTGAGCTTTAGCCTTATCATCTTTAAGATATGGTACATACCTCAATAGCTCAAGAAACTTAGTGGTGTACTCTTCATATATCATTGACCCCATCTTTAACTCATGTAATTATTTGGCCTTACCGTTATAGTATATTTCTGACAAGTTTTTCTTCTTGAAAATACTTTTGAACTCATGCCAACTCAAGTAATTCGTCATGATGTCTCTGACCCACTTCACGTCTTCTCACCAAATGTCTGCTTTACCTTTCAATCTGAAGATAATAATTATGGTCTTCATGTTATCCATGTAATTATGCAACTCAAAGAATTTGTTCATCCCAAGTATCCAAGCCTTTGCGTCTTCCAACTTCTTCACATCTCCATCAAAATTAGGTGGCTTCGCTTTCTTAAACTCATCCGGCAAGTATTCCCTATCACTTGTCCTGTAAGGATGATAATGATGACGATCATGATGTTTATCAAAACCAAAACTAGAATAGTACCTATATCCATCACCTCCCCTATCTGGACTATCCAACAACCTGCCATCTATAATAGTGTCATCTCTATATGAAATGTGACCACCATGAGACCTACTTCCATATGCCCAATTAGTTTTTTCCTCTTGTCCATGGTTGATCCGAAGTGGCCCTTGTTGCTGCAATTTTGACAAACTTTGAAGAAGTATAACATTAACCTCTACTTGTTTCTATTGTGCCTGTATGATCTAGTCATTGTCTTCCTTACAACTCCTTATTTCTTCCTTCAAGCTTCTCATTACGTCTGCCAAATCATAAGAGTGCCCAACACCACACTACTCATCCGATTCATAGGGAGAGTCTTTGTAGTCTACCATCTTGCTAGCCATTTTATCTTTCACCTGAAAGTCATATTATGTCAGCTAAACCAAACCACAATAAACCAACGCACCTTAACATAGCTTGGGGAGGATGTCTCATCTACAAGATCATCAAATCAACATGATACATGTATAACATAATCATAACAACATATATACATATAAAAATAAGTGCACCAACACATAAACATCATTATAGCTAGAGTCTAGTCATTAATGCATGGCCATATCAATTACACATACCATGAAATCATGCATGACAACAACCACTACACCATTATACACATGGACATGCATAAACAATTCTTAATCAACCACACACATGCATAAACACATATAATCAAGCATAAGTGAACAATACTTGAAACCAAGCTTACAAGAATGATACATGCAACCAAGCATACAAGAATGTAACCAAGCATACAAGAATATAACCAAGCGTACAAAATGATACATGTAAGCGACATATAACAACATGTAACCAGTCATACACTCATGACGATGCATCCCACAACAACAACCTCAACTTCCACATGGTGACATCACTACAACCATGATCAACACCATGCAATGCAACAAGCACATGGAATGCAAGCATAAGAGACACACATGCAACTGACATGCATGCATGACCAACACACACAACCATTGTTCCCTCATATCATTTGCTGCATTATCATATATTAGGCCATAGATACATTGCCATTCATTTACAAGTAAAAACACGATGAGAGCCATACATAGCCACTGTCATGAAACACATATATAACCAACATAATAGCAACATAAATACCCATGAAATCACAGCCATATGATCCACATATAAATCAATATAATACTCATAGAAATACAAAGAGAAATAACCTTTCATTAATGATGCAAATTCCAAACCTGGGATGGGACTACCACGTTCCACCCGACCATAGAATCACTGAGCCAAATGTCTCTTCAACCATTCACTCCCGTGCCATATTCTAAGCATGAATGTGGGACTTGTTGTAGCATCCATTGTTTTTTTTTTTTTTTTTTTTTTTTTTTTTTAATGAAAAAAATCAAATATTATGTTGTAGCAAAATAAGGGGAAAAGCAGAAATTTGAAAGAAATAACTTATTTTATTTTATTGACGGCTTTTGAATGTGAGAAACCCGTGAGAAGATTTGAGCCGTTCGCTTGCAAGGCAACAGATCCAATGGCAATCGCGTGGGTAACTAGAATGAAGTTTATTTCAGAAATCAGACGTGATGGTGTATGAAATGCAGTTTAATCCGTTGAAGTCTGGATCAATCGCAGCCGTCCATGGAAAGGGATGATATCCGATGGATATAGTGTCGAAAAGTAATCGTTTTTTTTTTTTTAAATGGACCCGATAAATCTTTAACTGGCAGTTTTATTTCTTATCGGGCTTGTGTGGGAGTCAAAGGGTTGTTGAAAAAACGGATGCGATAAGGTTTTGTTCAACAGGTTTAAAGTTTCGTTGAATTCTGAAGGATCGGACCGTCCATTGACTGGGTGATTGAATGGTGATCGCGCACAACTCAGGCGGATGTGATAAGTTTATGAACCAGAGTCTAAATCCTTTTCAGTTCCGTGATTTGCCATATTTCGCATAAATCAACCGATTTCACTGTTTTAGCAAAATAACCAAAGTTAGAGACGAACGACTAAAATTCCAAAGGCAACGGTAATTGGTTGGGTTTCTTTGTGTTTCTGCCAATTGGAACACTCCCAATACATATGTGGGCCCAAGTCCACACACAGAGTTTTGTCAAAATGCAGTTTGTTGTGTTAAAATAGTTTAACCATTATCAGAACATCTACAAAGAAACTTCATCAGCAGCCAAGTCACAGATCTGAATAGCGAACAACCATTCTAAATTCTGTTACTTCTTGTTATTTTATTTTCTTGAGAATGAGGTGTCTTTTACCCTCTAATGTAATATTCTGTAGTGATTTTTACTTTAGACAGTTAGTATATAGTTAAGCAGTTTAACAATTTCTGTGATTACCAACTGTCTCATAATGTATAAAAGGAGGAAAATTTACAGAGAAAGGGTTCAAATTTTGGAGAACCTGGAGACTACGCCACTGTACTCTTAATAAAACCGTTGATTAATGAAATAATAATAAGTTTTCCACACATTGTTGGGTATGATTTTGTGACTTCTTTGTTATGTGTCATCATATGTTTTCTTCCTTTAAGTATGGTAATGAAGCTGTAGGTCTTTATTTGCTTATGTAAATGAAGTTAAAATCCCTTAAAAGAGCACTCCTATACTTGAAGTTCCTACCTCTGCAATTCTTCTAAGTTATAGATAGTAGTTTCTTTGTAAGACAACATATTATATTTAACTTCTCCAAGTGTCACAGATAGTAGATTCTGTGTAAAACAACATATTGTCTCTAACCTCTTCAAGCTTTCTTCATTCATCATTTATATTCAGAAATCAAATAGAATTCTCATTTTTTCATGTCACCTAAGTATTATGGGTTAAAAACCAAGCCTTTCAGGTCCTTCATTTGAGAATACAACATACAATTAAGTGACAAGCAAGTGACAATAATTATAAACATTAATGTCTTAAGCACAATTTCTACACAACCAAGAAATTGGTTTCTTAAGGGACAACATTAATTGGAGCCGCTGCCAAGGAGAGAAGACAAGAATATTTTTCCCTGGGTTTTTAGTATTTGGCTGTATTGAACAAACAATAATAACTCTGGCTCCGAAGAGACCCCATACAAGGTCAAATACCTCACAGCAGAAAGTTCAAGCCCTTTTAGATCCTAAGAGGCTAGTTTCCAAGAGGGTTGGAAGGCCTAAAACTCCACTTACACCAAGTCCTACACTGTCTGCACCAGGTAGCAGTTCATCACATCTTTCACATTCATCTTTTATTGACCAAGAGTCACCTTTTACATCCAATTCATTTCAAGAACCCAACTGTCAAGAACAGTCTTTAGAGTCTGTTTCTTTTTCAGTATCTGCTATAGTTATTCAGCCTAAACCTATAACTACATTACCACCTCTGCACACTCCATTTACTCCTCAGTCAGGTTCCACATCTGCTGGTAATCAAGGTTCAGTAAATTTAGGAGCAAATATGGTAGCACCTGCATTTTTGATGAATAGGTATGCACCTATTCAATTGCCACAACAGTTGAATCAAATGCCACAAGAATACTTGAAGATTCTTCCTCGTTTCACAGGGGAGGATGAACAAACAATAGAGAATCATATATCAGTATTTTGTAATTTCACAGAAAACCTAAATGTTGAACACCTGGATGTTGTTCTAAGACTTTTTGTCCAATCCTTGGATGGAGAAGCAAGAAAATGGTTTAAAGGGCTTCCTAATAACTCTATTACAACATGGGAAGAGATGGAGCGCCTGTTCACCCAGAGATGGGGAGAGAAAAGAGACCATGGGTATTCACTCACAAAGTTTAATGCTATCAAGAAGAAGTCTGATGAAAGTGTTGTTGAATTCATCAGAAGGTTTAATAAATTGTACAATAGTCTTCCAATGGAGATTAAGCCCCCTCTTGCTAGTGCAAAAATAACTTTTGCAGGGGCTTTTGAGTCAAATTTTGGATTTACATTGAGGGAGAGAAGATCTGCAACCCTTGATCAGATCCAAACTGATGCATTAGAGATAGAAGCAAATCTGGTGGCTGTAGGTAAAACACCAGAGACACAACCTATCCAAGATAAGGGAAAGGCTAAAGTAGAGTCCTCTCAAAGTCAAACATTAGAGGATATGAGTAATGTAATTAAAACTTTGTCGAATAAATTGATTAAATTAGAGTTGGAGAGTAAGAATTCTCAGAGGCAAGCACAACATAACATAAATTTTAATCCTCAATATAGAAGACAACCTCTGCAAATTTTGCAGAAGGAGAGAAAAGATCAAGATCAGATTCAAGCACCACTGTATATAGAAGCAGATCCTGATGAAATACTAGAGCATTCCAGGGACCATGATGATCAGATTTCCACATTGTATGCAGTAGATGAAGATGAACTAGGTGTTGAGGGAGAAGAATATGAATATGCTGAAATAGATGCCATTTATGATGAGAATGAAATTGATGAGTATTGGAAGCGTTTTTTTTATTTTATGCAGGCAAAACTACATAAGAAATATGACCTGAGATCAAGGAAAAGGTCTAGAAGTCAAGAAAATGAAGGTAAGCAGCAAGTTCCAACTCCCTTACAGAAGGCAACTCCACAAGAACCACAATTTGCAAAACAATTGATTAAAGGAAAGCAGTAAGAAAATACAAGTATCAAGACTCAAATGCTTCAAGGTGAGCCTTCTCAAGACAAAAGTGAAAAAATTCCTTTAGAAAAACTTGTTTCCATTCCACAAGAGATTTCAGTCATGAAGAGAGGTGAAGATGAAAATGAAAGGAATACTAAACAGGGTCATGTGTTTAGTCTAACTAAAGAATTAGAGAAAATCAGAATTCAAGTGCCCCTCATAGAGTTGGTCAAAACACCAGTTTATCAGAGAGAGATTGTTGAGTTTATCAATCTAAGAGAGAATGTGAATGTAAATGACACTGTGAATCTGCAAGAAGATAAACCAGTAGTGGTTTTTGGTCCACATGTGGAGGAGGTGGATTCTTCAACCCCTCCTTTCTACATTTCTCTATTGATTCATGATTTCCTCTTGCACAATTGTATGTTTGATTCAGGAGCTTCACATAACCTTATGCCATTATCAGTGATGAAACAACTAAACCTACAAGTTACTAAACCTTATAGAGACTTGTATTCTTTTGATTCAAATAAAGTCAAGTGTCTGGGGGTCATTAAAGATATGGTGGTGTCACTAGCCCAAATCCCAGCTAGAAGCTTGGTAATGGATGTAGTGGTAGCAGATATCCCTGCTAGGTTTGGAATGTTGCTATCTAGGTCATGGGGAGCCAAATTGGGTGGTGTTTTGAAACTAGATTTTACATATGTTGTTATACCAATTTTTGGTGGAGAAGAAATGTTATAGCTCCAAATATCACCCTTAGTATTTGTGATGCTTGGTTTATGGCCTAGGGCAACCCCTCCTTCTAGACTTGGTCCAAATATTTCAAAAACAATGTTTTACTCCCTGTATGCTACTTTGCCCTGAGATAAAAGCATGTACACATGGGTTAGTCAATACCCAACCCACGTATATGTGTTAAAACACTTAAAAAAATTAAATTTCCTTAACTATGGGTGGAGTTCACGGGTTTTACCTATTGATTACCTCCTAATGGTCATGGCCCAACTGTTTCCCAACTAAAAACCTAATTGGGAGAAGTATAAATAGACTTCTATGGGAAGGCCTTAAGGAGGAGAAGAGATAGAGTTATTATACTGAGATTATCCCCTGACTGAGTCTGAAGTATCCTTGTGCTTCAAGCACTTCCCCAAGTTTCAAGAAACCCTTGTTTCCTTGAGTGTTGATATTCTCCCACTTGCTTGAGATATCATGGTATTGGTTATGGAAGGAGGCTGTTGAAGACTAGGACTGGACGGACCTGGAGGACGGTTCCGCTTGGAGCCAGAAGAAGAAGACTCAGGTGAATTCTCTCCATGTTTATTATAGTTTTCTACAATAAAAAGAAACATTGTCTTGTTCCTGAGATTGACCTTGTTTATGCATCAGATGTTGTTGTAACTCATGTATGAATGTCATTTCGATGTATAACTAATCATCTTACTTATATGATATAAAGTTGATTTCATTAAAATGCTTTATCTATATGCTACTATGTATGTTCGAATTGGTTGATTTGCAGATTCGAAGATCATTAGGAGTTGCAGAGGGTCTGAACCCTGCTGGAACTACCCAAACGAAGGACATCTGGGTATGTTCATCCTTGCATAATTTGTTCATTTAAGCATGTTTCCTGAGTTGTATGCGTGTTTCTTGTTGTAGATTACTCTTGCTCTATTGGGGTTCTAACCAAAAGCCCTAGGGTACTTATTCCCGTAACAAGAAAGGAGGTTGTATAGAGAAACCATATTTGTAAAAAAAATCACAAAAAATGGGGCAAGTAATTCACCTGTATATAGTCAAGAGAAAGATGATTTATCTTGCTTCGTGCTGCATGATAATGCAGAATTGGCTGAAGAAAAACCAGAGGCAACTTGCTTCAAGCAAAGTAAATACAGAGCTGCAAACCAAAGGGGTGTGGAAGTGCTTCTTTGATGGAGCTTATTCTAAGGAAGGAATAGGCATTGGTTTCTTTCTAATTTCACCTGGAGGTGTTGGGTAGCCGAGGCCCCGCGTAACAATTTTGGGGCTTGAAGCCTATAAGTTAGGGTTATAATATCGTAAATCTCCGAAATGCGTGGAGTGCGAAATGTAATAGGTCGAGTCAAAGGGTTGTCTTCCTAGAAATAATATAGAATAATAGGAAGTAAGTTGGCCTGCCCATGGTCCGCAGACCATGAGAATGTATAAATAGAGCAAGGCTTTAAGGGTAGAAGGAAGTCCTTGTTTTTGGTTGATCTGGAATGTATGGGTTTGTGAAGGAAATAGTGGATCTGGGTCTGTAAGTCTGAGTCAGGTTGGATAGTAGTGGAATAGGCTCTGCAGCTATGTGCGCAGAGGCCTGGTAGAGTCCGCAGTTGTGTGCGCGGACCCCTGCAGCTGAGTGCGCAGGGTGGGAAGTGGATTGTACTGAACGAAGATATCAATAAAGCTAAGTTGGTTCTGAAATACTGTGTTGATTATGAAATATTGTGGATCTGGTTAATTTCTGGTTTATATATCTGTTTGATTTGTGCGCTTATGCTTATGTTCTGAGTTTATGCAAATCTATAACATTTCTAGGTGCGCGCACTGGTTATATCTAGTAAATGTTTGCTTAAAGACTGTAAGAAGTAGATCTAATCTCTAACAAACTCATTAATAATAAGTATTAAGGAATTTCCTTGTTTCAGATCTACGCGGAAGTAGAGTGGTGCAAGGCCACATATCGGTTCGCGAACCTTCCAGAACACATCTAGACATCCAAGGGTGCAGAAACCTGGTTCAAACACCCTTCCCTGCTACCTCGGGTGGGACTTCAGTCCACGCTCCACGGACTGTTGTCGAAAGGGCCGGTAGTGCGGGATTTTTTTGGCTAATAACTCTTCCAAACTTGGGTCAGGCCCCAATAAGCTAACAAATGGTTCCATTGCTGGGACCACGATCGGCCTAAGGGATGTTTGATGGTGGAATTTTGAAGCCTTACGAAGAAAAAGATTGAAGATTTTTTGGATCAGAAGTGGTACGGGGTCGTAATAGGCTCTAGCATACTTTCGCGCAGATTAGGAGTTAAAAATGACAAGCGCAATCAAGCTGCCAGTATTCAAAGGAGCAGGAAGAGAAGATCCAGAGCAGTTTTGGTTCGTAGTAAGAGCAGTGTGGGAAGCGCACGGAATTACGAACGATAACATAAAAAAGGCTACTCTGGTTAGTGTGTTGCAGGACCGCGCGTTGACATGGTATATAAAGCACTTGAGCGATCACCTGAATGCAGCAATAGTGGAGATATGGGAGGCATTGAAAAAAGAGTTTAGCCGGCTGAAATCAGAAACACAGTCGATCATTGGGATCAAGGAGATAGCGATGATGCCTGGTGAAACCTCGTGGGATCTAGATCAAAGATTGAAAAGTACAATCCACGAAGCGAATATGACACTATCAGATGTGTAGCACTGCACGTGGTTTGTGGTGTCATTGACACCACATCTGAGGACGGTGTTGTCACAACAAAAGATCTCAACCCAGGCTAAAGCATTAGAGGTAGTGATAAGGTTGCATGAAACTCCAATACATGATCCAGGGTTGGGAGTTCAACAAATCCACGCGCAAATACAAAACCTGTGTTTAGAAATGCAGAATTTAAAACAAGAAAAGGCATCCCTCCTAGAAGCACGGGAAGAAGTGTGGTACGTGAAATGCAAAGGCCAGGGACACGATAAGGATCATTGCTCGATATTCGCGAATTATTTGGTGCGGGGGACCAATTCCATTACGACCAACGGCACAGGTAGGGCCAAGCGCGACGCCCTCACTCTGGTGCGCAATCCGTCAGGTGGGAGGAAAGCACACCATAGAAAATTGTCACCTACTGCAAAAGTTTACTCAGACCCCTCAACAACTATTTTTCAATATTTGCAGATAGGTGGGTCACGATGAACGAAGCTGCCAGAGTTATGAATTATTGATGGATCGAACACCTACCTATAGGATGCAGACTGAAGTGCGAGGTCAGGATCTAGCCGCAACAATGGCGTGTAGTGGGTTCTAGGGGCCAGGATGGGGAATCGGGATAGGAAGGGGCTGCGGGAAGCTAATCTGCTATAACTTTGGTGGAACAAGACACTACGCACGGGACTGTACCAACCCGACCATAATATCGTGCCCTTACTATGAGCAGTTCGATCATGAAATGATAGATTGCCCCACATTGATAGCACAGATACGTGAGAAGAGGGCAGCGCAACCTACGATGACGTAGAATGTCCAAATGATGAGGGCCGAACTACACGAGGAAGACCCCAACGTGAACATGGTGCTCAAAAGTGGCGCAACCACAGGGGAGGATAAGAGGAAAGTAACCAAGGACGATGCCGGGGTTCGCAAGGAGACAGATCTGGAAGCTAGGAAGAGCTTCACGGAGGTCTCTACCCCAGGTAGTAAGGATCAACCCAAGTCGGAAAGAGATCCCTCGATGCTAACTACCTTTTTAGAGACATGCATGAAATTGCTTCGCGACAATAGGGAAGTTAAAGGATTACAGGAATTGATAACTAGGTGCGCAAGGTCAGGTGAACCTTGCGTGGTTTGAAAATTGGGAAAACATGCTTCATGGACTGGGTGGGAAATGCAATTAACGGCACAGATTGGCGACTATGAGATGGATCAAATCATTTTGGACTTGGGCTCAGATGAAAATGTACTACCTAAATAGACTTGGGAGCACATCGGTAAGCCCATAGTACAATGGTCTCCTATTCAATTATAGATGGAAAACCAACAAAAGATCCTGCCCATGGGAAGACTGCAAGGAATTACACTAGATATAGAAGGCGCAAGCACTCGAGCGGACTTTGAGGTAATAGAAATCGTGGATGAAAGTAGCCCTTATCCTACATTGTTAGGGATAGACTAAGCCACTGATATGAATGGGGTTGTTAATTTAATGAAGCGGAAAATGATATTTGAAAAGAAGTCACTCTGTGTAGTCATTCCGCTAGACCGGGCTGAAGGACCGCGTTACACTGAACCTGTGCGCAACAAAGGAAGTGATGATGAACTAGATTGTATCTACAAGATTACTGCATGAAATCAAGATTGGGTCAATCTGACTGCGGAAGGAAGAATATCGTGGGGGCATGCGGAGTCTTGCACTGAAGATTCAGATGAGAAGACAAGCGGTGGCACAATTGGTTGAACAGAGTAACCACGTTAAACTGAAATATGATGACTAGGTCGTTGTATTGTGTCAGAGCTCAGGATCACAAACTACCGATGTGTGATGGACTGATAGTAGTAGATGAATTCCTGACCAAGTTTGGAAGCGTGGTACCAGAGCACCAACGGTTTGATGCGTTGATATGGGCATTGTGTTCGATGCCTGCGCGTTGGTGGGGCACACTTGAAGGAACCTTCGAAGATTGGCGTGACTGCAGGTGCATGATGCAGATAAGATTTGGGAATCCGGAGTTACAAATAACTGAGAAATATGATGGATGTGATGACCTGCGTATGCACCTTACCAGATGGGTCCAAGCCTATGGAGAAGAGCCTCAACCGGAGTGGGTACACTTATTTTATCATACCTTGGATGTCATTCCAAGGAACTAATATACTGAAACAGAGCTCTGACATGGTACAGGAGAATGAGATATATTGCGTGAAGGTTTTTTGTTAACGTTCCTATTTGAATATCAATGGATGAATACTGTGGATGATGTGTTGCGGGTTGTGAAGGCCGCTATTTCAAAATACCACTGGAACCAGAAGAAATTGTGCAGCGAGATTGGTCGTGATAGTTAAGCCAGGCCCTGGAATGTTACGATGTGCAGGTAGAAGATGATGAGGAGACCCTAGAAACATCAATATTCCAGAAATAGAGGGGAGTCGCGAAGTTCGTGGACCAGCAATTGAGGATCCATACATCATCGCACTGCTAAAAGCGAGACAAGTAAACATCAGAACGGAGGAAGAGCCGAAGTATGCAATGCTTGGGGACTATTGGGACGATGCCATGGTGGAAAAGGTCGTCGAATTACTTCGAGAATATCAAGATTTATTCCCAAATAAAATCACGGAGTTAAAAGGGATCCTCAGTAACCTGGGAATGATGAAGATAACTCTGAAGCTAGATGGAAGGCCAGTTAAGCAGTGGCCTTACCGGTTGAATCCAAAATACAAAGCGAAGGTCCGCGAAGAGTTGGACAAGATGCTTGCAGCAGGAATAATTGAACCAGTGGAGGAGTTCGACTGGGTAAGTCCTATGGTTGTGTAGGAGAAAAAACAGAAAGGGGAAATTCACATCTGCATGGATCTCAGGAAGCTCAATGATGCATGTGTTAACGATCCATTTCTGACGCCATTTATAGACGAGGTACTGGAAAATGTGGGGGCCAGGAAGCCTACTCCTTCACGGACGGTTTCTCGGGGTATCACTAGATCAAGATCGCGCTAGAGGACAAGAGTAAAACAACTTTCACCACCGAATGGGGTTGTTTTCAGTACACTGTGATGCCCTTTGGACTGAAGAACGCGCCGACGATATTCTCGCGCGTTGTGGTAGCTGCATTCAAGGAATTTATACATAAGTTCTTGGAAGTATATCTTGATGATTGGACCATTTTTGGGTTAGTCAAGAAACATGTCGCGAGCTTACGGTTAATGTTGGATACTTGCCGACGGCACCAGATTGCGCTAAATCTAAAGAAGTGTACTTTCCTTGTCCCCTTCGGGAACTTGCTTGACCATGTGGTTTGTAGGCAAGGCTTGATGGTAGACCCGGAAAATATTGTTGTCGTACTCAATCTGCAAGCACAGCGAAGTGTCTAGTAGTTGTGCGCCATGTTGGGACACACTGGTTACTATCGAAAGTTCATCAAGAGCTACGCACAGATCACAACACCAATGGAACAGTTGTTGAAGAAGGACGCTACTTATTACTGGAATGAGGAATGTAACAAAAGTTTGGAAATGCTCAAAGAAAAGATGGCCTCATCTCCTATATTGGTATTTCAAAAATGGGACATCGAATTTCACGAGCATGTTGACGCATCATGTATCGCACTGGGAGTAGTACTTACACAGGAAGGAGCAGAGGGAATTGATCACCCGATCGCGTTCGCAAGTCGATGATTGTCCAAAGCTGAGAAAAACTACTCCACTACTGAGCATGAGGGATTGGCGATGGTATACATGCTCCAGAAATACCGCCACTACCTACTCGGAGGACACTTTAAGATGTATATTGATCACTCTGCACTAAAATACCTAGTGAATAAGCCTGTGTTGGGGGGGCAAATTTGTAGATGGTTCTTATTGTTTCAGGAATATGATTTTGAAGTCATCGTAAAACCAGGGCGTCTAAACGTGGGCCTGGATCACCTGTCCCTAATTGAGAATGGTGAAGAACCCATGAACATGGAGGAGGGACTACCTGATGCACAAATTTATGCAGTACGTGTCGCGGATGGCCACTTTGAGGATATAACCCACTTCTTAACCACAGGAACTGTGTCGCAAGGATATTCCATTCAACAAAAGAAATAATTGGTGATACGCACAACAGACTTTACTGTTATTGCAGGGAACCTCTACAAAATGGGCAACGACGAAATATTACGTAGATATGTACCTGAATTTGAGCGAAGACAGATCTTGGCCGAAGCACATGGGGGGGTTGCTGGAGGACATTATGCAGGCCGCGCCACAACACAGAAGATTCTTCGCGCCGGACTATGGTGGCCAACTCTACATCAAGACTCGAAAGCGTACTGTCGGGCCTGCGATGTATGTCAATGGACTGGGAAACCATCGCGGAGGGATGAAATGCCGCTCAAGCCACAGATGACGTTGCAACTATTTGAGAAATGGGTGATCGATTTTGTGGGGCCTATCACACCTCTAGGAAAGATGGGGGCGCGCTATATCATCACGGTGATAGAATACTTGACCCGATGGGTGGAAGCACAGCCGGTTAAAGACTGCACGGCCGCTACAACTACAAAATTCTTGTTCGAGAATGTGTTAACGTGATTTGGATGTCCAAAAATTCTAATGAGCAACCGCGGAACACATTTCCTAAATGAGACTATTAGCGCGATCATTGAGGAGTTTCAGATATACCATCAACAGAGTACGCCATACCATCCGTAAGCAAATGGGACCGTTGAAGCATTTAACAAAATTTTGGAGACAACGTTGACCAAGGTATGTAATGCACAACGAAATGATTGGGATTTGCACATATCTGTTGTGCTATGGGCATATCGAACTACGTGCAAGAAGTTGACGAGCTAGACACCTTTCCGGTTAGTCTATGGCAAGGATGCCATCATGCCAATGGAATACATTATACCTAGTTTACGAATCATGGCAATGATAGGCATGGAAGACCATGGGGCTTTGGAAGAATGGCTTGTGCAACTGGAGGAACTTGAGGAGGAACGGTTTTTGGCCGGATTCCATCAGTAGGTACAGAAGCAGTGAGAGAAAGCGTGGCATGATTGCCATATCAAGGTGCGCACTTTCAAGGAGAATGATCTAGTATTACTATATGACAATAAGTTCAAGAAATTCCCTGGCAAGCTCCAAATGCATTGGTTGGGACCCTATGTAGTCAAAGAAGTTACAGATGGAGGCGCGGTCTAGCTTGCCAAGCTCAATGGAGACCCCTTCCCAGGAAGAGTAAATGGCAGTCGCCTGAAGCTCTACATGGGTGGGCCAACCGCCTGACTAACCGCCCGAAGGATAGTCTCACCGCTCTAGCCAGTTGAAAGAGAGCGCAGGATGATAAAGCAGTATGGGGGGAAGCTGCGCGACAACCGGGGTGCACGTAGATTTGGTTTCTCACAAGGGTCGCGGTTGTGCAGAAGGGGCTGCGTTGCTGTGTTAACAAGAAGAGAGGTGACCGTTGCTATCACTATTCATGATAAGCTGTCTAACTCATGGCGAAAAGGAGCGGTCAGTGGGCAATTAAGAGACAAGGTACAAACCAGATCCAAAACAATCTGCCGCAGGCTTCACGTTACGGCACCAGAAAAGGAGGGAACCAATGAATTTGAATTTTGAAATGCTTATAAATCACAGGGGGCATCCACCGAATGAGCTACACTTCTGAGAAAAGTAAGCTATTGTGCCTTCCCACTGCTATGGAACTATTCATTATCTACGCTCAAGGAGTAAGCTCGAGGGTTGTGATATGGCCAATGGAGATGCAGGACTTTCTGAATAGTATGGTGTTGACAGCTGCAGGCACCGCGCAGAGTTCAACACCGACGGTAGGGGATGTGCTGGAAATGGTTAGACACAAAGCAGAACTGGTCTGAATGTCGCTGCCTAACCCATGGGCTGGTTGGTGAACTATAAAAGATAAGGGAAAGGCTGTAAATATGGAGGAAAATGGTGGAATTGCAATTAACAAGTCGTCTCTGATGCACCTTGAAGATTGGGATCTCGCGGACAACAGAAATGGTCTTGCAAAATTGCAACACAATATGCAGCAGACAATGCGTATAGAAGATACGAAATTGGAAATTTTCTGCGTTGGCACGAGGAGTTCGCGTATGCAGCACCCCAGCTAGAGCTAAAATCCTATGAGGGGGTGTTCTGTGTTAACCGAGAAGAGAAGAATAAGCATTATCGGTTGTGTGAATTGGTAGAGGCAATGAAGCAGGAGCTGGAAGAAGCGTTGCAGGAGACAAAGAGGGAATGGAAGAACGAAGTGCATCACTCACAGGGAGGTGAACCACGGGGCCTAGGCAGCGCATATCACCACATCAACGAGTGACTCAGGAAGAGTCACGATGATTGTGTTGGGGTCTTGTTGGGTAGCGGAGGCCCCGTGTAACAGTTTTGGGGCTTAAAGCCTATAAGTTAGGGTAATAATATTGTAAATCTCCGAAATGCACGGAGCACGAAATGTAATAGGTCGAGTCAAAGGGTTGTCCGCCCAGAAATAATATAGAATAATAGGAAATAAGTTGGCCTGCTCTAAGGGTAGAAGGAAATTCTTTTTTTTGGTTGATCTGGAAGGTGTGGGTTTGTGAAGGCAATAGTGGATCTAGGTCTGTAAGTCCGAGTTGGGTTGGATAGTAGTGGAATAGGCTCTGCAACTGTGTGCGCAGAGGCCTGGTAGAGTCTGCAGCTGTGTATGCAGACCCCTGTAGTTGAGTGCGCAGGGTGGGAAGTGGATTGTACAGAACGAAGATACCAATAAAGCTAAGTTGGTTTTGAAATACTGTGTTGATTCTGAAATATTGTGGATCTGGTTAATTTCTTTTTTATATATCTTTTTTATCTGTACACTTATGCTTATGTTCTAAGTTTATGCAAATCTATAACATTTCTGGGTGTGAGCACTAGTTATCTCTAGTAAATGTTTGCTTAAAGACTGTAAGAAGTAGATCTGATCTCTAACAAACTCATTAATAATAAGAATTAAGGAATTGCCTTGTTCCAGATCTACGCAGAAGCAGAGTGGCACGAGGCAATAGATTGGTTCACGAACCTTCCAAAACACATCTAGACATCCCAAGGGTGCGGAAACCTGGTTCCAGCACCCTCCCCTGCTACCTCGGGTGAGACTTCAGTCCGCGCTCCACGGACTGTTGCTGAAAGGGCCGGTAGTGCGGGATTTGTTTGGCTAATAACTCTTCCGAACCTGGGTCAGGCCCCAATAAGCCAACAAGAGGTAATATGTTCCCTTTTTCTTTTAAATTGGAGTTCGAAGCAACAAACAATGTGGTAGAATATGAGTCCTTGATCATTGCTCTACAAACAACAAAACAAATGGGAGTCAAGTCAATTTCTATCTTTGGAGATTCAGAGCTAATTATAAAGCAAATAAAGAACGACTGTTAGGAAAAACACCCTAGGCTTAGGGCATAAAGAAACGAAGTGTGGGATTTGGTTAAGAACTTCTTTGAAGCTTTCAACATTCAGTTCATTCCAAGAGATGGAAACAGATTAACGGATTCTTTGGCTGTGGCTGTTAATACTTTTAGGCCTCCTATTAATCCGAAGCTAAGATATGAGATTGAAATGAGGCAGAGGCCTTCTGTTCCTGATAATATAAAGAACTGGTAGATTTTTGAAGATGATCAACAGATTAAGGAATTTGATTGAAGATTTTTAGGGCACAGATATTGATCAAGATGAAGATGAAGCAGCAGAAGGTGCGGAGGTAAGTGGTTTGAAAAATTCTATAGTTGATCAAAATATTATTCAATTGAAAGATAATACTCTGCCAAGGGGACTTGTCCCTCTTGAAAGACTTTTTAACTCCAATGATGTAGCTATTATTTCACAAAAAATTCCACAGGATGAGAAGGTTCAAGATTACAATATTGGAACCTAGGAGGAGCCCAGGTTAGTCAAATTATTCAATGGAGTTCCACCTAATTATAAGGAGAGATATATTAAACATTTCAAGGACTATGTTGATTTTTTGCTTGGTCCTATGAGGATCTTAAAACATATGATGTAAGTATTATTCAGCACAAGAGTCCATTGGAAGAGGGGATTAAACCATCTAAGTAGAAGATCAGGCAGATAAACCTTCTACTTTTACCATTGATCAAGAAAGAAGTCAAAAAGTTGCTTGATGCCAAGATTATAGTTCCACTCAAGTACTCTGACTGGGTGGCCAATTTAGTGCCTGTAAGGAAGAAGAATGGAGAGATAAGGCTATGTGTAGACTTTAGAAATCTCAACAGGGCTTCCTTGAAAGATAACTATCCATTACCTAAAATGGATCATGTGCTTCAGAAGGTAACAAGATCATTCAGGATTTCAATGCTAGATGGGTTTTATGGGTATAACGAAGTGGCTATGGATAAAGAAGATCAGAAGAAGACTGCATTCACAACTCCTTGGGGAACCTTTATGTATGCTAGAATTCCTTTTGGGTTGATGAATGCAGGTGCTACATTTCAGAGGGCTATGGACATTGCTTTTGTGGGAGATAAGTTTGTAGTGATATACTTGGATGACATCACTATTTTCTCTAAGTCTGATGAGGAGCATCTAGACCATCTAAAAAAGACTTTTGAGAAATGTAGAAGATTTGGGCTTTCCTTGAATCCTAAGAAGTCCATTTTTGCTTTGGAGGAGGGAAAACTGTTGGGCACATTGTTTCTAGAGATGGAGTGAACATAGATCTAGCAAGGGTGCAAGTTGTGCAGAAAATACTTTTGCCCAAGAGTAAGAAGGAAATTCACAAATTTGTAGGAAAAATAAACTTCTAAGGAGGTTTGTGTCCAATTATGCAGAAATTGTAAAAGAAATTACTAATATGTTAAAGAAAGAGAATGAAGTGCATTGGACCAAGGAAGCCAGAGATTCATTCTCTAGGATTAAAGAAGCATTGCAAGCTGCTCCAGTCCTAATAAGCCCTGATTATCAAAAACCTTTCCAAGTTTTTTCATTTGCATCACCTAATTCAATATCTGCTATCTCATTACAGAAAAATGATGAAGAAAAAGAGCAGTTGGTTGCTTTCTTTAGCAAGATTCTCAGAGATGCTAAACTAAAGTATACTATTCTTTAAAAGCAAGTATATGCCTTAGTAAAATCCCTAAAGGCCTTTAGGACCTATGTGTTGCAGTCACAGATCATTGCTTATGTACCAAATGTTGCAGTAAAGGATGTCTTAGTCCAGAGCGATATGGAAGGCAAAAGAGGAAAGTGGATAACCAAGATCCAAGAGTATGACTTGGACATAAATTCCACAAAGCCAGTGAAGGGCAAGGATTGGCAAAGATGCTGACAGAGTCAAACTTTCAGGCATTGGGAATCAACTTGCTGACACCTGTGAATGAGGAAGTAATTGAAGAAGGTGAAGAAAATACAGACCCAAGTATGAAGATTAGGTATAAGTTTTTATGTTCAGAATGGTACAAGCACATAGTCCATTATTTGTGTTTCTCTCTTGTCCTCAATCTTTGGATAGAACAAAGTATAGAGCATTCAAGATCAAAGCAAAACCATATGTGATTGTTGAGGAAATATTGTATTGGAAGGATCTTGTAGGAATTTTGTTGTTATGTTTAACAGAGGATGAATTTATAGAGACCATTAAGGATTATCATGAGAAGTTATGTAGAGGACATTATAGTTGGAAGGCTACTACATAAAAATCCTCCAGGTAGGGTTTTATTGGCCTACTCTATTTGGTGATACATATAAGTTTGTCAGAAGCTATCAGAAGTGTCAACTTTTTGTTGAGAAGAAGAGGTTAGCTCCCTTGCCTTTGAAACCAGTCTTCACATAAGAACCATTCATAAAATGGGGACTGGACTTTGTTGGAGAGATTAACCCACCTTCAAGTGGACAACACAAGTGGGTTCTCACAGCTACTGATTATTTCACCAAGTGGGTAGAAGCTATACCTACTAAAAGGGAAAATGACCAGGTGGTGATGAAGTTCTTAGAGGAGAATATTTTCAACAGATTTGGATGTCCTGTCAAAATCATAACAGATAATGCTCCAGTATTCAATTCAAGTAAGTTTATTTCTTTTTTTCAAAAATATAATGTTATTTTATCCCATTCAACAACTTATCATCCACAAGGAAATGGATTGGTTGAATCCACTAACAAAACTTTGATGAAGATCCTTAAGAAAACTATTGTAGAGAACCAGAAAGACTGGGATTCTAAGTTAAAGTTTTCTCTATGGGCTGCTAGAGTGACTACAAGAAGGTCTACAGGCAAATCACCTTTTGAGTTAGTGTATGGAACTCAATCTTTGTTCCCAAGTCAGCTTGTGAAGCCTGTGATTACAATGCTTCAGGAGGCAAAAGAAGAGCCCAACACTTTGATAAGAATAATGAATAAGGTAGTGGAGTTGAGTGAAAATAGGGATAAGGTAAGAGACAACTTGATTATGTATCAATCAAAGATGAAGGGTATTTTTGACAAAAAAGCTAGAGAGATTGATTTTAAAGTTGGAGATCTGGTATTAAGGTGGGATACTAGAAGAGAAGATAAGGGTAAGTATGGAAAGTTTGATCCTCTCTGGTATGGCCCATTAAGAATTATAGAAGCAAGGACAAATAATGCATTCTTCCTAGAGAATGTCGATGGTGAATCTTTGCAGTTGCCTGTCAATGGGTAGTACCTCAAACATTACTTCCAGTTCTGAAGCATAAGCATCCTGTCATTGTAGGTACCAGAGCGAATTCATTGTACAAATTCCATAGAAGTTTAATTGGCTAAGCAATATGTGACTCTATGCCCGAGGTGAAGGCACTGATCCGCGGTTCTTAGTGCTTCTGTGGCAAAAGAACTATCCCCAAGGGGAGCCAGATGTTGTAGCATCCATTGTTCTTTTTAATTAATTAATTAATTTTTTTCCAGTTTTATTAAAAAAATGAAAAAAATCAAATATTATGTTGTAGAGAAATAAGGGGAAAAGCGGAAATTTGAAAGAAATAACTTATTTTATTTTATTGACGGCTTTTGAATGTGAGAAACCCGCGAGAAGATTTGAGTCGTTCGCTTGCAAGGCAACAGATCTCACGTGGGTAACTAGAACAAAGTTTATTTCAGAAATCAGACGTGATGGTGTATGAAATGCAGTTTAATCCATTGAAGTCCGGATCAATCGCAGTTGTCCATCGAAAGGGACGAGATCCGACGGATATCGCGTCGAAAAGTAATCGGGTTTTATTTTTAAAATCGGACCCGATAAATCTTTAACTGGTAGTTTTATTTCTTATCGGGTCCGTGTGGGAGTCAAAGGGTTGTTGAAAAAACAGACGTGATAAGGTTTTGTTCAACATGTTTAAAGTTTCATTGAATTCTGAAGGATTGGACCGTCCATTGACTAGGTGATCAGACGGTGATTGCACACAACTCAGGCGGACATGATAAGTTTATGAACTAGAGTATAAACCCTTTTTGGTTCCGTGATTTGCCATATTTCGCATAAATCAACCGATTTCACTGTTTTAGCAAAATAACCAAAGCTAGAGACGGACGACTGAAATTCCAATGGCAACGGTAATTAGTTAGGTTTCTTTGTGTTTCCACCAATCGAAACACTCCCAATACATACATGGGCCCAAGTCCACGCACGAAGTTTTGTCAAAATGCAGTTTGTTGTGTTAAAATAGTTTAACCATTATCAAAACATCTACAGAGAAACTTCATCAGTAGCCAAGTCACAAATCTGAACAACGAACAACCATTCTAAATTATGTTACTTCTTGTTATTTTATTTTCTTGAGAATGAGGTGTCTTTTACCCTCTAATGTAATATTATGTAGTGATTTTTACTTTAGACAGTTAGTAGATAGTTAAGCAGTTTGACAGTTTTGGTGATTACCAATTGTCTCATAATGTATAAAAGGAGGAAAATTTACAGAGAAAGGGTTCGAATTTTGGAGAACTTGGAGACTAGGCCATTGTATTCTTGATAAAACCATTGATTAATGAAAAAATCAGAAGTTTTCCACACATTGTTGGGTATGATTTTGTGACTTCTTTGTTTTGTGTCATCATATGTTTTCTTCCTTTAAGTATGGTAATGAAGCTGCAGGTCCTTATTTGCTTATGTAAATGAAGTTAAAATCCATTAAAAGAGCACTCCTATACTTTAAGTTCCTACCTCTGCAATTCTTCTAAGTTAAAGATAGTAGTTTATGTGTAAGACAACATATTATCTTTAACTTCTCCAAGTGTCATAGATAGTAGATTCTGTGTAAAACAACATATTGTCTCTGACCTCTTCAAGCTTTCTTCATTCATCATTTATATTCAACAATCAAATGGCATTCTGAGTTTTTCATGTCATCTAAGTATTAAGGGTTAAAAACCAAGTCTTTCAGGTCCTTCATTTGAGAATACAACATACAATTAAGTGACAAGCAAGTGACAATAATTATAAACATTAATGTCTTAAGAAAAATTTCTACACAGCCAGGAAATTAGTTTCTTAAGGGACGACAAGACTCAAACCAAAAGAAGCAACCAGGGCATACCGAGGCTAAACCACCTCACCCTCATCAATAGAAACCAAGATATACCGTAATCCATCCTGGATCACTAGGACAACACAATAAATATGTCATAACATACTTTACCATGATCTCCACCCGATCACTAGGCCAAACAAGCATGGATGCCACTAGATTTCTCCACCTACAATGTGAGGAATTTTCATGTCTCCTAGTCTCTCAGGGTTTACCGCAATCCAAACCCGGATCACTAGGACCTAAACCGAGACCCACTCTCAAGGCTTTACCACATATCTCGAACTGGGGATTACTAGGCCCAACGAAGAGCAAACCACCTCTTGCTTTTACCGTATATCTTGCCATTCACCGACAAGGATTCCTAGGCCCACCGAGGCAACACAATCCTGCCTTTACTGCAACCCACAGTCTGGATCAAGGGCCACTAGGCTAATGGCTTTACCATGATCTATAGTCTGGTTCAGGGACCACTAGGCCATATAATTTATCATTTGGAGATCCACCTCACTCAGCTTTGAATCCATCCAGCAATCCAGCTCAACCAAAACATGAGAACCCCATCACACCATGGCTATCCAAAATTGGCAAGGCTACGTTGAAAATACTATCACACCTGGAAAAACCCATGTAATAACAACAAAAGAACCACATGCAATACCATGCATGCCAAATGTAGAAATGAAAATACACATGTAAATCGATACCTGCAAAGAATACTGCTATAGCTTCTTGATCCTACCTTTCCCTGCTTGATCTTTGCTTCCTCTTACCTTCTTTGCCTTTCTTGATCCAATGCCAAAATGCTCTAAGAAAAATCTAAGTGTCCAAGAGCGTGTGTGAGAGAGAATAATGAGAGAGCTCCAAAATTAAACTGACAAAAGGTTACAAACTGATCCTCAAAAGCCTTTTTATTAATGAGGCATCTATTTTCTTCATTTTCCATTATTTTCTTTCATTTTTCCTCCTCACATATAACCTGTGACCTTTCACCTCCCTTTTCTCCTAATTTCCATTATTTTCATAAATAAATGCATCAAAAATTCCATTTTTCCTTTCCAAAGCCTTAGCCATTGCCTTGCCAATTTCCTTAGCCATAATAAATCAAATGAACACCCCCTAGGATGTCTTGCCCAACATTCAACTTGGAATAAGTGTCCCATCAACTGTGGTTATTATTTTTTCCTTTTTTATTACATGGAATTTTCACCATGGTTGTTATAGTGGCGCTCCACCTCTATTAGGATCTTTGCTACATTAAGATCCTGTAGTGCATCCCTCCTACTGCAACAACCTGTGCTAGTTCTACTGTTTCTTGTGGTTGTTCTCCTGTGTGACAGAGATATGAAGCACCTATCAGTTGAACATGCCTAATATCTGCATGAACAAATCAATAGTTTAAGTATTAGAAACATAAAAAACACAAAAAAAATTACAAAACTTTCAAAAATTAAAATGGTCAAAATATCTTACCTATAACATCCCATTGCTCACCCTTAGGAAGCACAAGCTCAGGGTCATTGCAAAAATCCATCCCTGCATATGGATAATCATTGACCATAATGAATTGTCTGCACAACCATCCAAAAAAGGCTGGTGAAAAACTGATTGTCGACGGACCTACATGTCGGGACATATGATCTAACCACATCCTCATCCATTATACCCTCAGATAAATGGGCTCAAGTGTAATCTGTTGAGGCTGTAGTAATGGAATCTATTCTAGGGCAAAAGAGACTAAGATGGAACTATATCCAAAGTTTTTCAACTTTCCCTCTCTTGCTTTAGACAATTGTTCTTTCATATTGACCAATACTCCCTCACTCCAGTTGAAGACTGTTGGCTCCAAACACTCCACACCATACTACATGTATGATCTGCTAACTACATGAAGTGTTGAGCTACTTTCCAATATGACAATAATGAACAAGATCATTCTTAAGGGAAAATGGGTTACATCTTTTATGCTGATATTTCCATCTCTAGTTGGCTTGGATTGAGGTCTGCAGTAAGTAGTGATATAATATTTCACCGTTTCTCCACCCCTTCTCCCACCTAGGAGAGATATGGGGGCCCCTCTATTGGATAAACCAATCAAAAAATATTTTTTCTCTACTGTAATCTCGAGCAGATTTTCCCCAAATCTGAATTCCTATGCTTGCACATCCCATGCATGAACAAGATATGCTAGTAGTTCCATATGCTGCCTCATACCAGGAAACCAAAAGAATTTCAACAATCCACAATCTTTTAGTGCCTAGATGGTAGCAGGATCATTAGCTGCATTTAAATCCTATTCTTCATGTTCTCTTTCTCTCCAGATAAAGGCCATTTTATGCTAATGAAGACCTGAAACATCAAGAAGAGACTCATTAGGATCCTTTCCATGCAATGAAACTCAAATTTTTTGAGGGAAACTGGAAAAAAAAAATTGGATTTGCACCCAACACACCCCCAAGAGGAGATATAGTGTGTTGCACCCCTCCCTGCAGTGTACCCTCACTTAGGTTCAACACACCTTTCGACTACTTGGGCCTGCGTTGGTCCTAGGGTGAGTTTTTTGAACCATAGGGCCCTCAAAAATACCTAAAGCTTGCATGAAATCACAAAATGGGACCATGAATTGAAAGAGAAAGGTCTTAGATCTTACCTGGAAGTGATGATGCTTGAAACGATCCACCAGATTGAGCGTAATCAGCTACAGAAGATCGAGGGAAAAAACTACTCAAAACTCTCATTGTTGAAGGTAAATGTGAAATGGTAAATATGAATAGTCATTTTGAATATTTATGGTTGTTTATTCCATTATTTTATTCACATTTAATGTTTTGACCTAGTAACAACCCATTTTTACCATGAAACATGTATTTTTAATCCTTTTTGTGATGTTCTAAGTAGGTTAAAAACTGTTTAATGGATTTTTTCATGTTTTGTACAAATTATTTTGACTGAGGAACACAATTTTATCACTTTTTCGGGTTTTGAAAACCTATGAAAAAGAAACCCTTTGGAATCCTCTTTCAGCTCTTTTCAGACTCCCAAAATATGAAAATATTGTCGAGCACTTGTCGTTTCGAACTCGTAAAAATAAATGAAAAGACATCTACTTAGTTTAAGTTTAATCCTTTTCCAAACTGAGATAGACTAACTACGAAAAATGTATACCTTATTCGAACATGGCTAAGAGGTTCTCTTGGGTATTATTTTCTGTCCTTTCGGACCTAAGGAACTATCTACAAAAATGAACATCTGCAATTTTCTTTTTCGCCTCTTTTTCAAACTCTCTAAACATGAAGAAGATTTCGAGTTATACCTTTGTTGGACTCATCAAACAATGATGGACACATAATTCATGATGGGACAAAACCACTCCTTCTCTAGGTTTTTTAAATATTCTTAGAGGGATTCATCTAAAGGATGAACTTACATATCAAGCATATGTTATCCTCCTCAATATTTTTAAAAAATAAAGAGGTACCGACCAATATGGTTGGGGAAATTGGGAAAACATGGTACTCCATTTGTTAATGGCAGCGAGTCACTCTTGAACACGACACTCTTCCACCTCATGTCCACCCTTTTATCGTAGCAACAAGTGATATTTTGTCAGAAGTTATCAATCATCAATCCCCTATGTGTCAAAAGTGATTCACTGATGAATCAATCATCCGATATTTAGGGTGACTTTCGATGACAAAGTTGACAAAAACTTGACTGGGAGATGTACTGGAAATATCTTGTGAAGCCACACAATCAGTGGCTAATGCTCCGCTGCCTTGCTGACTCATCCACTCATATGCTTCCTGCACTTTCAGATGCAGTGTACACTGGACAACTACACATGAGGACAGGTCAGCCCCCTGAAGTTAAGCCAATGTTAGATATTTACGAGCTCAAACAGTGAATGGAAGAATAGACACAATTACATTCATGAGCTCGTCATTTCAAGAGCTTCTATTTCTATCTTATTGTCTCTTATTTTAAGGAGATTTGTTTCAACCTCCTCAACACTTTTTATGTATTTTTCTATTTTTACATTTTAGTTTTGTTATATACACCCTTTCATGTCTACAAAGAAAGGGTCCTGAATTTTATAAAAGAAGGCTTTGGAAGCTTGCCCTTTTTTACTTTCAAGCTTACCTTAGTAGAATGACCGGATCATGGTCCTCAAGTTTTGTAGCGAAGGCTTTGAGAACTTGCACTTTTGTATTCTTGAAACCATCTTAATGAGAAAGACTAGACCAGAACTATTTCTTTCATGAGAAAAATAACATACATCGGGTACTTTTATCATTGTATTTCTGTTTTGTTTATGAATTGATAGTCATTCCTCTTTATATTGTTTATTATATGTATCTTTTCTAACACAGTTTTGCATTAATTCATTTCTGAACATGCTAGAATTGTCATCTTTAATACATATATAAGTGATCTATTAATTTATTTGATTGTGATACAAATTTCATCAATTATTTTGATTAACTATTTAATCAAAATAATTATCTTAAATGCTTTTCATTTCTGCAAGTGTTTGATTAATCTTTATTATCATGCACTAAGGACAATTATTTTAGATCACATAAACATAAGTAATCCTAGGTAATAGATAGATTAATACATGTATTTCAGTTTATAATCACTTCCATTTATCACCTAGATTTGGTTATAAGCACTCTACATCCATTCTATCACATTTTATTGGGAAACTGGTCCCATTATATCCAGTCGGAGCCACTATTCCAAACGGAAAAGGGATAGTATTCAAGTCCTGGACCGAGTGGTTGTCCCCAATGTTGTTGCAACTATTTTCGAGGCATCAACATTATGTATATGCTTCTTTGAATTGACTTGCAGGCATGCTCGTTCTCGAGGAAGCAAAGGGTTTGGACCCTACAGGGACATCATCAAACGTAGGACCTTCACGTACATTTCCAATTCCATGTTTAGTAATTCATATGTTTGACTGCTCTTTGTTGATTATCTTGTTCTGCTCTGTTGAGGTTTTCAACCCTTGCCTTAGGGAATTTTTCCCGCCAAAAATGGGTATGCTCAAAGTGAAGGAGGGTTCAATGACAAAGTATTGCAATGGGTTATGGCAAATTAGTGTGGGATCTTTATGGCCCCCTCTCTCGATTTTCCCGGTAATGGGTTTAGTGAAATTGGAAACTCTCTTCGAATATTAGACAAAATACATTTCAACTATGGAAGCCGAATTGGTCAACCTTAAAAAAATTGTAGTTCTCTTAATCATAAAAAAGAAGAATGGACCTAGCATCTTTGTGCCTTCCTCAACTTCAGAGCATGGATTCCCAAGTAGAAATGTTTTAGCTTAGTAAACATAGAACAAAGCTCAAGTAAAAGAAGCAAATAATTCAGGATGAAATTTTCTTTTGATCTACTAGTTTTTAATTTTGAATTATTATTTTCTTTTGATCTACTAGTTTTTAATTTTGAATTATTATTTTTAACCACTTTTAAGTATTTTTATAGATATTACATGTATTAGCTTGAAATGCACCTCATGTACTACAAGAATTTCTAGGTTTTAAATGTTTTGGTGGAAAATGTATCAAATTTGATGTGCAACCAATGAAACAAAACTTTTTAAATGTATTCTTTATTGTAAGTTTTTGTACAACTTTATGTATCCTCCGATTACAATTTAATCTCAAAAAATAATAATAATGAATTTTAACATAGGGTTATTTTAATAAATTCATTGTCTCAATTTTATTTTATTTTATTAATCATATCATTTAACTATCATTTTCTTTTATAAAATGTGAAAAGTAGTGAAGTCTTTTTAAATTTTGACCTAAGTTTCGATTTTTAGTTAATATAATACTTTAATTACATGTATTATTTATCCGAATTGGATCCTCAAACACTCTTAAAAGTTTCCTAAACTCTGTAAAACTCTTACCAAAGTTTCAAAGTGCTATGGATGTCGAGCTTATCAGAAATAACCTCTGAACAATGGCAATTTGTGGTCAACACGGAGCAACAAGGACCCTCAGTCAAAGCGCGCAGACCATTGGCCCATGGTAACTGCGTGCTAGCGCAAACTGGAAAAACGGGAAGTCAGATCCAAAAACAGAGGCAATTTCTGATACGCGATTAGCACTAAAGCGCTAATCGCGTATCGCAAGGTGTCCCCCTCAGTGAAGGAAAGCCTCGAGCGCTTGGTCATGGGGAAAAGCATAAAACCGAACAAAATCGTCGATGCCATTAGAAGGCAAGCCCCGCGTTAAAATCGGCAGGATATCGAAAGGCCCTCAAGCGGTAAGCGGGTTCGACCGAGTCCCGCCCAATTCCATACAACGGGTGACACGCGTCCAGTGGATGAGAGAGAAAATCGCTCTCATCGCACGGGTAAAGGTCATGCTACTTACCCACGTGATATGGACGGAGACCATAGGATCTGGAGGCCCCAGATCAACGGCGGAGAAGCAATCCGACGGGTGACCAGATTCGACAGGGAAATAGGCTGAGGCAGATAAGATTTGAGATCTGGCATGACTGATGAGTTGGCGGAGGAATCAGTTTCACGGGCAATCTTGGAGCAACAGAAATAACGATCGTTCAAAGAGAATTGACACTCAGTTTGTGGGGAAACAGGTGGCCACCTCTCTGTGAAGCATTACAGTGATGATGACGCAGAGCAGGGGAATTCTAGCAGACAGAGGTAGGAGATCTAGAGAGTCGGGAAGCAGAAATGAACAGTTAGGGAGCAAATTGGCTTTAAGCCACGAGCAGACAGAGAAAGCAAGGAAGAGGAGAAAAACAATAAAGGAGAGCAAAGAGAGAGAAAAGCAAAAAAATTGCAGAGAACAGAGAAGTCGAGCTGACCTACAGAGCAAAGGCAGCATCGACAGACAGAGACAGAGAGAGTCCGAGAGTCTGTGAACTCCAGAGAAGGCTTGAGAAGTTCAAGAAACTCCTCTGTGTCAGGTATAGAGTACCAAATTGGACTCATACCAGTGAGACAAGTTGAGGTCGAGATTCAGTAAGGGGAGTCTGTGTAGTCTAGAGACTTGGGGAATCCAAGTACAGTCCTACTTATCATTATTTGTTAAGTGAGACTCAATTTGAGCTCACTGTTGTAAAACTCTGCTTTTTAAGACACAATAGAAAGGCCACCACTAAAGGCTGGACCAGGAGACATAGCCCAGGAGGATTGGGTCAACTCCTTATTAAATTTGTTGTGTTTATGTGTTTGCTTACTGTGTTCTCTTACTGTTTCAATGTCTGTGTATTTCGCAATCTTATCGATCCGTTGCATAGAATAACATAGACATCCCCCTAGCACATAATTCTGTAATACCTTCATTAATTAATTGAGATCATTCACGAGTGATTTCTGATCAATTATTATATTAATTTATTAAGTGTGGCAAATGATTTAAATGTTTTATTATTTTTTTTGTACTCTATGTTAATGTGATTTGTAAGGGAATGCGCAATTATAAAGAAAAGCATATCTAATATAGGGGAATACTCAATTATAAAGAAAGAGCCTATTTAATATAGGGTATTGGGGGATATTTTTTATTTTTTATTTTTTGGAAATTTATTTTAATTTAAAGATAATAATAATAATAAATAAATTATGGTTTTTTTGTTTAATAAATATGGAAATGGTTTTAACCATGTAATTGATTGGGTCATAATTTAAGCGGAACAATGAGGAGAATTTCAAATAGATTTATTGTGTATTTTCAAAAAGAAAGTAATGTTACACTATAATCAAGTCATCATACAAGTAAAAGTGAAATTAAACACTTTGGTCTTGATGAGGCTAGAAAATGGAGGTAAGTTTATTTTGGTTTTAATATTGAGTTGCACCATGGCTGGTGTTATTCCATGGAAGAAGGGAATCTAATACTCTAGTTTTGACCCTTGACTTATGATAGATTAGAGCGTGCATATATTGTAAATACATGGTTATAGTGATGGAAGGCAAGTTAGTTGAGAAGAAAATAAAAACACCTCTTGGTGATAGTTAACAATAAATATTTTGTGTATGTTGGAATTATAAGGTTTCTTCTTGTGATTTCATTGTTTCTAATGTGTCTATAGAATTTAAAGAATGTGTATCTCATTCTACTTCAGATTAAAAAATGTGTTAATGATAGAAGTCAAGCCATGTAACCTTAAATAAATAACCCATATGTATATGATGTAACTATACTAGTATGGATTCTTGGTTAGAGCTCAAGATTAAGGCTCAACTAGTGAATGGCAAGGCATATATAATGTAAATATAATTGTTTGGATAATGTGGTAGGCTTTCCAAGCTAAGCTCAAGCTATGTAAAAGTTAATGTTGGAATATAATGGTTCACAATGCTTGTGGAGAGCATGAGAGGAGCTATGGTGGAGGGAAAGAGAAAAGAGGACATATGAAAAAAGCAAGTCCTCTATTTTCAAGTGTCATGCATAGATTTCATCTCTTTTCCACCATGTCATTTATCTACATTGACTTATAAAAAGCAATCCTCGAATGCATGTAAAAAAATGGTGGGAAATTTTTTTCAAGTAATCATTGAAGTGTGGGTCAAATACAATCATCATGAAGAAGTCTAAGAGTAATTCATTATTCATGTCAAAAGGAATGTCTACCATCATTTCTGTCAACTCTCATTTTCATTCATTCCATTCATACTACCATTCTTCCATTCATGCTCATGTTTCTCATATTGTGTTTTACATTGCTCACCAACAAGCAACTTGGAAATTAACCAAATTAATATTAGGAAGAGATGATTGCAAACTTTGGATGAGAGATGGATGGTTGTAGGAGAGCATTGGGGCTGAGCTAGTGAGGAATCCTTCACTGACCTTATATTCACTTCTGATGGGGACCTTGAAGGCCAAATCCTATTTTGGAGGCTATTCCCAAAATGCATTCAATGAATTTGACTCTTTCTACCTACATTAAAAAACATTGGAAGGGAAGAATATCCTTGAGGAATTATTGAATAACTAAGAATAATATCCTCTTAGTTATGTGGGGTATGAGAATAGAATGCCACAGTTGTTTAATTGCTAGATGAAATTCTTTGTACTGAGCATATAGGCTTGCCATGAGATAAATGGTTACATTGAGTGGTATCTACATTAAATGCTAATGATAGGGTGGAAATTTTCTTGTATCCAATAAGTTTCTTGGAATATCTTCTATTAAAAGATAAATTTTATGTTTTTCCTTAACATTTAACAAATTAATGTTATCTTTTGTTGTGAAAATATGTGGCATCATATGTTGTGCATGTATTTATAATTTAACTTTGAGTACGGAAACTTCATTGCCATGAAATGCGTTAATCCATATTTAGATGTTTCACACTTTTTTAATTATTCTGTAATACTCATGCATTGTTGTTAATTTTGGTTTTCTATGGGATACCTCCATTGAAATTATGATGATTTAGTCTTTTGAGGGTCAAATTTCAAAAGCCATATTTAGTGGCTACCCATATCGTCACTCCCCCAGTGGGAATCAAATCAATCTATTTTCATGCAATTCGAGTGACTAGATGTAAAACAATTTTCTATGATTGAGCAAGGATGCCACATTGAGAATGAATATTAAATACATTCTAGTGGGTTCATTATGTCCATTGTAGGTATGTTTATTGTCTAGTGGCTCTTTTTCAACTCCATTCCTTATTTGTTTGTTGTTAGCTATGTACATCTTAAAATGGGATTTTCACAATATCATTCTATGGACATGTATTTTCACCTAGAGGGGAAACTAGTTTAATTACACTTAATATAACCATCAAGTTGTGACGTTAAACTAATAAGTCTCTCTTCAAAGCCATATTTTTGGGTCAAAAGCACCAAAACTAACCCCCGAATAAAAAACTAGTGCTACCAAAATCACTATAACTTTTTGAGGTCAAAATTACAACATTATGTGACCATGGTCTTAAATCTATGTTAAGTTGCAATTAAAAACTTTAATATCAACTCTATTATCAAAAAGTAGTGCTTCCAAACTCAGCCCATTTTTTTTTGTTTAAAATTACTTGTTTGAAATCATGACCTTAAGAATCGATATCATTGCAAACAAAAAACTCAAAATGAAAACAGGGGCTACCAAATGCACCCGCTTTTTGTCCAAGGTTAAAACTATAACTCATTTGAGTTTGTGGTCTTTGCAACCAGTACCATTGTAAACAAAAACATTAAAATCAATTCCCGAACCAAGAAGTGGTCATGCTAGTAGCACCCACCTTTTTGTTTAAAGAAAAAAAATACAGTCTATTGGATACAATGGTATTGACAACTAGTGCCATCAGGAACCAAAACCCAAAAATCTATGCTTTAATCAAAATGTGGTGCTACCCGTAGCACAATTGTTTTTTTATCTAAAACTGCCACACTAAGGAAAGAATGCTTTTTTTAAATGATTAAAAAAAAAATCTTTCAAAGAAAATTTTATGTCAAATATTAAAAAATAAGAACACTGATTTAAAACAAAAACAAAAAATTAATAATAATAATCAGAAGAGCAACATCATGTGAAATTCTTGGAATTGTCTTGCCCCATCTCTTTCTAACTGTCCCCGTGTGTCACACCCCATCCCTTGCTTTTTACCCATTGACACCTCTTCTTTAAGTGGTGGGTATAGGTGGGAGAGGGAAGGGGGTAGAGTAAGCGGAAATTTTGTTGCCTTTTTTTTAAATATATGTTTTTAAAATTTGTTTTATATTTGTTTTTTAAATAATTTTTTAATATTTAAATTGTTTTAACAATTTTTTAATATTCAAATTGTTTTAATAATTTTTATATGTGCACCCCCCGAGGAGGGTGCTCAAGAGTGGGTGTTATCCCCATCCCTACCTTGATATGATTTTAGCTCACACAAAAAGGATCCCACTATATCTGGTGTATTGCATGCACTCCCATCACTTCATCGATCATGGCACGAAGTCGGCACAAGGTTAAATGTCATTTGAATATTGCAAGTGGCATAGGGAGGTACAAAAGGACTCAACAGGAAAATTCTATCAGATTGTCAAAGTTAGAGGAAAAAATGTCAACTTTCACCGTAAGTTGGCCATTCTATCCAAGAGATCAGCTAACATCTCCTTCTCCTTAGATGAGGGTAGTGAACAACTAGCAAAGATGCCTGAAGATTCTACAAAATATATGTTATGGCTTACTAGTTTTTTGCTTGCAGCACTATTAGCATTTGTTTGTCTTCTCATGCCGATGTATATCAAGGTCTGGCACAACTAGCCTATATTTATAAGTTTCTATTAACAATATGCTCTAGTTAGATGAGGTCTTAACAATATCAAGACTCTAAAATTATGTTGTTGGTTTGGTTTCCCTTTGGGAAAACCAATAGCAGAAATTTTATAGTATATGTAATTCTCATTTGACGTAATGAAAAGTGCCTTGATTCCCAAAAAAAAAGTTCTATATGTATACTTTTTTAAAATTTTCTTACACATGCGCACACACACACACAAGGCCTTTTAAGTTTATTTTTCTTTTTTAATATTCATTTTCTCAAATAAAAAAATAAGACCAAAAAAAAAAATTGCTGCAATTAGCACCCTATTTTGATTTAAGTGTTGATTTTAAGGTTGTAGTTCATAACTATTAATTTTAGATAATAATGGTATGTTCTATGCTTAGCACAATTACTTCAATGTTCCTTAAGCATCCCAATAGCAATTTTAATTTAGATTTCCAACACCAATCACATTAACCATTAATTACATTGATAGTAAAAGTAGATAGAACATAAAACAAATGCAAAAGACAAGCCAAGACAAGAGGACACTAGATTTGGCGGATGCCAAGGAAAAAACCCAATGTGGGAAAAACCCTTTGATCAAATCTTCTTATTATTATATCAAAAAATTTGGCAAAGAGAGAGATTACATAAGTCAAATTGACTTGCCCAACTCAAAGTCAAAACAGCCCTCTCAATTTCTACAGTCAAACTTCAGCCCTAACTAGAAATTTAACGTTGGTCAAATCAGCAATAAATCATCCTCAAAACAGCTCGGTCATCCCCAGTCAAACTCATCCTAATTAGGAGGTCAAATTTAGCCCAAAACATCTTGGTCAAGCTCGGTCAAATGAGAGATAAAAATTGTTGTAATTTTATGCAGTTAAATTGCAGTCAACTTTGAAGTCAGCATTGGTCAAACTGCCAAGATTCCCTTGATTTTTGTGCCCAAAAATGCGGCCTAAAGAGACATAAAATATCCTTCAAAAACCCCTTCGTCAACGCTAATCAAACTTGGTCTGTTACTTGAAATTTCAATCCTACAATTCAGCCCAGAAAACTCGTCCCTCTTGCCACACGTGTGAGAGAGAGAAGTTTCCTAATAGCTCTACGATGCGATGAGAGTAGGAGAGAGAAGAATGTGTGAGTGATGATGATGCCAAATGAGGTGTGAGGTCACTTGTATTTATGCAATTCGATGTGGATGAAGAGATGCATCTATTAGGCTTCTTGAGCCTACATGATGATGTGATTGACTTGCGCAATTTGCACATGTGTGGGCTTAAATTCAACATCATGCTTTCGCTTGTCCAAATGAGATGATTTTTATATAAATTTCGGTCCTCTCAAAAATATGAATTTAATGCAATCATCATGTCCATCAAATGAGTTGTCCCAAGGTGGAATTTGGCCCTAGTTTCCAATTTTGGCACTCCCTCTCAACTAGGGAGAATTCCACCTGCCAATCCATACATTGTCATCGATCATCATGTCATCATGTATCATCTTTGTCATCTCATCTCTGCTCTATTGAACCATGATGTAATAATGAATAAGAATAGATCGAGATTGAGTCACAAGACCTTACCACTCTCCACAAACAAAAGTCAGTCTAGAGGTAGAACCTCAATTGATCATAGATCAAGTCGTTGAACACCATGCATCCTAGACATAGGGAGTATGGTAGTATACGATGCATCCATCGGTAGTGTTATGGTCCCTATCCACTTTTCCCAACTCATTGGCTTGATGAGAGGTACTTCCCATGAGTCTCGGACTACATGGGTAGGATGTATGCTAGGGCATCAACGAGAGAAGGTGAACCACTCATCCTATGCATATGTCAATCATAGGGGAAGGTGAACCACTCACCCTACATACATGTGTCCGCAGTCATAGGGGAAGATGAACCACTTACCCTACACACATGTCTACCATCATGGGGTATCACAGTGGAAGGTGAACCACTCACCTTGTACGCAACACACCAATAGGGGAAGGTGAACCACTCTGTTATAGACATTTTTGTGCCTTACAGCTCTAAGCATGAAATGTCCATAAACCAAGGGATCCTAAGTCCCTAAAAGTGTTGTTCCAGCTCCTAAAGAAACAAGGTCAACAAATTACAGCTTCTCCCAGAAGTTCTCCACCAGAAACTGCTCAGAACTAGTCAAATCAGGATCATTTCAGCTGCTCCACTAGCCAGCTGCGTTGCAAAGCACCCAAATACACTAGCTGGGTGCGTTGCAACGCACCTAAATGCACTACTAGGGTGCGTTGAGCGGGAAATGACAAGTGGCAGATTCATTCCACGAGGTGGAGAGACAATGGAAGCTTCCAGAATCTTCCCCAATGACACTTGCCTCACTGAATTCGACCAGTGATGAGTAAGAGGCTCTCAGTCTCCAAGTGGAAGCAAGAACTGACAGAGAGAAGCCACTAATCAGTTCATGAGTTGACTCATCCTCTTTGCATACATCTATATATGGATCCCTCACCAAGAGATCCAGAGAGGCTGGAATTTTGTACATTGCAAAGAATTGCTGTTGATTTTGAGATAGATATCAGAGTATTGGGTGATTTATGCTTTGTTGGAGGTGAAGAGGGGATCCTATGCTGGGAGGTTGATGCTGGATCAGGAATCATCAGTTGTAACTCCTCCTGGATCTTCTTGTTTTATCAATAAAACTATTTGAGTTTCTCCTACATACTTGTATATCATTGATGTTGTTTACATTTGTATGTTTAGCTTAAATCTGATCCTAAGCTGTTTATGAATATAAATCCATGTCTTTGTGTAGTTTCCTTCTTCTGTGATCTTACAGGAACTTGGTGAAGCTGGGCAAGTAAGGGAGCAGGTAGCTGGAAGCTGTCAAAGAGGAGAGAGATTGGATCAAAGGACTAGCGTAAGACACAGGTTGGTTCATCCTATTCCTCTTCGTTTATAGTTCATAGAGGAGAATACGAAAGTAGTTTTCCCTGTTTGTTTCTGAGGTCACTGTCACATCTCAGTGGGATAGGGTCGTTCTGAATAGACACTTTTCCCGTTAACAAAATGGCGACTCCACTGGGGATCGTGTCTAGTTAGTTTGTTTGTGTTTCTCTTGTTGTTTGTTTCATAAACTTAGAAGTAGCGAATCGAACTGCATTTGCCATTAACAAATGCAAAGTAGACATCTGCTACTTCAATCCATTCACTAGATCTGTTTATGATTTGAACAGCTGATTCACAAATCATCTGATTACCCTTTGTGATAGCTCTTAAACCTCTTTTAAATCTACCCTCTGATTGTGCATTACTGATTGCTTTCACTCGGCCAAAAACCATAGATTAAACTGCAAACCGTGACCCAGAACCCGGATAGAATTCTCGTTTCTGCCCCAGCGCAGGTGCTGTGAAGAGTTCCTGCATTTCAGCGCAGTTCCCGAGAGGGCAACCTGCGTTGCAATCCAGTTTCTCTATGTAGCAGGTGCGTTGATCAGCCTAGCCTTGTGCAGCTGAGGTTCTTTGCTCAATTTTTTCAGTTTTGTCTCTGATTTTTGCAGCCTGTGATCAGTGTGTGTGTCTGTTTAAAAACCCCTTTTCTTTGCCTTAATTCCGCCTCAGTTGTATAAAAGAAACTGTATATGTTTTTGTGTGTTTGTTACGTCATTTACAGTTTCCCATTGCAAAAGTAGAATAGTCATACTGTCGTCCTTTGATTTAGATCTGTCGTAAGTGTCGATTTTGATCTTAGGAGAAAGTTTATTTGCTGTTGACAGTTGATTATGCTTTTACTTTTGCCTTTGGCTTGAATTTGTGAATTTCTAGTGTCGAAACAAGTGTTTATTTCAAAATCATAAAGTGTCGTAATCGTCTCTACCTTTTGATTTCGAAAAGAAGCTTGTTTGTGTTTTTCACTTGAAAACGAATTCAAATTTGTACAACAACTTTCTTTTTAGGCATCAATATTAAGAAAGTGAAAAACAAATACATGCACATGTGCATTTGCATATTGACAGTCTGCTTGGCTTGATTTAGGAAAAGTGCATTTACAGTGTGCTCTTTGCTCTTTGAGAAAAGATTGTGTCTTTCTTTTCCCCTTGTAGCTAGGATTTTCATTGCTGAAAAGAGATAAAAGCTTGCTTATCATCTTTAGATTGCATTTTAGGAATTACATCTACATCTCGTGGTGAACCCAAAAGGCAAACTTCATAAGAAAGATCAACTTAACAACGCTTTGTAACTTAACGCACAACATTTAGGGGTCTAGGCTAGAGACGTATTCCGGCGTCGTAAAGCCTGGTAACTGTTGTCCTCACTGATGGTTGGGTGATTCCTCCACTTTGAGACGATAAGTGCCAGTATGGACTTGTGCTCCCATGTACCGTCGAGTATATATTGGGAGACCCCTATAGGCATAAAACCTTTATCCATAGGAAGCCGTGTCAGCCGCCCTACTGATCGCAATGCACCGAACACAGCATTCGGGAAGATTGACTGTCGTACCGTAAAAAGTATTCTGCAGTTTTGCAATTGGTTTGGTACTCCCTCTACCTAGACCTCCAGAGCAGTCCCTTTCGTTCCTTTTCAGACTCCTTAACGGAAAAGGTCCATCTGAGCACTTGTCACTTCGGGCTCATTAAAAATCGAAGGAGACTAGAGTCATCTTTTGTTTTTTCTCGACTCTTAAAAACTGAAAAAACAAGTTGTGTCAAAGCGTGTTAAAATTTATTTTAAACGGAATATTCATACCCTTTTCCTACGTTGATCTTTAGGTTGAGAAAATGGAGCCTACCAACCAAGGAATTCCCCTTGGTGGAAATCCTAGTCCCTTCTCCTCTTGGGGAGATGTTGGTGCGCCCCATATGGCCACATTGTCGCTTCCAGGACTGACAATTGGCTTGCCAGTATGGCTCTTCTCAACCAATGTCGTTCAGAACGCCACTATTCCTGAACAATCGAATCAACAATTAGACGAGTCCAGAGTTACCCACCAGCCTTCTACTTCCTCTAATTCTTCCTCTCCTCCTTCCTCTTCGCTTGATGGAACTGGTAAAGCTAAAAGCCAAGTTCCTAAGGAGAAGAAAGAAAAGAAGAAGAAAGAGAAAAAGAAGAAGGAGCCGAAGGCGAATGGGGGAAAACAAGTGTCGTCTAACGAAAATCCACACACAGCACCGACCAGGCCTAAATCGCCATGTGTCATTTGCAGAGGAGACCACTTTCACAGAGATTGTCCTTGCAGCCCCGGATACTAAGGGACTGGTCTCCTCGTTTGCACAATCCGGTGTCATCAACCTCTGGAGATCATGTTGAAAGCACACCGTCAACTAGTGAAAGTGAAGCCCCAGGACAAAAAGGGAAAGCTAGATTTCCTTGTAAATTGTGCGAAGGCGACCATGCCCTCCACCGTTGTCCCTTCTTAGACGAAGCTAAAAGAGTTTTGGATGATCGTCCGGTTTCACCGTTACGACTTCCTCCTGGATATAAAAAACTCTTGCCAAGTCCGTCACTAGTTGAGAATCCAGCTGGCCCGCTCAAGTGGTCGGCTGAAGCGCCTATCATTGAAGATAAACCAACTGAATCCATACCAGACGAAAGTCAAAAGGTCGAGGCGGCAGTTGACCCGGTCTTGCCTTCAGAGGTTTTATCTTCGGATGATACAGTCACTGAAGAGAACAAGGATGACACCGTCCAAATTCTCTTCATCAACACAGACTCCGACGAACATGGGGGCAATCCACCCATTCCTTTACCGCAGGGAGGAAGTTCGTCAGAGCCATACCCGGCCGTCTACTCGGTCCCACCTCCAAGCAACCTAGTTGTATCCTTCGACTGGAATCAACTAGGCAGACCCCGTTTGCTAGCAAGCATACCATTCCGAATTATCGTTCAAATATATAGAATGGTCATGGCTGGTACCATCATAGATGAGGGAGCTTCTGTGAGTATCCTTTCCTCTATTGCTTGGAAAGCGCTTGGTTCGCCATCGTTGTTGCCTGAAATGAGAAATCTGACAGGCTTTGATAAAGGAACTAGTCGACCTTTGGGGATCCTTCCCGATGTGCCCATAACATTGAGAGGGAAGACAGTTCGCATGAATGTCATGGCCGTTCAAGGACCCTTGGATTATAATCTACTCCTTGGACGAGACTATATTTATTGCATGGGAGCCATCGTCTCCTCACTCTTTAGAGTAATGTGTTTTCCGCACGAAGGAAGAGTGGTCAAGCTCGTGGACCAGCTTTCATTTCCCGGATCACGCATAGCAAATAGTCATATACCGTCCCTAAATGGTCTCTTCACGCAAGAAGTGTCTCAATCCCCAGTCCGTCCTCCCGATGAGCGTGAGTAATTCGGAGGGATATCACTGAAACCCAGGGGGCATGCGTCCTGGTCTACTTCGGCAGGAAAACTTCGGGTATAGGGTAGGTTTCCGCGGGAGAATATGACTAGTCTGTACCCCGTCCGTGATTGGAAGAGGGGTTAGTCTAGAATAAGATTCTCTTGTCAAAGTTATGTGAGTTGGCAGAACTGAGTCACTCGCCTTTGTTTATCTCAGTAGACATCGCTGAAGAAGTGTTTTATTTGTTGTGTGAATAGAACAATCTTTGGGTAACCTGTAAGAGGTAGTACCCTTCCTGATAAAACGAATGTTTTGTCAGCTCGAATAAAGGGTGACCCTTCCTGATAAAACGAATGTTTTGTCAGCTCGAATAGAGGGAGACCTCGAAACTCTGTTTTATACCTGGGGGCATGCAAACCTTTTGGAGTGCAAGCAAAGAGCGATTATTTATCTATTTTTTGGATTAGTCGTCACCTAACTTGCATAAAGAAAGGATGTGGGGCAAAAATCTAAAAGTTGTCGTTTTTACATGAGACATTCTTATCATATGACTGGATTAATCGAGCAGTTTTAGCGCATAGTTCAAGCTCGTTAAAAAATAAACATAAGACCGAGCAAATGTTTCCACCCACATTTAAGCTCGTTAAAAAATGAACTATCCCCCGGTAAATAACCACCGTGAATGAAACATTTTCAACCATTAAAGCCTTAGTCATGTTTGCACCGTCACCTCCACTTTTCCATTGGCCGATCATTCACCTCCATTTGATTGCTTACCCATTTTGAGGAACAGCTGCGAAGAGTGATTTCACTAGCCATCCTTGTGACACTGCCGTGATTGGAAAATTCCAAACCTTACCTGGAATCAGCTGCTACCCATTTTATCACTCGTTCCTCAAAAGACGAGTCTTCTTTAAGCTCTTTTCAACTGACTCATAAAATATGAAAAGATTGCCGAGTTTTGGCCTTCCAGCTCGTTAAAGTGACAGGAAGTGCTATCCCTCCTCTAGATTTTAATCTTTTTGGACCTGAGGGATTATTGCACAAAAAGATCAAGCGCTTGTTTTGTTCGGTTCGTTAAAACAATCGAAAATTCATCCCTTCTGTATTGTTTTATACTTTTTCGGACTTAAGGGATTAGATGACGAAAAAGGAATTCCGAAGTTACCTTTACGTACCTTTTCATACTTTCTAAAAATGAAAAGGACCGAGTTATCTTTGTCGTTAGACTCGTTAAAAAGATTAATAGCGACAAACTTGTCTTTAGGCGAGAACGAGTTTCACTATCGCGAGGCTCGTCAAAACATAGCGATGGGTTTGCCCGAAGGGAAAATTATAGAACAAGCATATGTTATCCTCCTCAAGCTTGACAAAAATAAAGAGGTACTGGTCAGCAATGACTGGGGAAAAATTGGGAAGAAAACTCAAAGAAACTTTATTGGTAGCAAGTCGCTCTTGAACATGACACTTCCACTCCGTGCCTAAGTCGGGTTGGGTTGTTTCATTCACCGGTCACATCACCATGGTCACGCCATACCATCCACATTTGGGGTAAATGCTACCAATCCATCACATAAGTGTCGCCAACATGTTCAAGAGAAGTCATCCAGAGAAGTCACCCGTGTCCCATCCACTACCATACATTATACCTCATTCTTTCATGACCGCCACCCTGAACCATATATCATCAGATCGTTTTCACCTCCATCAAAATCATTTGCTCCATTCTGTGTCATTGATGTGGGATTCATTAAGGCCATCCTTTGACGGATCGCTTCTTGTCGACATCAACTCATTATCCAAGAAGTTGATCTAGGAACAACCCCTTCAGTACTTTGAAGCTTGCATGCCTCAATGGCAAGTTTCTCACTTCCGGCGATGGGTATACATCAATGACCTTCGACCGAAAGATTTTGCGTGGTGTTCGACGCCAAGTCCTTTATTCACACCACGTGAATTGTACTACAGTACCTTGAGGGTCATTATCATTATCGGTGATTCCTCTCGCGCTTGTTAACAGTTTACGTCATTGACTGGTAATCAAGCGATGTCTTTCCATGTTCGACTTCAAAACATTTCTCACATGGATCGACTTGTACTTCGAGTGAAGATCGGACGAGATTGAAGACCCCGGATCTAGTTTCATCCATCCGGGCTGCGATATATATTCAGGAAAAATAAAGACATTGAAATGTACAGCATTACAGCACAGATAATCATCCTACCAAAAGGATGATGACTCCATCAGAATCATCAGTCTACCATCAGACGATTGTCTGTCCTATGTACATGAAAATGAATTTATAAAGTTGAGCATGGGAATTCCCACCTCAGCTAGATCATGAAAACAGTATGAAGATAATGTATTGTATTGTATCTTATTACAGGTCTCCTCCCAGCATTGGAAGAACTTCAGATCCTCCTAATAAAGCATTTCACCCGATAAATGGCCTCATACTTTAGGGGGCAACTGTTATAGACATTTTTGTGCCTTACAGCTCTAAGCATGAAATGTCCATAAACCAAGGGATCCTAAGTCCCTAAAAGTGTTGTTCCAGTTCCTAAAGAAACAAGGTCAACAAATTACAGCTTCTCCCAGAAGTTCTCCACCAGAAACTGCTCAGAACTAGTCAAATCAGGATCATTTCAGCTGCTCCACTAGCCAGCTGCGTTGCAAAGCACCCAAATACACTAGCTGGGTGCGTTGCAACGCACCTAAATGCACTACCAGGGTGCGTTGAGCGGGAAATGACAAGTGGCAGAGTCATTCCACGAGATGGAGAGACAATGGAAGCTTCCAGAATCTTCCCCAATGACACTTGCCTCACTGAATTCGACCAGTGATGAGTAAGAGGCTCTCAGTCTCCAAGTGGAAGCAAGAACTGACAGAGAGAAGCCACTAATCAGTTCATGAGCTGACTCATCCTCTTTGCATACATCTATATATGGATCCCTCACCAAGAGATCCAGAGAGGCTGGAATTTTGTACATTGCAGAGAATTGTTGTTGGTTTTGAGATAGATATCAGAGTATTGGGTGATTTATGCTTTGTTGGAGGTGAAGAGGGGATCCTATGCTGGGAGGTTGATGCTGGATCAGGAATCATCGGTTGTAACTCCTCCTGGATCTTCTTGTTTTATCAATAAAACTATTTGAGTTTCTCCTACATACTTGTATATCGTTGATGTTGTTTACATTTGTATGTTTAGCTTAAATCTGATCCTAAGCTATTTATGAATATAAATCCATGTCTTTGTGTAGTTTCCTTCTTCTGTGATCTTACAGGAACTTGGTGAAGCTGGGCAAGTAAGGGAGCAGGTAGCTGGAAGCTGTCAAAGAGGAGAGAGATTGGATCAAAGGACTAGCGTAAGACACAGGTTGGTTCATCCTATTCCTCTTCGTTTATAGTTCATAGAGGAGAATACGAAAGTAGTTTTCCCTGTTTGTTTCTGAGGTCACTGTCACATCTCAGTGGGATAGGGTCGTTCTGAATAGACACTTTTCCCGTTAACACACTCACCTTAAGGTTGCGCATAGCTCCAATAAGTACACCAAGCCCCTAGGAGCTCCTATAGTTTAATGTCCAACTCAAGCGGGACCCTCATAAGAGGGTCTTTCCACGACACCAAGTCTCTCTCAGAAGGTTAATAATTTTACCTTCCCCAAGGGCTTCGTGAGGATATTTGCGACCTACTCATCAGTCCTGATGTGATAGAGCCTTATTTCTCCCCGTTGTACCATATCTCGGATAAAGTGGTACCTGATATCAATGTGCTTGGAGCAGTCGTGGAACGCGGTATTCTCTAAAATGAGAATCCCACTCTAGTTGTCGTAGAATATCGTGGTGGTATCCAACACGTGCTCAAATAGCTCACTGAAGAGCTTCCTCAATCAAACAGCTTCACAATAAGTCATACTAGATGCAATGTATTCGGCCTCGGCGGTGCGTAGAGAAACTGATTTATGCTTCTTGTTCATCGAAGAAATTGAAATAGACCCTAATGCAAAGCAATATCCAGACATGCTCTTACGATCCACCACACTGCCAGCCCAGTCAACATTAGTATATCCATGTAGACTCAAATTCTCGACAGTGTATCTCAGTCCATAGTTGATTATGCCACGGAGATATCTCGAGCTATTCTTAGTATTAATCCAATGTATGTGATGAGGCTCGACCATAAATTGACTCAACATATTCACAGTGAAGCATATGTCAAGATGGGAGTTTACCAAGAACATCAGGGCCCCCACAAGTTGTCTATATTCAAAAGGATTTTACAATTCAGGCCCAACATCACTTCCACATAACTTCTTGAAGTTGAGTTCCATCGGAGTAGTCACAGACTTGCAATCCACCATCCCACGACTCTCAAGCAGCTTCACAATATATTTTCCTTGGGAAAGGAAAATATCTCCTGGCTTTTTCCAGACCTCCTAGCCTAGGAATTAGTGCATCAAACCTAGGTCCTTCATCTCAAACTCAAAAGCCAACTCCCTCTTGCATTGATAAATGAGAGGGTATGCACCTGTCAAAAAGAAATCATCCACATAAAGGACCAAAATGAGAAGCATGTCCTTTTCAACCTTGAAATATAGGTTAGGTTCAGCTTCGCTCCTTGTAAATCCCATCTTCATAAGATAGTTATCAATCCTCGCATACCAAGCCCTAGGGGCTTGCTTCAACCCATAGAGGTATTTCTTCAACCTGTATACATGTGCCCTTCGATCTTTAACTTCGAACCCCTCAGTTTGTTCCACGTAGACTTCTTCCTTAAGCGAGCTATGCAAGAAAGCAGTTTTAACATCCATTTGGTGTAGGCTCGATCCTTGAGAGGCAGCGAGAGAAATAATAGATCGGATAGTGGTATATCTGGAAATTGATGCAAATATCTCGTCATAGTCCACTCCTTCCTTTTGAGAGAAGCCTCGAGCAACGAACCTAGCCTTGTATTTTTTAGCACTCCCATCATATCCATGTTTTATTTTGTAAATCCATTTAGAAGTGACCATAGACTTGTCCTTGGGTCTAGGAACCACATCCCAGACATCATTCTTCATGATTGATTTGTACTCCTCATTCATCGCATCCTTCCATACTTGGTGTTTCACGGCCTCTTCGAACGTACATGGCTCATATTAAACAATAGTACTCATATCACCTACGTACCCTTGGCACGTGTTCGGATTCTTACTTTCACGAAATGTCCCTCTTGTAGCAATATGTCTTTCAGCATCTTCGAGAGTGTCTTTAAGCCACAAAGGTATTTTCCTTGAGGTAGAGGAATTGCCAGTAGATTGATTAATGGGATCCATCAATCCTTCAACATCAGGAATTGGTTCATCTAACAGAGATTCATCTTTTTTTCCTACAACATCATCATTGTCCTTCGTTGGGATAGGGATATCTTTGGATTTCCCAAGGGAAAAATCTTCATTGAAAGTGACATCATGGCTTATTTCCACTTCTCTTTGACCAGGAACATAGATTCTATATGCCTTCGAATTTTCACTGTAGCCCACAAATGTTCCTTTCTTCCCAAATGCTTCTATCTTGTTTATTTTCTCTTTAGGCACATCAAAATATACAGGACATCCAAATATTCTAAAATGAGAAACATCAAGTTTCTTACTAGTGAAAACTTCTTCAGGTGTCTTGAAATCCAATGCTTGATGCAGGATTCTATTTTTAACATATACAACAGTGTTAGCAGCTTCTCCCCATAAGAACTTCGATAGGCCTTGGTCATGAAGCATGGCACGAGTGGCTTCTATGATTGTTCGATTCTTACTTTCAGCAACACCATTTTTCTTAGGTGTGTATGCAATGGTTGTCTCCATATTAATTCCAACCTCTTTGTAAAAGTCATTGAATTCGTTTGATTCATATTCGTTTCCATTATCAATCCTCAATATTTTTATCTTCTTCCCTGTTTGATTTTCAACCAAGTCTTTGAAATAACGAAACCATTTGAACACTTCGTCCTTCTTCTTCAAATAATAGTTCCATGTTTTGCAAGAGAAGTCATCCACAAAAATTGCATAGTATAAGTATCCTCCCAGTGATGTTACGAGAAACATACCAGATAGATCAGAATGGACCAATTGAAGAATGTCAGTAGTTTGACTTTCACTTGAAGGGAATGGTCCCCTTGTATGTTTTCCAGCTGCACAACCCTGACAAACACCTTCATGATCTATGTTGAATTCGGGCATACCTGTGACCATCTTCCTTACCCTAGATAAGCCTTTGTAATGAAGGTGGGAAAATCTTCGGTGCCATAATTCAGATTAAAGAGAAGTATCACAAATCATAGCTCCCAAAGGACTTCCTCCAACTTGATAGAGACCTTCAACCCTAAATCCAAGTGTAAATGTATCTTTAGGGTTTCTTTGCCAAATACATACCTTTCCATCAATGAATGTTACTTTTAAGCCTTTATCTTCCATTGTGGAAATATATACCAGGTTCTTCTTCAAATTGGTTACATACAATACTTCTTGTAGATGAAGGGTTTGACCTTGATTTAAGCGAAGAGTGATAGTCCTTATCCCTTTCATAGGTTAGGTGGCATTGTCTCCAAGTATGATCTCCAAATTAGTCTTCTTTTCAATCAAATTTAAGATGGCCTCCTTATACCCAATGAAGTGCCTTGAGGCACCACTATCAATCAACCAATGATCCAAAGTGTCCAGAGGGGAGGCAATAGTGAGGGCAGAAATAAGATAAAACTCTTTTTGTTTTTATACAACGTTAGTTTCCTCATACCTTGGATTTCTCGTCCTTTTGGGAGGCCGACCATTACCATATCAAGCAGCGGGAGCATTCCTTTTTCCTTTGTTGTTGAACGTGTTGTTCCTTTGATTTCCATTTCCTTTGAAATTGTTGTGATTATTATTGTTGTGATCCCATGGAGTATCCTTCTTGCAAGGACACTCTCTAGCATAGTGGCCAAACCTATTGCAATTATAGCACATTCATTTTCTTCCTTATTTGATTCTCGGCTTGAATCCTTGACCTTCTCTCTTTGGACAAACATTGTTCTTCCTCTTTACATGAGTGGAGAAAGCAGTAGGTTCATTTCCATTTGAAAGCTTGTCTTTCTCCATCATCCTTGTCTCTTCTTGTGTGCATCGAGCCAATACTTCATCAAAACTAAGAATCATGTCATTATTAAGAATAGTGGTGTTAAACACATCCCATGCTCTTGTGAGACCTCCAAGAGAAATGAGAGTGAGCTCCTTGTATGCAACAACTTCTCCAATAGATAGAAAATCATTCTTGATTTCGGTAATCCTCATGAAGTAGGATTAAATAGACTCTCCTCTATCCATATTGATGTCCTTCAACTTGTTTTTAAGAAAGAGGATTTGATTTGCATTGTTTACTTTGAACATCCCAACTAGCTTATCATACATCTCCTTAGATGTTTCCAAATCATAAATATAGGCAACCAAATGCTTTTGAATGGAATCAATGACAACTCTTTTAGCTTTGACCTCACCTTTCTTGTATTTCATCTTTGCAGCATTTGGTGCATTTGAAGGAGGCTCCACCACTCTTCCCTTTACATAGTCCACAACATCATTCTCTTCCAAAGTCAAATCAAAAGTCATCTTCCATGCATGATAGTCGGATTTGTCCTTGAGCTTATCCTCATATTTGAAGTATGATGTAGTCGTCATTGAAGCTAGACCAATATTCTTGTCCAACAACTCTTCTCTTAGTGATTTCTTTTCTCTCTCTTGCTTGGGCTTTGTCTTCACCTGCCTCTGATACCATGTTAATTTTAGATAGCAATGGTATGTTCTATGCTTAGCACAATTCTTCAATGTTCCTTAAGCATATGAATAGAAATTTCAATTTAGATTTCCAGTAGCAATCACATTAACCATTAATCACATTGGCAGTAAAAGTAGATAGAACATAAAACAATATGCAGAATGCAAGCTAAGACAAGAGGACACCATATTTGGTGGATGCCAAGGAAAAACCCCAATGTGGGGAAAACCCTTTGATCAATTCTTCTTATTATTATATCAAAAAGTTCAACAGAAAGAGAGAGTACAAAAGTCAAATTGGCTTTCCCAATTCAAAGTCAAAATAGCCCCTGTCAATTTCTACAGTCAAACTTCAGCCCTAACCAAAAATTCAACGCTGGTCAAACCAGCAATAAATCATCCTCAAAATAGCTCGGTCATCCCCAGTCAAACTTGTCCTGATCAGGAGGTCAAAGTTAGCCCAAAACAACTCAATCAAACTCGATCAAAGGAGAGAGAAAAACTGATGTAATTTTATGCGGTCAAACTGCCCATATTCCCTCAATTTGTGTGCCCATAAATTCAGCCTATAGAGACAGAAAAGATCCTCTAAAAATCGCAGTCAAAGTTGGTCAACAACCCCTTGATCAATGCTAGTCAAATTTGGTCTTTTGCCTAAAATTTCGGTCCTGCAATTCAGCCTAGAAAACTCGTCCTTCTTGCCACACGTGTGAGAGAGAAAAGTTGCCCAATAGCTATACGAACCAATGAGAGAAAGGAGAGAAGAATGTGTGAGTGATGATGGTGCCAAATGAGGTGTAAAGTCACATGTATTTATACAATTCGTTGTGGCTGAAGAGACACATCTATTGGGTTCCTTGAGCCTACATGATAATGTGGTCGACTTGAACAATTTGCACGTGTGGGAATAAATTCAAAATCACACTTCCGCTTGTCCAAATGAGATTATTTTTATATCAATTTTGGTCCTCTCAAAAAGAGGAATTTAATGCAATAATCATCTCCATCAAATGAGTTGTCCCGAGGTGGAATTTGGCCCTAGTTGTCAGTTTTAACAATAATAGAACCAGTTGTCAAGGCCATTATATCACACATGTTGTAACCTCATAATAGAAAAAATGATATATTAGCAGCATCATTTTTTTATTTGGGAATCCATTCTAATGTTTTAGTTTATAATCTAATCGAGTCACCATTTTTTTCAAAGTCAAAATTACAACATTATGCCACCATGGTATTAAATCTATGTAAAGTTGTAATTAAAAAATTTAATACCAACTCTATTATCAAAAAGTGTTGCTTCCAAACTTGATTTTTTTAATTTTCGGTTAAAATTACTTTTTGAAATCATGATATTAACCATCGATATTGTTGCAAACAGAAAACTCAAAATGAAAAAGGGTGTTACCAATGCACCCTCATTTTGTCTAAGGTTAAAACTATAACTCATTTGAAATTGTGGCATTTGCAACTAGTACCATAGTAAACAAAAACCCTAAAATCAATTCTCAAACCAAAAAGTGGCGATGCTAGTAGCATCCACTTTTTTATTTCAAGAAAAAAATTGCATTCTATGGGATACATTGGTCTTGACAACTAGTGCCACTAGAAATCAAAACCTCAAAATCAATGCTTGAATCAAAATGTGGTGCCACCTACAAAACAATTTTTTGTTTTGGATCTAAAGTTGTTACACTAAGGAAATTTTGATTTTTTTTAAATACACATTTTAAATTAAAATTAAAAATTCAAACTTTTCTTTAAAAATAAATATATCAAATATTAAATAATAATAATAATAATAATTAAAAGAGGGTCAAGTGCAATCTTGGAATCACATTTCCTCCACTCTTTCTTACCCCTCCTTGCTTGTCTCACACTATCCCTTGCCTTTTACCCCTTCACATCACTTCTTTTGGTGGTGAGTGCAAGTGAGACAAGGAGAGGGAGTAGAGCTAGGGGCAATTCCATTGCCCCTTTTCTAAAACGATTTAAATGCCTTTTAAATAATTTTTTATATTTAATTTTTTAAATAAATTGATATGTTTACATTTACATACCGATTGATTTTCCGAATTACATAATCAAATTCTTTTGGTCGACCACATTTTTTCAGTTTATATATATATATATATAGTCAATTGGGATTATCTTGGGTAGTTGGACAGAATGATTGTTATCTTCCCCATCTAGGTTCAAATCTTAGCTAGTGACATGGTGAGTTATAATGCCTTTACAAATAACGTTATAATGGCTTAATATTGTTGTATTGACTTTAAGCCTTATGAACTCTTAAATGAGTATACATGTGAACTAGTCTAGTACCAACAACCTCACTCTAACCCTCGAGCTTAGAGGGAAGCTAATTTCTTTCCTCGAAATATACGTGTATGTATATGAAAAAATTTAAAGAAAATTATTTTTATTTTTTATTTGAAATACTAATTTTTCAATTAAAAAAATGTTGCAATTAGCACCACAATTTGATTAAGTGTTGATTTTGAAGTTTTAGTTCATAATAGAGCCGGTTGTCAAAGCCACTATATCACACATGTTGTAACCTCAAAAAAAAAAAGGGAGCTATTAGCAACATCACTTTTTGAATCAGGCATTCATTGTAAAGTTTTTGTTTATAATCTAATTGAATACCCAAATTTTTAGTTGAAAAATAAAAATTATGTAAAGTTGCAATTAAAAACTTTAACATCAACTCTATTATCAAAAAGTGGTGTTTCTAAACTCATCCATTTTATTTTTTTTGGTTAAAATTACTTGTTTAAAATCATGACCATAATAATCGATATGTTGCAAACAAAAAACTAAAAATGAAAAGGACCCTCTTTTTGTTCAAGGTTAAAAGTACAACTCGTTTGAAACTATGGCCTTTGCAATTGGTACCATTGTAAACAAACACTTTAAAATCAATTCTCAAACCAAAAAAATGGTGATGATATTAGCACCCACCATTTTTATTTCGGAAAAAAATAAATAAATAAATAAATAATAATAAAAAGACCCATTCTTCCCGAAGCCCTTCGGGGTCGATCAATCAAGATTTTTCCGTGGATGTAGTGCCACCCGTTGACCAGGGTGTCTGTGAACCACAGCGTATATATATATATATATATATTATTGAATGCAATGACATTGACAATTGTCACTAAGAACCAAAACCTCAAAATCAGTGCTCAAATCAAAATGTTATGCTACTTGCAACGCAATTTTTTTGTTTCCAAAACCTCAAAATCAATGCTCAAATTAAAATGTGATGCTACCAGGTAACACAATTTTTTTGGATCTAAAATTGTTACACTAAAGAAAAATTAATTTTAAAAATTAAAACCTCTTAAAACTTTTTTTAAGAGATAAAATTAAAAACAAAAATAAAAAAATTACTAGCTTAAAACCAAAATAAAAATCAGTACTAAGTGCATTTCCTAAAATCGCCTTGGCGCTACTCTTTCTACCCTTCCCACATGATTAACCCCATCCCTTGCCCTTTCACACTTAGCGGGTGAAGGGGGAAAGAGAGGGGGAGCAAGTCCAAGGACAATTGCATTGTAAAAGTTGTTTAAAACATTTTTTAAATCATTTTTAATATTTATTTTTTAATAAATTTTAGTTGCGTCGTATTATTATTATTATTATTATTATTATTAAAATTGCAATTTTATGACACATATATGTTGCACCAGCTGTTGTTGATGCGAGGGTTGATTTTGATACTTTGGTTCGTAATAGAACCAGTTATCAGCGCTACTATATCACACATGTTGTAACTTCAAAATAGAAAAATGGTCTATTAGCAGCATTACATTTTGATTTTGAGATTCATTGTAAAGTTTTTTTTGATAACCTAATCAAATGTCATGGCTATGGTTTCAAACAAGTTGTAATTTTAACCCTAATTAAAAAATGGGTACTATATTTTCATTTGGGGTTGATTTAAAGTTTTTGACTGTGACATTACAAACCATAATTGCAAATTTCTTTAAAGTTCCAACTTAAAAAAAAAAAAACAAAAAACAAAAAAAAAAAAAATAGATGTTATTGTAATATCACTTTTTGAAATTTGAATTTAAAAAACTAGTGAATTTAACTTTTGAAAAAACAATGACTCAGAAAATTTATTGTCAAAATGATAATAGTATTACCTATTTGATATCATCTTTCATTATCCATCATAAAAAGTAGGTTTCATTGAAATCTACAAACTTTAAAATTTAATAAAATCGCAAATATTCTAGCATGAAACATAGATAATTAATTGAACAAAAATGCAATGTGGACATATATTCATTTTAATTTATAGGGGCATTCTTCTAGAAAATATTGAACTTCAAATTTATTAATGTGATTCTAAAAGTTTGATTTTTTAAAGACTTTTTTAATAATCAAAACCAAATGTAAGTCGTGGATGTTTCCAACAAAATAGTGCCACCTATTATGTCATTTACATTAAATATAAGCTTGAAGTTGTTGGAGATGTAAAGTTTGTCCTTCACAAGAGGAAACATTTAAAAATGTGGTTGATATAATTAGATTATTTTTCAAATAGTTAATTCATCAAACACTTATTATAGCATCATTTGAGATCATCAAAACACTCAAATGGTCATTATATTAATCATTTATTGTGATTATTCACCTTAATGCATGCCTAAAGACCCTGTTGCAACCCATGCAATCAATGTGCTCTTTCCCTAAAAAATGAACATTTATACCCCTTCCTCTTCACAAAAGGTGCACATAGATTAAAAAGTGGATTAAAAAAATATAAAATGCATAAAAATCACGGACTCCTAAATGAGGTTTATGGAACTCGTATGCATATATCTTCTAAAACTCATTACCAATTACCTCAACAGGGTCACAAAGGTACAAAGAGAGGTCTAATGTTGGGGGAAACGATAGAACTAGCATAATTTGTAGAGCTACCAGTATGTTGTCTTCACACTAGAGCAATTAGAGGTGAATTTTATTATGCTTTTTTATGACTTTCTAAGGGTTGGAACTAGCATAATTAGTAGAGCTACCATAATGGTATCCTCACACTAGAGCAATTATAGGCGATTTTTAATGGAAAATCCTTGTTTTCTAAATCATATCTTCTTCTCTTGGATTTGAGGCCTAAAACTCCCAATTTTTCCTCTACCTCTTACATCAAGAAGAGTCAAAGTCCAAAAGTTGTCTTAAGTGGCTTGAGATAAGAGGAACTTAGATGATGATTCGGAAGGTGCCAAGAACAAGACATCAAGTATACTTTTGTTTGGTCATTTTCATCAATAAAAACATATCTCTTCTTTCCTTCCTCTAAATACAATGGTTTTTATTCTATAGTTGATTTCAATTTGTGTTACATTGTGTGCACTAATTTTCTCAATTTGTTCATTAAAAATAGTTATACTCACATTTTTATAACTAATTGCATTGAGAAAGTTTGTTGTCTCTTTGTGTGTGTATTTTAGGACTTGGATCAAACTGAGACAGGCAAAACTAGATTAACGTTGGATCAGATTAAGGACGAGCACAACCAAATTCACATTCAGGATTCACTTCAAATCAACTATCAAAATGAGAGATGTCATTTTTCTAACCAAAAGTTAATAATAATTAGTCAAAATCTAATATTAGAGAATGAAGTATATTTTTCTTCAACTCACAATGTGATGGTTCCGCTGTAGCTATCAAGATAATTTTATCCACAACAATACTCTAATATAGAGGGAATCGGTGCATGCATTGAAGCATATTATATAAAAGTATATAAACATCATACAATTATTCTAAAAATGTCACGAGTAAGCCAATTTTGTAGAGAGATTTTATATGAAAAAATTTCACTAAGCATTTGGTAAATTTGATGAAGGGGAGTCAAAAGTCCTCATTTTTAATCAGCTATAAAATAAGCGAACAAAATATTGTAAGTAGAGTTCTATTCAATTTTATTCATTTTTCATATTGTTAAGTTTTGTTCAATTCAAACAAGACCAAAACCCAATAGTATAGTTTTCTTATTAATGGAATTCAAGCTACCATGTAGTGAGATTTTTGGCCAAATTTAACTCAGGTCTCCAAAAATGGGGATGGTTTTTAAGTGTCCCTTTCCGTAGACCTTTGGTATCATAATACATATGTTTGACTTTTGAATATATTTATATTCCAACATATTGACGACTTCTTTTTTTGTAAGTTAAATTTTGCATTATCTCAAAATTTCAAAATACAACATCCCAATTAGCGTAGTTCATACTATTATCGGTCTCAATATGCGACAGGGAAACCAAATTTCCAAATTTCTTGACCAATAATTTAATAGCAAGTATCAAAATAAAGTATCTATTATTGAAAACAACTAGAACTATCAGAGATTGAATTATATATGTTTGACTATATGCAAGTAATTGTTCCTTCTAGACTCGGAGGTCAAATGAGCTTGCATGCAAGCCCTAGTCAATCCACTTCAATTCTAGAGGCAAGCGACCCAATCTTAGGAAAAGGTCGAGGGTCACGCCATGGTTCTGCAAACTTTCCTCCAACCACAAGCCCAACATTGCCAAACAACCGAGGCAATAATCTCACCGGCAACAGGGAAGGATTCCAAGCACACAACTTCTGAAGAGAAGAGTTCAGTTCACAGGACAAGAGAACAAAGGGAGACTTACAGGGAAGGAGTCCAAGCACACAACATCCAAAGAGAAGAGTCTTGGTTCACAGGACAAGAGAACAAAGGGAGACTTACATGGAAGAAGTTCAGGCACACAACTTCCGATGAGAAGTGTCTCGGTTGACAAGACATGAGAACGAAGGGAGACTGACCATCGTAGAAAATGAGGAATAAAAGTGTGTTGTGTGTAGGGGGCAAGTTGGCCACACCACCCGCCCTCTTAAATGCTGCAAGACGCAGCAACATAGCACCACCCTACCCCGCCACCGCCACCCTCCCCCCCACCTCCTTTGCTATGTCGATTATCACCCTAATTGGGGGAAGCATATTTACTTTTGACTTTTCTAAGATGCGTTCAATTATTTCATGCAACAATTGTGTCATCCCCATTCTTCAATTACTACAGTGGAATTTAATCTCGCTATAATGCTCTATAAAGATCCATCAAGAAATTAATCACAGACTAGGGTATTTATTCACCAAAATTTGCCAAAGCATTATATGGAGCAGCATGCTTGCTCAAACAAAATGAGCCAAAAAAGAGAAAAATGTTCAAGAGATTTGAAATTTGCAATAACAAATATATTGTTGAAATGGCTTCGAATTTCCCTGTTGTATCACCTTAATCCATGAAGAATATTTTACCTTTGCTTATGCACTAGACAAAAAAGCGCTTGACTACATGACTAGAGAGTTGGGTGCTTGGTTACCTCAAAAAATATATAAAATTTAATGGAAAATAAGTATACTTTTTAAATATGGCTGGAAGATTGGATGCTTGGTTGCATGAGAAAATAGACAACTAGAAGATTGGATGCTTGGTTATATGAGAAAGAAAATATACAAATATTGAAGGAAAATAGGTACACTTTAAAATAGAATCATCTTAATTTTAAATTTTTTTGTATTAAAAAATACATTTTAAATTTTTTTAATCCATTTTGATATTTATTAAATTTAAAATAAATATCATTATAAATAAATATTGAGTTAAATATATTTGTAGTGTACATGTTTGACCTTATAAACGTATATATAAATAAAGACTTCTCTGAATCATATTTCTCGGAACAATTAAAAAACAGTAAAAATACGAAGTGTGAAATATATTTCAAATTTTAATATTAAAAAACAATTTAAAAATAATAAAAATGAAAACGAAATAAAGAGCAAAATAAATAATAATAATAAAATTATCCAATATTCTATAGGAAACAATTCAAATATATTATATATAATGCATGGAAAATGTTCTAATTAAGGAGAAAAAAAATTAAAAACAATAAAAATAGAATAAAGTTAAGACGATGAGGAAAAAAATATTTTAAAAGAATTGATTAACTTTAGTTTCGAATTAAAGTTGGATCTTTGCAGCGAACTATTAAAATTCAACTTTTTCGTTTTTTTAATTGAATTGTACTTTCACTTTTAAAAGAAAGAAATCGACGAGCATGGCCTAATTTCTCATATAATGATTGTGAAATGCTCACTTTTGCATTTCAATGTTGGGAGAAGATGCATGTATATGATGTCTCTGTCGATTCTTGCAATAATCTATCCATGGATATTCTTTAGATTTGACATTTTCACTGAATCTACAATTGAGAAGTCCTGTCAATTTCAGTATCCATTCTCCTCCATCATATTTAATGTGGGGGCATCGTTGAACAATCAAAAGAGCATCCAAAGCATTGTGTTTCAATTGTTGCTTGTCGTTACATTGTTTTTCCTCTATGACATTGATGCCTCTAACTGCTATCCTTCAAAAAAGGCATCCAAAGCATTGTGTTTCAATTGTTGCGTGTCGTTACATTGCTTTTCCTCTATGACATTGATGTCTGTAACTGCTTTCCTATCCTTTCCTGATATTGATGTCCATAACCACTTTCCTACATGGTTTGACTTTCTATCCCACCAGGTCTCCAAGCCAATTTCTCCAAAAATATTTATGTCTATAGCCACTTTCCTACATGGTTTGACTTCCTAACCCACCATGTTTCCAAGTCAATTTCTCAAAACAATGCTAGTTTTCTATCCCACCAGATCTCCAAGCCAATTTCTCCAAAAATATTTATGTCCATAACCACTTTCCTACATGGTTTGACTTCCTAACCCACCATGTTTCCAAGTCAATTTCTTAAAACAATGATAGTGGTACGTCTGCTTTAATGTAAATTCTTACCAGCTGGGAATAGAATGCTTAATCTCATTGCCATTTGTGTTCTTGGAGCAGCGAAAGAAGAAAGTACAAAGCATTTTCTTGTGATCGACACACTTCTCCACGCCACTGATCAATATTCCTTTCTTTTCAGTATGAAAATCTGCTGTCCATAAAAATCAGTCATTTGCTTCAAGGTTTACTGGTAAGCTTCCAAAATCTGTACTCTTTTATTAAGTTGCTTCATAAACACACAGAAGGTCCGCTGTCACTTTACATAGCCTTCAGAATAGGTCAGTATGAGAATCTATCCCATCAAAATTATCCAAAACATGCACTCAGCCACATATCCCTTTTTGACATGGTGGACCAGAGAGAGGTTAGAAACTGTGGATGGCGTATAATCTTCCAACCACCTGTTGACCTAAGCATTGTATCAAACGTATAAAAAGAACAAGCCAAAGTCATCCATACCTCTAGCCAGAGTAATCAAAGATTTAACTTTAAAACATCTCCCTAATCAGGGTTTATCTATCCTGCATTTTGAATGTTTGGTTCGAAGTTGCTTTTTAATTCTCCCAGCTCTCCAGGGTTTCTCGTCTTTCCTCGTATGTTCTTATCTGCCCTCCCTTCCGAGGAAAGATCCTGGTGTTTGAATAACCTAACACTCTTTTTCTGTAAGATGGAAGGGATGTGTGTCCTCCTGAAAGACTTTGTTTCCCTCTTCATGTTGAACTGTCTTGCCCTAGTTCTCCTATATGTATCCATTGTCGTATAGAGTTGTACAAACCCTAATCTGCATTACCATAGTTGAATCCAAATAATTTCAGAGTTGTACCTCTTCCTCCCAATATGGAACGGGACAATTAGGAAGTCTCACCCAAACTGTGGTTCAAGAGATACACAAGTTAGCCTAATTGTAATTGGAAATCCAGGGTATTATAGAAAGAACATCCATTTCCCAGAACCAATTGAAAAGAAACACAAGGTACGCTTAATTAAAATTGGGAATCCAAGGCATCACAGAAAGACCGTCCCTCTCCCACAACCAAGGGTTGCCTTCAATAGACTGTCTCTTATCTCTTCACAATTTTCAAGTTAACTATTTCTTTCAACCATAGGCAAAAAAACACATAATGCCAGTGATTTGTCAACCATGTTACCAGCGCATCTAAGTTTTGCCACGGAGCATCAAATCTAAAAATTAAAACAATTTTCCATAAGCTTGAAGATTTGTTCTGGTTACCTTGAAAGAAACTTGATGAACTAATGTAGTCTCTGGCTTTTATATGAAAATTTTCCTGATAATGCTTGGGGATTCTTGGCCCGGGGATAACAAAAATCATTACTGTTGCCCAAACATGTGCCAACTCCAATTGTAAGACTGCTTTTGCAGTGACTGTGAAATGTATGCATCCTCTTCAACTAACTAGTAAGGCTGAAGTAACGATGCACCAAGGATGCAATCAAAAGAAGCAAACAAGCAATAGGCTTTGCTATAGCAATATCTATTATCACTTTTTAAAAAGATAATATAGAAAACGTAGGGCTCTCGGTCAGTTCCAGAAGTAGAATTTTTTTTTCAAAATGTAAAGACTATAAAGTACAAAACAACATAGCTGTTCCTAAAGGCGTATTCCACTAAAAGAAAATGAATAAATCAAGTATTCTGGAAACTAAATTGAGTATATCCATTTTCTGACTCCGACTACTGTGTAATTGTTAACTCAAAGAAAACAAAGGTGCCATCAAGCTTACGTTTTATTAATTTTTAGAGAAACGAAAACAATCAAGTTTTTGCAAATAATCAACGAGTTAAAGAATTAATAGCTGGACATGAAGAAACACCTGCAAAAGGATGCCTTGTGACAATCAGAATTAGCCTTAACTAGCATTGCTTGGGTGTGATTTTACTGTCAATCACCTGTTGCCAAAATATAAATAGGGTTTTGGAATTTCAGCTGACTAAGTTCAGGGCCCAAACATAACTCTGCTTATTAGGTGCCCAAGTTTTCACTACAGGTTTGGGGTTCTGCACTGGCTGCTTACTGATAAAATACAGCGATCATGCATATAATTATAGGCCCTCTAACATTCAGGTTAAATTTATTCTTACCACATTTATATAAATATCCAATTTCGATCCACCAGTTGTGCCATGAGAACCCTTTTTTACCATGCATGATGAAAGCATATATGTCATATACAGTTGAATATAGAATACACTACAATGTTTAATAATATTATTGAAGGAAAAGTGCCCGTTTTGTTAATCCTGAGATGCATACCTCCATCACATGAAACATAAAAGTTCACAAGTTAAATTTCTTTCAGGTAAGGAACGGAATAGTATTTCTGTGAAGAAAGCCTTTTTTCATACGACATAGTAGCAGTAGGCAGCACTTTTAACATGGTGAGAACAAACAACCAATATGACATTTATATTTGACACCACATTCAATAATAATAAATATAGAACTCTCGAAAGGAAGATGCAAAAAGCTTGAAAAAGCATAATCCTTGGGAGTCTACAAGCTGGTATAAATGGTGTTCTATCTTGTATCCTGCATCTCATAATATTGCAATTAAAACTTGCAGTGACAGATCTTGACATATTACCTTGTAGTTGATACAAAGTTGGGATCCTCTTTCACTCAGACAGAAACTCTATTGAAGTGAAACAGTAACCTGCTTTCAGGGTGATAAAATCATCAATTTAGGCCTTAAACAGTGCCATACAACCAACGAAGATGGGATATGGATGATAACCTTCTTCAGATTTCATTGCCAAAAACACAGCACTGGGTAAATGTTTAGAAAAAATGTCCTGCTTAACAATACTGTAAGTTGCTAAATGAAAAACATACAAAGCACTTGGCCCTGTTACCCCATCCAAACTCCACGTCTAAAACCCCTTGTCTGTCACTCACCCCTGTTGAGAAGACTCTTCTTGTTGCCTAATTAAATTAGAAAAACAAGACACTGCTCATTATTACAATATCTATACAGGTACAATCCCAAATCTTCTCCAGTTAAAAGAATGAGTCAGTATGATGTATTATGGGCAGTTCTACCCAGTCAAGCTTGAGTTATAATGACAAGACTCTATACAGAAATACCAAACTACATTCACACATTAGGCCACTACCAAATCCATTGAGGTTGAGCAAGAACGAACAGTAAACTGGAACTCAATTTGCAGTCTATGATGTAGTGGGATCCTTCCCATCAACCCCTTTTTAATGTCAATCTGTAACTCCCGCAATGGAAGTGCTGCCCAAAATCCCTTGATAAACTCTTTGCATGACTCCTTCCCCTTACAAACCAACCTTTCTTTACAGTCTCTTTTTTCAACAATCTCAGATGAATCTGTCTCTTTATCTTTAGGAGTTTCCTTTTGTGGTCTATTCCCATTGGCTGCTGGTGAAGGTTTTGAAATGTCTACAGGTATAGATTTCAAATTCTCTGTTGGTGCAGATTGATGTGTGCTGCCACACTTTTCGTCTTCCAACTTCTGTTCTTCTGGCAACTGATAGACAGTTGTCTCCTTATCAAACTTCAAGACATAAGCCTGGTTGCACCCTTCAAACAATCTTTCTCCTAGGGTGTCAATGATGTAGTATGCCTCCTTTTCAACCTTGAGCACAAAAAAATGGTCATTCCAGCTGACAATATAAATCTGTGGTTCACTGTTCTCAGCCTCCTCAGTACATGCACTAGTAATTTCTTCCCAGATATTGTCAAAAGACATAGCCCCTTGTAGAAATTCAAAGGAATCTCCCATTCCTTCATCTTGAAAGAAACCAACAAAGGACTTCCCTGGGGCCACAGAAAGAGGACGTACCTTTGCCTGTAATACTGTCTCCAGATCAAAGTGCCTGTCTGGGAACTTCTCTCTGTAAGCTTCTACATCACAAAGATTCCTCCACTCTAAAGATCCATCTCGTATCAAGGTATCAAACTGAGATTTTATAGGCATGGAATTGGGATTATCATGCAACCAATCAGCAATAACAGCCACCAAAGCAGTACAAGCACTCTCCCCAGCAGCCTTTTCACTACGCTGATCAATTGAAGCAAAAAAGACTTGGGACGACAACTTCATCTGACCATCTCTACTAATAAAATCTTTCTGTTCCCAGCTGCCTATGGTGAAATGGTCATCGCCAAAGTCTAAACATTCACATCTGTCCTGCGCTACTCCATTGTCATTCTTATGATACTGCAAAACATATCCTCTGTTGTTAATGACCATTCCTGGTAACTTAGCTATAAGACTTAGTTGCAACTACAGATAAAGGCCAGGAATCACGAACCAGACAGTTGAAATTTCATGTTTTACAATCCAGAAAGAAAATATTAACATCATATATCCAATAATGAGGATTGCAGAAAACCAAAGAGCGATAAATGCAAATAAAACCATGAACTTTGAAATTGTAAACTTGCAACAAAGCCTATATCCAATATCATATATGCACCCCAACTCATAGAATATACTGCCACCAAATATTCAGTAAACAATATCAGCAAATGAAACAGGTGGGAGAGAGAGAGCACCAAAGGAAGAGAGTCAATAGGGCAGCATAATTGTCGGCGGTCAAAGTCAATATCATCTCCACCCTCTTCTCCATATGCTTTATTCAACAGCGGCTCTCCCCTTGCTCGTGGTGACCGAAAATTCAATTTCCTCTTTTTCCAAGAAAGAAGGCTCCGCATGGAAGGAGGCTGTACAAGAGTATAATCAGAGTCTGATGAACATGGCTCCTCAATCACCTTGGAACTTGACTCTATATTTGCTTTATGATTGATGATCCAATTGTCATCAACTCCATCTTCTCTAAAGTCCAAATAGAGAGCTCCTTCAACACGATTAGCTGCAGCCAATGTCCCATAGCTAAAGGAATTCCGAAAACTAAATCTATCCTTATCCTCAGCCTCATCCTCATCACATTCATCAACAGAATCACTGTCAAATACATATTCACATCCATCACTCCTTGCAGACAATCTACCATCACTCCCATCCTCTTCTCTACAAGCCTTCTTTGATCTTCCTGCTCCTACATAATCTCTAAAAATATTAACTTTTCTCAGACCTGCTTTGAGAGCAGAAAGCTCCTCCTTTTCTGACAATGGTTCTCCATCCGAAGGTGATGATGGCACAATAGTTCTATTAACTGGGTCCATTACTTCCTGACCAGTTCGAAGCTCCACAAAATTGAGAGCAACCTACACAACACAAGATGAGGAATGAATGACCAAGGATCTTTAAAGGACTCCAAGGAAATTTTAGCTACAAAGAAAATACAAAAAACAGAAACAGTGTATGTATGTGTAGATGTTAGCAAAGGCTTTGGATGTATGTCTAGATGTTAGCAAAGGTGCACACATACCACAGGGAAGGGAAGACTTACAGTAAGTGCTGCTTCAGGTGCCATTCCTCCAGTAAAGCAAGATACAGGAATCTTGGTAGTTTTGATTGTATTCTCCATAGGCAATGCATACTCCCCGAGGTTGAGGGAAGCTGTTCCTATAACAGATGGCTTGCTCTTTGATTCTTGAGTCAAACCCTGCCAATTTGAAACAGAGCATATCAAAAATACTAGAATATATGATCAAAAATTATTCATATGTTGTGTTGTTCTATTTGATGCCACATAATTTTCTCTCTAAGAGTCTTACAATTGCGAGATGGCAAACATATGTCAAATAAGAAATTTGCAAACATATTTTCGATCTAATAGATGCACATCCTAATTAGCACTCAACTTCATTTACATGCACAAGGCATGCAGAAAAAGCATGTTTGCTCCCACCATTAGAAGCAAGGCCCTGGTACAGGAGCTACTTTTAAAAAGCTAACTACAAAGGAGTCCACAAATTACTACATATGTCTTATGCATGTTTAGTGGATTGTTTTTTTTTACTGGCTTCCATGTGCATGTGTAGGTTTGCCTTGTACATGTTGAAGGGGTCACTCTTCTTTCTGGTTAGTTTACTTGTGGGCCAATGCATGTGCATGTGTGGAACCTAGTTCCAATCTCACCAACTTGGTATGTTGCTTTGTCAAACATTAGCAATATGCTGTTATATATATTACTCAACTCAGAAACAGACGTAGACTATATTTGTTGATCCTAAAATTTGCTCTGCTGCATTAATACTCCTATATACAACCAGGTCATCATTATGCCATAAGAAAATCTTGTCTCCTTATAATGGCGAGTGCCACAGTGCCCAGACCAGTTATCATGAATTCAGTCCTTCACAAGAACTGTAACGGCTACCTATCCAAACAATAAAGACCAACATTATGAGCATTTAAACCAACATTTCTGTAGCACCCACTGGTATATAATCTATATGTCATGGGCATTGAAACCATACCTTTCCAAATCAAAAATGCAGTCCAACATTTTAGAATATATGACACAACAAAATCATTGGCATTCAAACCAATAATTCTGTAGCACCCACCCACTGGTATATATAATGTATCTGCCATAGGCAATGAAAACAAGAGCAGTGTAGCACCTACTCATGTGTCATAACTTCTATCATTATATGCTGTAGCATAGAGCCTGGATCCTGACAATACATGAAGAGTCTAGCTTTCTATGGTGTAGCACAAAACATGAAAATAGATCTCAACAAAATGAGCAGTATACAACTAACCTATAATGTATCTGCCATAGGCAATGAAAACAAGAGCAGTGTAGCACCTAGTCATATGTCATAACTTCTATCATTATATGCTGTAGCATAGAGCCTGGATCCTGACAATACATGAAGAGTCTAGCTTTCTATGGTGTAGCACAAAACATGAAAATAGATCTCAACAAAATGAGCAGCATACAACTAACCTATCCATTTTAGAAAAAGTTACCATCCAGTGTGGGAGATGTCTCCCTTACAAGAACATCTCCAGATTCTGCGAATGGCTTCCAGAATGTTTCTAGAAGGCTGGAAACAGCTCAGCAATCTCTGGCCATTGTGAAAATTATCAGAAGTTTCCACATTTCTCCAACTTCTTTTAGTTAAAAAATCAGGAAAACAGAGAAAATGGCATGAATACCAAAACTTGATACTCATCTCAACTTCAAATATCTAAATCTTAGACACCAGACAATATGTACGTACCAATACCCAAAATCATGACTCCTCATGTAAACTCAAATTCAATCCTAGGTTGTGACTTGTAAATTATAATCACTGATCTAGATAAACATACCATATTTGTGAAGAGAGGAGAAAAGATAAAAACTGTATACTGTGAACAGTAAATACATGAGCCTGATGACTAATTAACTGAAAGTCGGAGAATACTTGATAACAATAAAGATTACAAGGCTGTATAATGTCAAAATACTTGACAACAAGAGAGTTTATAAATGTGTGCTGTATTACTTTTGTCTAAACTGTAAATGATATTATGAATTTCAAAATTTACATATTTTTTATGTAAAAGTCCATAAGGTATGAAGGGAAAAAAAAAAAAAAAAAAAACCTATTTCAAAATTTTTTCCTGTTTTCAAGAAAACCCATTTACTGACATCAGTTCCCTCACTTACCCACCATACTTCCCCATTTCCTGCATTTTCCTAAGTCTACCTGAAGTTTCCTCTCCTTGCCAGATCTTGGTTGTTCATGTTTCCAGCCATTTCCCATTTCCTGTTTTTCATAATTGAAGACAAGAAAGACATTTGGCACCATCCAGTGCAGCACAAGACACAAAATAGGTTTGAATACTAGAAGTGGGGACTTTCTCTGCAATTAGCATTATACTACACATCGAATAACAATCATAAACACAATGGTGACACTACAACATACAAAATACAAAATCACAAAAGACATACTTATTACAAGCAGACAATGAATGATTGCTCCACTCCAACGCAGTGCAATAACCTTGTAGCATCATCAGCTGCTCTGCATATGAGACACTACACAAACCTTGACACAATCAATGGACCATGCACAAATTTAATTGCATCATTCCACACACCACAAGCAAAAGTCATCAAGGGCTTGCTGGAAAGCTAGAGCAGGAAATCCATGTCTAGAAAGTTCATTTTTGGACACGATTGCATGCCATAAGGTCCAATATCAGAAACTCAAGATAGCCGAAACAGTCATCAATTAGCACAGAGGTACTGCAAATTTTATAAACCCACCAAGAATTTCAGTTTCATAAGCAGCTCCAAAAGACATTCAAAAGATTTCTAATACTGTTACTGCAAAGCAAATGAAAACAACTGCTTCACTGGCAGCTCAAAGCCTCAAACAACTATCTAAGAGAATCTGGATACTTGAAATTTAACAAGTATAATGGAATCTTACAATGGACAGGTGAAACAGCTATCTAAAACAGCAGTTTTGGTAATTAATATCTACAGCCTATGAAGACACTTGGGCCAAAATGCCATCCACAATAATATAGATTCTTAAAATTCTGCAAGCTGATCAAAAAAATCAGGAAGACCAACTAAAACAGCCTAAGTGTGGGAACTCAAAATTCTGCAATCTCACAGCAGAGTAAGGTCCCTGGCACAAGGTAAATCACCAAGCCAACCAAAAACAATTATGTTTGGCCAAATATAACAAAGAGAGTATGGGTACCCAACATTATGCAAGGACACCCAAAATTCAGTTTGACAGATGAAACACCTATTCAGGTACTCGAGCTTCTGCTAACCCACTCCAAAAAAATCAGATTAGACAGTTGACACTCGAAATTGTGGCAGCCATGTCAGAATTTTTTATTTTTTTTAAAAAGGAACAATAATAGTGGGTACTCAGAAACTAACAAGAAATTCAGGTTTGGTTCTGCAAAACTACCACCAAACCTGCCCAAAACAAAACATCTACAAGCGAAGCAGGCATATATGAGAACTAAAAATTCTCCAAACCGGCATAGAACCTATCCATATCAATTGGAGATAACCGTACACACCTTGATGTTGAAACGGTAAAGATGGGCATTATGAGAGGGCATGTAGGTTAACCTCATAACAAGAATTCCTAACCTGTCCAATTTCCAACACGGTACGAAGTCTTTAGGTTGGTTGGTGACAGCTAAGAAGCTGTAGCCAAGGTGTCACTCCAGGTGTGTTGGAGATAGCAATTCAGACCTCCAGATCAAACCAGTAAGTACACCCATGGTGAAAGGGCATGTAACTTAGTTGTAGGGCAGCCCATCAGATTTGGCTAGGATTCCTGGCCTGTTGAACTTTCAACAGAATAGTAGAGCCACCTGTTCATAGTAAGCAGCGGCTAAAGGCCTTATACGAAGTGTGGCTTGAAGGGGATGTCAAAAAAAATAATCCACACCTCAATATCAAACCAGTACATGCTCATCATGTAAGGGCATGTCGCTTAGCAACCTACAGATTTGTGAGAACCAGATAGAAGGCCTGATCCAAAAGTGTGGCTTGAGGGGATTTAGGAGGTACCAATCCCCGCCTCAATATCAAAGTGGTAAAGATGCCAATCACCAAAAGGCCAAGTCTCTCAGCAGCCTTTCTGTCAAGGGCAGGTCTTCAGTTTTTTCCTATGCTGTTCAATTTCAAACAAAAACAACAGACTCACCCCAAAAGGGCCGAAATAAAATTGAAACCTACAACTACCTGGGTACCCTTGCACTCTTCAAACCCACCCAGAAATCCACGAGAATATGGGTTTATGAAACTCAACTAACCCACCACTAAATCCACCCAATACGACAGACCCGTGATCTCCTTTTGACGAAAAAAACCCAGAAAACTGCTCTTCAAACCAAGTTCTTCATTGTCAGTTCACTGATGAGGTCGACGCAGTATTACCTATGTACCCCGAGGCTTCATTCTCACTGCGGTCTCCGCTATACAAGTGACATGAAATTCAGAGCCATGAGCCCCCAAATCTTACGCAATTTTGGTGAAATAGTCACCTCATAAACCTGACACCTAAGCCAAAGCAACCTTGTTCTGTTTTACAAAAGCAGAATGCAATAGTAATTGTGAATTGCAGTGTCTTCAGTGTTCACCATCAAACAATAATTAAACAAACCCAATTCTTTCAGCAACACAAGTCAAATTTCAGATATAAAAGCTCGTCAGGTCTTATCTGAGGAAGAAGCAGGCCCTACCTATATGGGCACACTCAGTATACCATTAAGAGAAGCTATCTATCAAAAATCCAAACACCATGGGAAATCCCCAAATAAATGAACACTCAGATTTAAAATAAATTAAACAAAAGAGGGGGAGAAAAATAAATTAACCTAAAAAAGCTTACACTGATGACAGAGAAGCCAACATCCCAAGGTTGAAACGCCGAAGTGTCCTTCTCTTTATCCTTGAACATGGTGAGAACGCAAACATTATCAAACTCCTCGTTCCACTCCCAAACGCCATCTTCCCCGATGCTCTGCTCGGCCGTAAAGTTCCTCTTGACAGGACGCCGCTTGAAGGGGGAGCTGAGCTTGCCCTTGATACCCTTCCACTTGATCTCGACAGTCAATCTCGGATTCTCTTCTTCGTCATCAGCGGCCAACGAGAGGCCCTTCAAGCTCTGCACAACCATATTAACTTGAAACTTCTTCGTCGCCATGGGCGGCCATGGCCGCCATTTCATCATTTTCACTACCATCTAACAGACCTGGTATCGATTCCGCTGACAATGCAAACCAAAACCACCCAACCAAAAGACCATATGTATTTCCCCCTGCAAACTTGGTGGCGAATCTATGGCACCCGCAGTTTTTAACGAAGACCGAGGCCCGTTTGTCTGTGAGGAGTAGAGTGAGGGAAAGCGTGTGAGAGGAAAAACAGCGGAACGAGGCAGCACCGCGTCTGAAGACTGGTTCTTCGTGTGCGCGAGGAGTAATTAACCGCGGCTGGGGTCTAGGTTAACCGTGGTGGGGACACGGTTTGGTCGGTGCCTTGTGGGGTAGTGAATATGTGAGTTGCGTCAACTCGAGTTAAAGGTGCGATTAGATGGATTGATTAATTTAAAATGAAAACAATGATTATTGACCTAATCCACGTCTGGGAATTTGCGAAGAATAGAAACAGCGGATTATGATTGTGATATGGTGTGTTTGTGTCTTTTTCTCGTTCCAATATATTTGGATAATGCTTTTTTGCTAGGTTTTGGAGGACCGTCCATCTTGTTTTTTTGGATGGACGGTCAAGATTATTCATCTAGAGAATCCACGTGTTCTTTGTTTTTAGTGATGGATTAATTTTTTAATATTAAAATTTAACATAAATAAAGAAAAAAAAAATTTGAATCATAGGTGTAGATTAGTTAGTGTATGGGGCTTAATTTTTATTAAGGTTGGGTTTAAATTTTATCGAGAGAGAATGAGAATGAGAATGAGAATGGAAGTTAATTGTGAAGGAATTAAATTATTTTAAGGGAAGTTTAAGTAACTATTTTAAGGGAAGTTTAAGTTTCGCAAAATTTTTGTGATAACATTTTATTGGTGATTTTATTGTTGTTGTTTTTTTGTGAACTCTATTATTCGCTAAAACTAGGATTTACATAGAGGATTATAATAAGTCAGGTTTGTTTATCACACGGGAGACCAAACCATAGCCAAAAGTATATTGTCCTTAGAGAAGACAGAGACATCTAAGAACTAATAGAAACTACAAAAACCAAATTGACGCTAAGATATTGGCCTAACTGGCCTTGTACAAAAGTAGTTGCAAAAATACAATCACAAACAAGAACCATATCATAATCAAGTTGAAGGGTCAAAATTAGAGCCTACCACCAGGATAGGAGTTGTTGGATCTGTCGGAGGTCTTCCTGCTGTTAGGGGAATGTCGAGGTGTTGCTTTATCCTCTCCATCCTCCGATCAAGATCTCTCAAATGCTTGTGCAAGTGATCCAGGGATTGAAGAATGTCCAAACAAGATTCATGTCGATCCAAAAGAGTTTCCCCTAGTAAGAATTTCATTTGCCAATACAAATTCCCCATCTGTGTGTATTGATTAAACTGGCCCTTCGTATGGCCAATGTTAGGGATCCAATCAACCCACTCAGTTAGGACTTTTGTGTCTGAGAGGGGGAATCTATGAGAGGAGGCTTCCTCTTCCAACTTGGCAAATTCTTCCTATACATGGGCCCGAGTATGCTCTTGATAACGTAGGGCAAAATCCTCAGTTCGATGATGTAAACAAGTGTGCCCCCAACGAGCTTGCTCTTGATAATATGTAGCCCCTCTCCTGACTCAAGCCCTCTATTGTGGCATGACAGATACTATTGGATCACACATCCACCAACCACCTTTCTAACTCCAAACAACACACTAATGGATATGCCACCGAACAGTTAAAACAACCACCATAAAACTACCTAGGGGAAAGAAAGACACCAACGACATTGCCTAAATAAGTTATAGAGTGCCAATAACATAACATAAAACCTTTAAACAACAAGAATTTGTCCGCCACTAGGCCCCAGAATGTCGCCCAACCCAACACAAACTCCATGATGTCACGAGAACACAACTAATCTGGAAGAAAAAGACCAATCCCCGTGATAGATAATCCCAAAATAACCAGGATAGGAAGTGAAACCCCTTTAGCCTCCAAGGCATTCCCCAATGACTAGCCTTCGGGTAACAGAGATCACAATGAAAGAGCCCAACAACGACAATACCCTTGTGAAAAGAAGGGAACGAAACCAAAACTACTAAATGAAATAAATAATTGCAATTGTGTACGGAGTAAAGGAACGAGAATGGAAAGTGGATATCACTTGATAATATGGAGAACTTCGACTTGTATGCCATAAGAAAGAAGGAAACAACAACAATAGCTTCCCTTGCACTTGATTTGAACCAGACTTGTTGCAATTTAACCAATTGAGTTGAGAAATACCATAACCAAAGCTTCAGACATAATTACCTCTTTCTAAAGGAGTATGCCAAGTCTAAGGGCTAGAATTATCAACTCGCTAGTGGGCTTGCAACAGGGTGGAGAGACCCTCATTGTGACATTTTCACTCATGGTCACTCTTGTCTTAGCACCCTATATTCCCAGTTCCTCCTCCTACATTGGGATTTCTTACTGGAAATTGAATTCCTTTGCCCACTGCCCAAAGCGTAGTGTGTGGCAGAAGATTTAACGGTGCTAGAACCTTCATAATGGCCTGCCTTTCAACACGCTTCTCACTTACGATCAGACTATCATGTCATCCCTTCATTTGTTCGCTTGAGGGAGTTTTAATGTTTCACATGTCAGTGTTTGCACTTGCTTGGGGCATGTTCCCTATCTCATTAGCCAAGTGGCACGGTGGCAGCTCTCCCCTAGCGCCCCACACACCCCCTTTCTTGATCACCATCCCATCTGGGGCATTGGTGAATTCATCGTTATTCCATACAATGTTGAGGTTTTGTTTTTGTGTTTTACTTTTACTTGTTTAAATATAAAATAGTTTTAATGTTGCATCCCTCACAAATAACTTCTCATATTAATTTTTTTCCATAAAATTTAAATCAATAACCACATGAAAATTACTTGTTTTTATTATAAATTAACCAAAAAAATCAAACTAAAATATATATATATATATATTACGAATGAAGTTTTATTTTTTATTTAAATTTTATAATGATATAACGACGTTTTCATAGTTTTATTTAATTTTAAATTTATTTAAATAATTGAAAAAAAAATTAACCTCATAGATATATATATATATTAAACAACTTCTTTACATCATAGTATGTAATACACAATTTTCAAATCTAATTTAAAATAAATTAAAAAATAATAAATAAATAAAATACATTTTCTTTTAACTTTTTATCCTATTAATGTGGGGGGATATTCGATTCTTTAATGAAGGTTGGTTCTATGTGACTACTCATTGAATGAATAGGATTCAATTTTCCAATTAAATTATGACGCGTTTATCATTCTTAAATTTAAAATTTAAAATCAATGGATGAATAGGATTCAATTTGCCATTAAATTATGACGCGTTTATCATTCTTAAATTTAAAATTTAAAATTAAAAATAAAATAATTATTATGAAATTATAAAATATTAGAAAATAGTTGATATAGATTTTAAGTATAAATGAAAATTTATTTTTATTTAAATTTTGTGCATGGTATAACAGTATCTTAAGAACTTTGTTCAAATCTAAATTAATTTAATTAAAATAGATAAACCCTTTGTTTTTTTAAATTGATTAAAATCTATTATAAAATTAAACAACTCCTTTCAACATTATTACAATATAATATAATTGTTTTCAAAATTCAATTAAAAAAATACATTCTTAACTTATTCTAAGGAGGTGGTGGGATATTCGATTCTTAGACCAAGGTTGTGGCTACTCATTGCGACGAAGAGGGTTCAATTTTTAAGTGAAAAAGTTGAGGTTTAAACATATTCTTTTTTATTAATAACTTATATTTTTATATTAATTGAATGATTTATATTTTATAATGAATTGAAAAGTAAGTATATATAGATTATTCATGAAGTTTAATTCCTTTCAACATTACCACAATATAATATAAAATTTTATCAAAATTCAATTAAAAAATACATTCCTTAACTTATCCTAAGGAGATGGTAGCATATTTTGACCAAGGTTAGTTCCATTTCGCTACTCATTGCGATGAAGAGGTTTCAACTTTTAAGTTATAAAGTTGAGGTTTAAATATGATTAATTTTTTACTAATTATTTATACTTTTATAATAAATTGAATGATTTATATTTTAGAATGATTTGAAAAATATATCTAAATTATTTATGAAGTTTTAATACTTATAATTGTATCGAAATATATATTCGTATGGTAATATAATACATATTTGATAATTATATTTAAGAAATATGTAATTATAATATAATTAGTTTGTGTTAAGGAGATGTAATAATATATTTCAAGTATGTTTTATAAGGAATATTCAGAAATGAAATATATTTTATAAGAATTAGTTTTAGATTAAAACATTTTTGTATTATGTGAACCAAAATTATATAGAGAATATTAATAAAAACAATTAAAGTTGTAAAATATGATTGGTCTACAAGAGACCAACTATTCTTTTAGTATATTGATAATAAGAACAACATCTACCATGATCATCACATTAGGAACCATTACAAACAGTGAACACAACAGCATTGTAACTGCCACCATTAGCTCACCACAGGAACCATGACAAACAGTGAACACAACAATAGTGTAACTGCCACCATCAGTGACCAAGAGCGCCAATGCCAAGAGAAATAAGCTAGGAACCACATGGTTGGCCATGCCAAATTTCCGAAAAGACTGTCCATCGTCATTCGTCAGAAGAACCTTTATATCAACTGCGATAACTAAGGCACCACTCGAACTATAGGCCAGAGAGCTCCAGATGCTCCAATTGGAAACTATGGAAGCTTAACCAGTGCTCCATATGTGAAACTGTCCCAAACACACCGAAAAGAGCCACAAAAGACAATCGAACCAAACCGCCAACGCCATACCCATACATACTCAAAAAAATAAAACCTGAAAGCCAAAGAATCCTCCATTTATTTTGACATAGGAATTGAAGTGTCTGGAGAGCTAGCAAACAGAGCTTCAGTAGGGTCTCCCGAAGGGTTGGTGAGATCCCCATAATCCAAATCTAACACCAAAGTTTCTCTACCCAACACAAACGTGCATCCATATCATTAACCTTGAATCTCACATTTCGAAGAATTTGCTTAATGTCCACCAAACCAGAGAAAAGGTTGTAGTTATTAATCTAGTTGTCTTTCATAACTAAATGAAACAAAGAGTCTAACTGTAGATCATAACCAAGGAAATCAAGAAAAACAATCGTGTTTTCCTCATTTTACCAAGGTCTAGGAACCCTACCAAATTTTCTTTGGTAACCTCCAAATCTGAGAAATAGGGGTGGTCCCCAGATTCCTTGGCTTATAGAAATAGAATCTCCTTATGCACCTCTAAGGGAACAACATTGAAGAAAGAAACAAGTGAGTCACTTGCAAACTAATGACTTCATCTAATCCTGATGAGATGAAAACCACCCTAGCAACTTAACATACATTGTCAGGGAGTCATGACCTCCGACGCCAATAAGCTAAGCTGGCACTCAACTATAGAGCCACACCTTATAATACTCCAAAGGAAACACCACTAACCCGTTAAGAGCTAAGACAATAATGTCATCCCCGAAAGACCATAATAGAGGCCATAGTGCAGTAGCCGACCACTAACGAACGAGCACAAGATGAAAAGACTAACCTTGAGGGATAGATTGCAAAGACTAAATTGGAAGTAATACCCAATTCCCTCCCCCCCGGCAACCAAACAATTCTAGAAATAAAGGCTCACACCTTGGAGATAACAAGTAAAGGACAATGACTGCAAAATAAAACCTCCAGCCACCAATAGTTGACACCAGAATGAAAAATACAAAAAATAATTATTGGGAATCCATCTTATGAATCGAAATTACACCCATTGCAACATTAAGGTCCAAGACTTATAACCATATTAAAAAATGACCAGAATACCAGCTGTCGTAAACCAACAATGGACAAGGGTACGAGATACATGAGAATTCAGACTCCACAATATGTGAATTTGATAGAACTGCCACCAATTCAAAAATCAGTTGTTGCTTTGTAGTGTGCAAGAATAGAATGAAATACATGGGTTCCTCATTTGAACCACCATGGATAAAACCAACGACAGAAAAGAGACAAAAGCTCCTAGAATTACCGCCACAAACAACATCAAATGAGAGGTATATCATACACCATGATATACATGAGGGGACGTCAGATGTATAACCTGAAGCCCACCTCCACCAATGTGCCACACCATGTGCATTAAACACCATATGTCCAACCGCATTCTGCATTTCAAAGGGTTAACTAATGGCATATAAAGGTTAAGTAGTGGCACCCCCATCGAGGAATATTTTATAAGGAATATTTAGAAATCAGATCATTGTGTATTTGTTTAGCTTTATAATAGAGAACAAATGTTTTAGTTAAATTATATTAATGTAGGTGTCAGAGTAATGGGATGAATTCTTTAATCAAGCTCTCTACATAGTGGAAATTTAATATATTTATTAGTGATCTAAATAACAATGTAGAGGGAAGGGTCCAAAGGAGTTGGATTCAATGTTAAAGTAAGAAGTTTTTTACTATTGGGCAAGGTTCAATTCCTTTAGGGTCCTATGTTGGAGTTATGGGGCACCCAAAGAGATTACATTAACTAATTTCATGACCTATGCACAAATAAGTGGATTAAAACCCACCTATTGGTCCTCTTTTAAAGTAGGGACCCCCTAAGGTGTAGGCCAATCGTTGATAGAGCATATTTGTAAGACGCTTCTTATGTAAAAGTCCTAGTTCAAACCCTGAATTACCTGTGTTCGCAAAAGGGGCATACATGGGCACCTACAAGTTATCTGGTAGTGGTCAAAATCAACACAATCTCACGTGATTACGAGCCCGACCTAGTTGTTGATTCCTCTAGTCATATATATATAAACAATTCATTAATGAAATTAGAGATTTTAAGCAACTTCTCTACTCAACGGACTAGCAAATGTTTAATGAGATGATAGACTTTATCTTGGAAACATACTCTCATACATAAGTAAAATATCCAAGCTCCCAATTTTTCAACTTTTTAACCCAATCCTCTTTGAGATCTTCAACATTAAATTAAAGCTAGACCAATATCTTCAATAATACATATCCTCTCAACATCATCGCTATGTATCCTTCTTGTGTGAATTTGCCTCTTATTCTTGAATTAAACCTAACAATATTACACTTATAACTTTAACTTCAACTTCCATCACTTTAAATACCAAACAACACATTATTTATCCATTTTATATTTTACACTTAATCTTAACTTATACATCTATGATTCCCTTTATTTATACCAAATTTATATAAAAAACACTATATCATATCTCTGATCCATCCATTTTACCTACACCAAAACAATGTTCCCCTCTTGTGTCCTCAACTTCATTTACACCTTAACAAATTTTATGCCTGCTACTTAATATTATTATTAAGTAAACAAATTTTAAAATAAAATCCAACCCATCCAATCCATTGGATTTATAATCAAACTAATGAACATTATGCAAATAGTAAAAGGCGAAGTGCTTTCTCTAAAATTAGGGTTACATGGTGTTAAATTAAGTGGCATAAGAACCTTGCATTTAGTCAAGTTCTCCATCATTTGTTGACAATATCATTATATTGTTGTAAAAGTCCAAAATTCCCCACTAAGAGAGGCACTTTGCAAGTGTTCAAGTCCATGATGAGGCCCATTAGTGTAAACCATAAGGACATATTTGTATTTTGTGATTGAGGATCAAGTCATGAGCGGGTCCTACTAGAGATTTATTAATCAAGCTATTGTTTGGCTTCACCCGTGTTAATACCTTTGTTCTTTTCTCTTGTATGTATGCTCCTCAAGAATAGAATATATAACACATGGGGGATTACTTGCCCACATTTACCATATCCACTCTACGTTTTCCCATATATGCTTCTTACTAGTGTCCATGCAAAATTCTGCCACTAAAACTTTCCAGTGAGTAAAAGCTTTTCTAAAGTTTGTTTCCATTGGAAGATACTGGTGTTTTTTGTAATCTTCCCCATTGTTTTTTAAGTGAGTAAAGCTTTTCTAAAGGTTGTTTCCATTGGAAGATACTAGTGTTTTCTACGTTCCTCCCCAAGATTGTGTTCAATCATGTGATGTCAGTGTGATGAATGCCTTGCAAATGGGTGTGATGTGAGCATGAAGGATGCTTACATCTGGGTCCCACAAGTCTTAGCTTGCAAGCATAAGGAACTTGGGAACCAAACATTCTCTGTACTATGGGTTTTCATTTCTGTCGCTTTGCTGTATGCAACCTTTGTTATTAAAGTTAAGTGGGGGAACTTTTGATTAATTAAAAGTTTTTATAGTGGGCTAACCTTTCAATTCCATGTGCATGCTTTTGAATATTCAAAGAGAAAGTGTCCCTAACACTATATTATGAGAGTAACATATGTCATGCAAGACTAAGACTCTTTCATGAAAAGTAGTTTATAACTCGTGATTTATTTTATGTTGGTTTGTCGGAGTGTGATCGTGATTGGTATTAAGTATTCTTATGATAAATATATAGATTCAAACTTCGACCAATATGATCACTTTTATATCAAAGTGGATCATAATAATATAATATAATATTATATATATATATATATATTTAATATTTTGTTTTAATTATATATATATATATATGAATTGGTCTTAGGTGATTGAAAAAAGAATGGAATCCTCTCCATTTAAATTTCATTTTCTCGACTCACATGATGGATGTTGACTCTTTCTCTATATATTTATTTATACTAATGTTGAATTTTAGTAGTTGTTGTATATGTATATGTTGAATTTTAGTAGTTGTTGTATATATATATTTATTTGTTAATATGTTTGTTTTGTCTTTTAAGTTTTTAATGTATGTAGTTTATGAATCTTAAAGATCAGGTGACCATTATGTTCATAAAATATTTGTTTTAGGCAGATCTATTTGAGGCATCACTTCATGTCGTCTCAACCACAAAATTTAATCCAAAAGTGTCGAAAGAATTGAATCCACGACCTCTCAATAATAAAAATGCTTTAACTACGAAAACTCGACCAGTTAAACTAACCCTTAAAAAATATATATTAAATTTTAATTATATAAATAATCATACTAATTTATATATTTAAATATTATAAAAATAAATGTGTAAATATATATATTATATTTTATTTAAATGTGAAGATATAACCTCTTTAAAAAAATACATATTCTTAATCCTTATTCACATTATATAAATATTATTTTACTTTGACATTACAATACAAATATATCAATTTAGTTAAATAAAAATTTTATTAATAAACTTATTTTAATTTTAAAATATTAAAAAAATCAATAATTTTTAAAATTAAACTAATTTATTTATAATTTTTAAAAAATGATTAATTTTAAATTAATGATATTACCAACCGGATCCATCCATCCTACGTAATGTAGTGCACTTTACTCCTTTCAATGCAATAATTGATGCATGTTTCTTCCCATGTGCGCTGGTTATTGTTCCTAGCTAATGTTTCATATTAGTTAGTCAAACTTAAGCATATGGGGACCCATATTTACAAAACTCGGTTTGGAGGGAAATTAAATAAAAATTGGTTTGGTTAAATTATGTGGAGGGAAATTAAATAAAAATTGGTTTGGTTAAATTATATGTTATTTTGTTATTTTTAAATGTGTTTAGTTGATTTGTGAAGAACTAGTTTTTAAACGTTATATTAATAATTTATTATAATAAGATAAATGTTAAATTTTTAATGCATAATTGGTTGTTTATAACTATTCCTTTTTAGGTTATTTATATTTACGGTGAGGTTTGGTATATGGTAATATATTAGTTCTATGATTTTCATGTTAATAGGAGTGTTTATAAAGTTATTAGTAATCATATTAATATTACAATTAATAATGGTTAATTGGTTGAATATATGTTTATGATTAATACATCTTACTGTTATGTAAGATATGTTGTATGTGTATGTTTGTGATAACAAAAAATTTGATATATTCTGTTTGATTTCATAAAATGTATACTTTAAACACTTTTATGAATTGGTCATTTTTTCTTGGTGTTAAAAGAAATAAGTATTTTTGGCTTTGAATCTAACAAGATTAATTTAAGATTGATGGAATGACAAATATCAAATGTTAATATTGTACAATGTGATTGTAATAAAGTATTTGAGGATGTTGAATCTACTTTTACATGATAAACAACAATTTCATCCATTCATAATTGTATATTTAATAAAGATTGTCCTACTGTATTTTGGAGATAACAAATTGAAATAGATAAAAAAATATAACATGATTAGCTTTCTTTTTTTTGAATAAATTCATGAATTTAAAATCCAATCTCCTCTCCTCCCTCTCTTTGAGATTTATTATAAACATCAACAATAACATTGGAAGACAATTATCATTTGACCTCCCTCATTATTCTTATATAACTTCATTTGTGTATTATGTCATAAAGTTGTATTGGAACCACCCCAATTGCAGTTACTTAATTATTTACGAGTCTAGATCTATCTTAATTTTGGATTCTACAAAACGCCGAGAGGGATCAAATCTCTTTTCACTTTAAAAGAGGTTTGCATCTGAAGAGATTTGATCCCTCTCTGTGTTTGGTATATTCAAAGTTAAGATGGATCTAGATTGGTTTAATTCCCCCCTTTAAATATGTTATATTCCACATGAATACCATGGGTCAATATCATGAAGTTATTTTTATTTTAATGTTTTTTTATTATTTTTATTTTATTTTGACCAAGTAAAAAGGTTTTCACATTTTTTATTTTTTTTGTAATTTGACAAAATCAAAATGTTTACAAGACAAGACAAGTCATTACAACATCTCTTCCATACCAAGTAGTCTTTAAGTGCAATTTTTTGGATTTTTTTCTAGTTTATTTTTCATTTTAATTTATCTAGAATTTAGTAGGGATTCATTGAAATCACAAGTTTGACAAGTGAACTCTTCATAATCGAAGTGCCCTAGGGGTTTTTAAGGGTGATGAAACCATATATGCAGTAAAAAAACAATTTAAACAACATAAATCAAGATTTGACCACAAATTTTTTTCGTCGGATTCCGGTCTGAAATCCGCCGAATACTCCAAAAAGACGCACTTAAAGAATACTCCCTTCCATATTGGGTTAGAGAGCACCTCTTGGCACAATTATATATGATGGTTTCTACATTAGAAATGTGATTTTTTTTCCTAAGATGCATTATAGTGCAATATGGGAGAGATTGTGAAATGTTATCCCCTAACATTACATTAAATAAATAAATAAATACCTATATTAAAAAAATTCAAAAATGTTAATAACAAAAATAACTTTTAATAACAAACATGAATATCAATAAGAAAAAAATTCAATGTCCAAATGCCTTAATTTTCACCTTAAATAACATAATTTTACATCAATTTTATATATAAAGAGAGATAAAATAATTGATAATAAAAAATTCTAATTTCTTCCCTAAATACTTTCTACTTGTTATTCTGAGCGAGATGTGTAGTTCCTTCATTAAATTTTTTAATTATTTCTTACTTCTTAGTATGTTGGAGATGTGTATTTGAACATGTATATTAAGTAAAATATTTTAATATCAGTTATTTATGTATTACATAAAAATATAAAATAAAATAAAGACTTTATGATTTAACAAATTTCTTGGTATTGCTCAAAATCAAGGAGATGCATAATTCTTTTAATACTTAGCAAGAAGTTGACACATGACATATATGTATGTATGTATGTATACACATGCACATATATCCATGTTAAGATTGAACCTATCAAGAGTAAAGATGGATTAAAGTTCTCGAGATACAAACCTCATTTCAAATTTTATACTTTTAAAAAAAATTGTACTTCTAAAATTTTAATCCCTAACGTAAAATGAACCTATATTAATATTTAATAATTTAGATACATCCACATAAAAATATATAAAAATACATGTAAATATATTTATATTCATATTATATATACAAATATATGCAATTTCTAAATATTATATAAAATACCATTAGTTTAAAACTTTCACATGTCAAAGTCCACATAACACCATAAGATTCTAATTAAAAATTTACCAAACTATAAAACTCAACTTTATTTATTATATAAAAAAAAAAATTTAATAAATTGATAAATCCAACCTTTCCAATAATTTTATTCATTCAATAAATACATAGTGTTTGCTGATGTATCTTAATACTTATCTTTAAGGAACTTCCTTCTCATATAATAATTCCAATGATGAATGATTACTTCAAAACCAAACTAAGAATAGTTTGGTTACATTTTAAGGTTTTACATACTCATTCTGTTATTGTGATGGCTGGAAAAAGACACAAAAGACTTGTGACTTTGTCACAATGGCAATTATGAACATAAATTTCAAGAATATTTGTCACTTCATTCGTAAGCGATGATGTCCACGGGAAAAAAAACTCCACTAACCACAAAGGTGTTTGTGGATACAACCACGGAAGACTGGTTGGAATATGAGTGATGATGTCAACAAGCAAAACCCCCACTAACGAGAAAGGTGTATGTGGATACCACAATAGAAGATTTGTTGGAATACGAGAACGCTGGTTGGCGGGACAAGGAGAGGAGCTTGTAAGTCTTTAGAATTGGCCGCAATTTGATCTGGTGACGGAAGACTTGTTGGAATATGAGTGATGATGTCCACAAGAAAAACCCCCACTAACGAGAAAGGTGTTTGTGAATACCACTAACGAGAACGCTGGTTGGCGGTACAAGAAGAGGAGCTTGTAAGTCTTTAGAATTGGCCACAATTTGATCTAGCGATGTCATTAAAGAACGACAGATTGGCCCAAGTTGTTGGTTGCATGAGGAAAGAACTGGAGGCTTACAAAAGCATGTATCTTGACCATTACCAATACTTGTTGCTACCATTATAGAAATTGGGCTTTAACTTTGTCCAACGTATTAATGTGGATATTATGCAATATTATTAATATAAAAGTTTATTTGGCTAAGTTGAATAATGTCTTGTATTGGAAAGTATTTCCAGTAAATTTAGGGACCTTGTCTAGGTTTGAAATTTGATTATCTATCTGGTGTGGTTTGTGGGTAATGGTGTTAGGTTTAGGAGTATAATGGTAGTCTCATTAACTCAATTCTAAGTCTCCTCAATAACAGACAACACATTTGTCAATTCATATGAAAATAGTTTGAGACTAAATTGAGCGTTCCAGGGAGAAGGGCACGGATGGCGATGATGGACCTAGCTAGAGTTTCAGGAGACCATGGCTAGCTGCTTCGTGGCTGACACAGTGGGACGCAGCTGTATGTACATGATCAGTACACGTCCCCTCCTCCGCACGTGCTAGCTTTTATCGTTTTCACCTGGGGTTTTACCCCGTTTCCCTTTTACCTGATCGCTTTCCGCTCTCTTTTCCTGATCCCTTGTTGACCCCTAGCCTCCCCTGCCGGAATTTGTTGCTATACTATTCCTCCCCCTGGCGGTTTCCTTGGCAGCTGTTGACGGTTACTAGCATCTATGGACCTAGATATGGTTGACTACTCGGAGGAGGATATAGAGGAGGAATCCATCTGGACCTCGCGTTCTGCTAAGTTAGGGACCGGTCTTTTTGGCGGAGTTTTGCATGAATCTTTTTCTGGGCTCCCTGTGTTCTCTGGACCTCCAGACCACCAGCTCGTCCTGTCGGACGACCCTCCTGCCTGGTCGTCGCTTTCATCTCCCTCGCCGTCCCCGACGACCTTGGGGTTTGCATCAGGTTGTCTAAACCCTAACCCTTCCTTGTCGGCCCCTAGTTAGGTCACTATCCCCGATTTTTCCGTTAACCCTCCCTCCCCCCGAGCACCTCCAGTTTCCTCGAGTTTGCTCCCCCCGCCGGGCACCTCCCCTCTCCCCTCAGGCAGTTTTACCGGTATCCCCCCCTTGCGGAAAATCTCCCCTCGGCATCTTCCCGCCCCCCGTCAATCCCCCCATCGCAGGAACGCCCCACGGAAGGTCGCGGGATCCCTACAGCTGAGGACAAAACAACAAAGAAGACGCGGTGTTTTAGACGAAGGAGGTGGACACATTCCTTGGGTTGGAGGAAGACATTCGACTGGGAGAGACCATGGACTTTGGAGACAAGGTTTTGGTCGGCAGAATACGGGGTCGAAACTACACCGTGGCTCGTCTGAGGACATGGGTTTTGGAGATCTGGGGAAACCACTTGGCGGAACTGCCTATTGTGCAGACCTTTGTAAAAGGCTAGTTTTCCCTTAGATTCTCTAGGCCGGATCTAACGAACTGGGTCGTCGTATTGGCATTTTGAGCATGCCCCGGTCCTGCTGAAGAGATGGTCCCCCCTTTTCGACCCGGATACAGAACAACTTGGAGTTGGGCCAATTTGGGTAAGGCTCCCCGGCCTCCCTCTGCACTTTTGGTCAGAGGACATTTTCAGGCGTATTGGGAACTCACTTGGCACATATATGGAATCAGACAAGTCTTATCTGTCCACGGGGAAGATGGCCTTTGCAAGGATTCTAGTTCACATGGACACTTGAGGGGGTCTACAGGAATATCTGACGATACAATGGCGGTCTTTCACTCGGAAGCAGCCCCTGGACTATGAGAGGATCCCCTACAGATGCCGACGCTGCCATAAAGTGGGGCACGTGTACAAACACTGCCCTCTAATTACCAAGCGAGTGCAGCCCCATACGGAGAGCGTGCCAGAAAGCCACCCCACGTGGGAAGATCCTCCTCCTGCTATCAAGGAAGCTTGCAGCCCTACTGAATCTACCGTGGCGGACAAGGACCAAGAGAAAGATCACAGAAAGAAGTGTGGGAAGGCTCCTCTCCGGCCTCCCTCTCCACCTCTAACCAGAGCTCGAGCGGCCATTGGGGACGCCATCACCACAGGTATGTCTTCTCTCTCCCCTCCCTCTATTTTTTCTGCCTTTGTTTCTGCTGGTTTGCCCTCTCTCTCTGGGCATGTTGGTTCATAGGTTTCCTCGATTTTCTCTATCGATGTACCATCTCCCCTCCCCTCTGGACCCGCTCTCCTTACTACCTTGGTCCAGTAGTGCACCATTGCCCCTCCCCCCCCTATTTTCTCCTTCCCTCAACCCTCTCTATCTGAGGCTTCTCCCTCCCCTTCCCTGGACCTGGAACATCCCGAGCCCCGCTACCCCCTTCACTCCCAGATGCGCCCTCAAAGTTCTGACTCTATCGGCTTTGAGCTCCTTTCCTCCCCCCCGCCTCCCAAATCCAGAGGTCGGCCCTCTCACCTCTCTAAAGCCAAGCATCAGGCTGGGGAGGAGGTTGCCTCAGGAAAACAAAAAACCTTAAATTGGGCCCTTAGAGTGGAGCAGGCCCCTCTCCCACCCCCCCATGAAGCTCCTCTCCTTCAATTGTCGCGAGATGGCTAGCCCAGATAAGAAACTAGCCCTCAAGTGCTTATTCGCCTCTGAGCTCGTTGACATCATTTTCCTCCAAGAAACCCTCGGCCCGGCTACTGTTGTTTCCTCCCTACTTGCTTCTTGGCTTCCTGGCTAGTCCTTTCACTCTATTGATGCATCGGGTAGATAAGGGGTACTATCCTTGGGCATTTGTACCAGATCTCTGAAAGTTTTAAATGTCTGGGGAGGCCAAGGTTTCCTGGGTGCTGACATATACTCCCCTACTCTGGAATCGGAATTCCGGATCCTCAATGTGTATGGACCCTGTCAGGACAAAATGGTTTTTTGGAGGCATCTCCTCAATTCGTCCCTTCTTTGTCAAGATAATATTATCATTGGGGGAGACCTCAATTTCTCTCTGGGATTCTCAGAATCCTGGGGCCGTCATGCCCAGGTTGATGCTCTATCGGAACATTTTGAGACCCTTTTGGAGACCCACAGCCTTGTTGATGCCCCTACAGCAAAAAAAACAACCTACTTGGAGGAATAATAGAGTAGGAGAAGCCAGTTTGGCTAGAAGACTTGATCGCTTTCTCACTAAAGAAGGCCTGATCTTTGGAGGACATGGTATTCGACAGTGGGTAAGCTCGGGTGGGCTATCGGACCACCGACCCATTTACTTAGAGATCCAGGGTGCTCTTAGTAAGCCTAAGGCCCCTTATAAGTTCAATTCTACCTGGCTGCAAGATTCAGAATATATCAAGCTTGTGACAGACTTCTAGAAGGCTCACCCTCCTGGTGCTTCGGGGGACATTACTCAGAACTTCCTCCTCAATATGAAAGAACTGAAGAATCTATCCAAGATGTGGGCTCGAAAGAAAAAGGAGGTGGAGGACCTATCCCTCCAGGAGGCAGAGAGTGTTATTCTCTCATTCGAAGAGGATACAGGAGGGGTCTTGGTCACTCAAGACCAAAAAGAGGCCTACAAAGTGGCGCTTCAAAAGAGAACACAGATTCTGACTAACAGAGAAGCTAGTTGGAGACTTAGAAGTCGGGCTATCTAGCTAAAAGAGGGAGACGATAACACTAAATTCTTCCATAAACATGCAAAGGGCAGGAAGGCTATAAACACCATTTGGGGGCTAAAGGACTCGACGGGTGTTTGGGTTCAATCCTTCAAAGAGTTGGCTTCTCTAGCAAGCTCACATTTCCATTCCATCTATAAAGGCCCCCCCTATGCCTCCCTGGTAGAAGTGATGAAAATTGTTCAGCTTTTCCCGCGGTTTGTTGAACAGGAGATGGAACAGGATTTAGTGGGGGAAGTAACCATGAGGGAGCTGGAAGATACTTTAAAAATGATGCAGAAAGAGAAGAGCCCGGGACCGGATGGTTGGACAGTTGAGTTCTATGTGACTTTCTTCGAGGTACTAGGGGCAGACCTGTTACAAATCATTGAGGAAAGCAGGAGGAGAGGAAGGATCCCGGGAAGTCTGAAGGCCACTTTCATCGCCCTTATTCCTAAGGTAGACAATCCTTCCTCTTTTGATGCTTTCAGACCTATATCCCTCTGTAACTGCCTTTACAAGATTATTGCCAAAATCATTGCAAATCATTTGAAGCCCGTCCTCTCGCTCAACATCTCCCCTGAACAGTTTTCCTTCTTGCACAATAGACAGATCCATGAGGCCATTGGGACGGCGCAGGAACTCCTCCATTCTATCCAGACCCAGCAGACAAAGGGCATGATCCTGAAGATTGACCTCTCTAAGGCCTTTGACAGAGTCAATTGGCTTTACCTCCGCATGCTCCTCACCCATATAGGTTTCCCCTTTCCTTTCATCAAATGGATCATGAGCTGCATAACGGATATTCCCTTTAGTGTGTTGGTCAATGGCTCGGCTTCCCCTCTTTTTCATGCAGAACAAGGCCTCATATAAGGATGCTCCCTGTCTCCACTTTTGTTCCTCTTGGTTATGGAAGGTCTTAGCAAATTTATTCATGAGGAGCATAGAAATGGACGCTTAAGGGGTATAAAGATCACTGATACCCTCGTTTTAACCCATCTGTTTTTCGTGGATGACGTCCTCATTTTTCTTGATGGGAGCCTGGGAGATCTCACAGCCCTCCACCTAGTCATGGAGGTCTTCAAAAAGGCTACTGGAATGGAGGTCTATGAGTCCAAATCTACCTTGTCCACACTCGGTTGTACACAAAACAAGATATTATATGCCCTCAGAAGATTCCCCTTCGTCACATCCCCGATTGAAGAAGGTCTGAGATACTTGGGTTTTCGCCTCAAGCCTTTTGGCTACAAGATTGTGGACTGGATTTGGCTGATTGCGAAGGTGGAGAAACGTTTGAACATATGGTACCACAAATACTTATCCAGGGCAGGTAGACTCATTCTGATCAAAGCAGTCTTGGAGGCAACCCCAGTCTACTGGATGTCCCTAGCATGGATCCCTAGGGGCATACTGAATAGACTTCAAAAAATATGCTGCAGATTTTTATGGAAGGGGAACCAGTCAGGTAGAATTTTTGCTTGGACTAGGTGGGAGACTCTGGCTCTGCCAAAAAGATGGGGGGGGGGGGGATGGGGGATAAAGAGGTTAGAACTCTTCTCTAAAGCCCTAGCAGCAAAACTGGGATGGCAGCTACTCAACAATGACAGTCTTTGGACGAAGGTTGTTACCTCTAAATACATCAGCCCCTACTCTCCGCTGGAATGGATTCGACATGACCAAAGGACTTTCAGGAACTGTTCCAACATTTGGAAAGCAGTGAATAAGGCAAAAGATCTGATCAGGAACGGTCTGACTTGGAGGGTTCGTTCGGGTACAAATGTGTGTCTGGGGGTGGACCCATGGGTGGGATGTGGTAACGCACACAAACTCCCTGAAGACCTGAGACTTCACCTGGCAGAACAAGGGATAACTCATCTCAACCATATTGCAGACAGTGAGTGATCATCCTTTGGACAATAGGCCTGGAAATCGGGAGCAGGCCTCAATATTCCCATTCTATGGAGACACTACTGGAGCTTTTTCATCACAGTGCTCACGGAGGCTCACATCAGGATTACGAAAGGGGAAGACGAGCTTATTTGAGCATATGCTAAACATGGTTCCTACGTGGTGAGCCCCAACATTGCAACAATAATGCTGCAACTCCCGGAACTCCCTTCTTTAATTTTATTAACCCGGTAGTTCGTAACAAACTTGGAAGCGACGGTGTTGTATGCACAAGTACTAGCTCTTGCCGCAGCTGTCACTTGGTCAGCTGGCACAAGTCTGCTAGGAGCTTAAGCCAACTTCTATGAGCTCTGAGAAGAAGTTTTTTAATTGATGGATGAAAGCTAACTCAAAGAAGGCTAATCTACTTGCAGAAAGAAACTGGAAAGCTGAAAGGAAACGTAAACCCTAGCAAACCCTAATTTTACCAGCTAGCCATACTGATGCAAGAAAGAGGATGCAAGCTACTGAAAGAGATGCCATTGACTTCTAGGAAGGTAAGATGCATGTGTCTAAGCTACTTATACAGTAACATTTGAAAAAAAAAAATAAAAAAAAAATTGTATTTTTGAACCAGTTGTCAGAATTATCATGCATGTGCTTTTAACTGTTTTTTATTGTGCAAAGGTGGATTGGCGAGAGGAAATGCTTGGAGGAGGTCGGGAAGGTTCAAAGAGGGCCTAAGGGGTCCCTAACACCCTTCCTGAGAGTTTCACAGAGTTTGGCTATCAAGAAACCTCATTCATGAGCTTCTACACGAAGTCTGCATGGGTTCTACAGGATGTTCTAGGATTTCTACAGGATGTTCTGTAATTTTCTACAGGATGTTCAGAAATGGGATTTTGGAGGGTGGATGGAGGAAGAAGGAAGAAGGAGTGGGTATGGAGGTGAGATAAGGGTGTTAAGGGGTCTAGGACCTGGCGCATGAGGCTAAGGAGTGATGTAGATGGTTGGATTTGTTCAAGGAGGACTGAAGCAATGATGCACAAAAACTAGGGTTATGTGAGCAAATGGCAAACGTAAGGCAAGAAGCTGAGTTGAGGGATGGAGCAGATGTGTTTGATGGGGTATGGGCAGATAGAGGAGTGGTGCAGGTGCTCTGCAAGTCGTTTTTCAAATTAGACAAATGAAGACTTGGAAAATCAAGAAGCTAATTACTTTGACCTAATCTGATCTATGTAACAGCAAAGAAATGGAACAGAAGTCTATTTGCAATGAAACCATGTGAAATAAATTATGCAACGAAGCAATCAAGAATATGAACAAGTAACCAACTTCTGCAAATAAGAATCGAACACTAATGGTTGCATGGCGAAGCAAAGATAGTGTTTTTGGTGGGCAGCAAGGTCACCTTGATCCCAGCTCTTGATCCCACTGAGGGAGAGGTGAAATCAGAGGTGTTTGATGGCCCTTTTTTGAATATATTCCCTGTTATTGACCTATCAACTAAAACTGAACATAAAAATCCTTTTTAATCATCAAAAGCAATCTAAATAACAAAGCAAGATTTAAATCTAAATAGCAGATTTTATTCTAAGAATGCAGCAAAAACACATAAAGGTAAACAAAGGAGGTACTGGGCACTTGAGATGGGCCCAACCCCAAGAGCTACAGCCTCCTAAGAGAGATTTAGAGCTGGTGCAAAGCTGGATTCATCTTTATTGAGCAAGAAAAGAAGAGTTACATCAAAAACTGTCCACAAGGGAAAGCTTGAAAATGTGTTGAAATGCAAAGCTAATCTACTGACTAAAATCGAACTACAAACTAGCTAACTTCTGCCTACAAAGTGACTAACTACTGGCTAACCAAAATGAGGCCCTAAGCCTTCTTATTTATACAAATTGAGGACCCCAACAACCCTCCTAAACTTTAGGAACTCGGCTGCCAAAACTTGTAGTTAACAACACTTTTACTAGCACTTGCTCGGCTGCCCTTGTGATAATTAATTTGGTGGCCCTTGAACTCCGAGCTGATGGTGGAGAATTTGAGGTAAGGGCCCATAAATGAAGGGGACACCTTCCTACAAATCCTCTCCCTTGTTCTCCCACGAATTTGGCTGCCAAGTGCTCATTAAAACCTTTGATTTTGTCTCCAAATTGACCAAAAAGACTACACAAAGCACACATTAGACTTGTTGGCATAATGACTAACCCAATTCACTCTATTAGCATAAATATAATAAAAAACATGCAATAAACTAATGAGAATGGTGGATTAAGTCGAATTAGGAGGTTGAATGAGCCCATATAATTATACATTTTTGGGGCTCATCACTACGCTCCTAAGATCAGCTATCTGGTGCTCATGGAACCATTCACTCCTCCCGCCTCAATGATAAGATGGAACCTCCTTTGGAAGCTTGAAGCTGTGCCCAGAACAAAATTTCTCATATGGTCCATTTTAAATAATAAGGTTCCTACAGGGGCAAATCTAATGAAACGTTCCTTTTCTGGACCCTTCTTGTCACGCCCCTACACCTGCGATAGTCTTCCAACCGCTTGTAGCAAGGTGCGGCACCACCGAACGCTTTCTTTTCACCAATACTAACATTCGTGGACTACGCCTACTTTCACTTTAACATACTTAGCTTGTGTTTCGCAACTAAGTAAAAGCAATTATCCTTTATACTTAATGAAGTCCATACTCATTCATTATCATCATGCAATTATACCAAGAACAATAACAATTGCAACAAGTATAAAGGGGAGGGGCAACTCCCCGTAATGTGAGTCTGCCCGACAATATATTAAGAATATCAGTTTTACAATGTACAAGTGTGCCTTGCCAAACCAAGTCTACACTTAGCCAAATATTACAACCGAGAGGCAATCCTGCCTTTACAACATCTTGTGCATCTCTTGCACAAAGGACGGTGCTCACCCGAGCCACCAAGAATCCTTGCCAAGTCTTACACCAAGAACAACACCTTAGAATTCACCCCGGGCACGCTTGCCAACCTTCGACCTGTTCACCTTCCAAGTGTGCAACCTCTTAAGAGCTAAGCGCATGAGATATGCGCATTACTCTTCTCTTTCTGCGCACTTCTCTTGAACTCCACGAAGATGTGAGTGAATGAATGATGTTTGAATGAGCTTCAAAGCTCTCATACTTATACGCTTCTTAACTTTACTTGTGTGGGTTTACAAGGGGTGTGCAGCCCCTTGGCCGACCCCCAAAACCACCATACATGTGCCCATAAGCCTATGTACAAGTCGGCTTGCACATTTCTCTCCATCGCATATATATGTATACGCTCCAACACTTAGTCGCATAAGTGTTTTGCATATCGTCGCATCTTTTGTCACATTTCTTCCGCAGCTCGTCGCACGCCCGTGTCGCCGCGCCCGCCCGTCGTGCAGCCCTCGCCCGCCCGTCGTGCAGCCCGCGCCCACTTCGTGTGCCCGCGCCCGCCCGTGCGCCCGCGCACCCGTCGACCGCCCGTGCGCCTGCGCGCCCATCGACTCGCCCGGCGCCCAACCGCGCCCGCGCTCGGGTAGAACTCGAGGACCTTACACTTCTGGTGCCATCTATGCAGAAGCAGTGATGAAGACACGGACCACCTCTTCCTGAATTGTCCGTTGGCAAAGGATCTCTGGAATAGCATCAGAACAGCTCTCTCAATCAGGGCCAACTGGCACGGTTCAGCTGTAAAGGAAGCATGGATCTCTTGGTGGAGAGATACTAAAGGAAAGAATAGGAACTTGCCTCTGATAATCTGTTGGGAAATTTGGATCGCCAGGAATGATGCCATTTTCTCACAAAAGTCCCCCCACTAGCCCTCTATCCGCAGTAGAATCGTTGCAGATTTCCACATGATCCCAGATGACCCCCAAAAAAACCAACCCAGGAATGTTGAGACAAAGGTCATCAACAAATCAATCCCCTGGGCATATTTTGATGGTTCAGCTCAGGAGTCATGTTGTGGAGGGGGAGCTATACTTTTCTTATCAGAAACCCATCTCTTCAAGCTACAAATGGGTTTAGTCCAGGGAACCAATAACTATGCCGAGCTCATGACGGCTAAAAACATCATCCTCTTCGCCTTACAAAAACAATGCCCCAATCTACAGCTCTTTGGTGACTCAAAACTGGTTATTAATTGGATCAACAAAAAATATATTTGTTCTGCTTTCTCTTTGAGGCATATATTGGATGAGATTCATAGACTTATCTTGCATTTTGACTCTTTCACCTGTCACCATATTTACAGGGAGCGGAACACCTCTTCTAACTACTTATCCAAAGAAGCAGCGCTCAGGGACGACAACTCCTGGTTGATCTGTGAATATTTGGATGGGGTCGTGTATCAGCATTATCATAGACCATTCATAGACCCTGAAGCACTATGAGAATAGCACTGAAATTGGAACTTCTAACCTCAGTTTTGATGGAAAACACTTATTTTTTTGTCTATCTGTTTTTGATAATTATGTAAATAGTCAATGGGTACTTACAGCCTCTGAGAAGAGGACAGAAATCTAAGTTATCTATGTTTTATTGACACACGGTCTACTCCCTGCGTGGAGAATGCACAATTTTTTTACTTTTTTGGATGGACAAGCAGTGCCAGATCAAAGCAATGCTCATTGCATATACAGAATGTAATTTTCATCTCTCTTAATGGAAATTACGACTTTTTCTACGGGAACAAAAAAAGACAACACATTTGTCAATTCTCTCGATAAAAAAAATATTAATATATGAAACAAAGTAACAACTTTGTTGAACCTACCAACCAAGAGATTTTAAGTACATATTAGTGGTGTTCTCTACTGAGGCTGTAAATTTGTCTAGAGAACCAAAACCTACCAAAATTTGGCCTTTTTTTTCCTAAAAACGTTGACAATGGGAACACTTGAATCTTGCTTTTGATGGTGGAAATGGCTTCAACACCATTAGAAACCCCTGAGGCATCCAAAACAGTGAAGCTTGATAGCTATAATTGAGATTTCCAAAAAAAGTTTCCAGATTTTACCAATATCGTGCTGAAATTTCCATTATTTTCCAGGCAAATTTACAACCACATTAAACTATGCACATATTAGTAGGCTTAGAAATTTAAGCTTGAATAAATAAAAATGAATATTTTATATTATTTAACATTAAAAAACTGGATGCATTACAAAGTATGGTGGAATCTTGTCACTTGTTATTATGATGAGATTGTACAAAACAAACGAAAGAGGCTAAAAAAGATAGGAGTTGTCTTTAGTGCAATTTTTTGGAAGTTTTTTCGGTGGGGTTTTTTGGTCTAATTTCTCTAAAATCCAGCATTAATTTATTGAAATCACAAGCTTGATGGGTAACCACTACACAATTGAAGTGCCCTAACGGTTTTTCATGGTGTTGCATCCATATATACAGTCAAAAAACAAGTTTAAATAACACAAATCCAGATTTCACCTCAAATTTTTCCGTCGGATTCCGACACCAGAAATTCCAAAAAGTCGCATTAAAGGCAACTCCAAAAAGATATTGATGAAGACCATAGGTAAAAGGCTTAAGACATGGAAAAAAAACCTTTGAAACAACTTTGTTGAACCTACCAACCAAGAGGTTTTAAGTACATGTTAGTAGGTTTAGAAATTTAAGTAAGGTTTTAATTACATGTTAGTAGGTTTAGAAATTTAAGTAAGGTTGAGTAGAGAGAAGTGAATATTTTATATTATTTAAGAAATTTAACATTGAAATTTTTTATAGAAATTTAAGTAAGTTTGAGGAGAGAGAAGTGAATATTTTATATTAATTAAGAAATTTAACATGGAAAAATGTGATGCATTCCTAGCTATAGTGGAATGTTGTCACTTGTTATTAGGATGAGATTAGATGGAATGTTGTGACTTCTTATTAGGATGAGATTGTTCCAAATAAAAATGAAAGAGGCTAAAAAAGATATTTTGAAGACCATATAGCTTAAGGTATGGATGAAGACCTTTGAAATGTTCTCTTTGCAAATGTCGTTAGACCTTATCCCCAATGAAAAACATCATCAACATCATGGTATTATTTGTTATTTAATGGGTTCTAATTGAGAATGTGAAGAATTACTTTTGTTTGTGTATAAAACTTAAAGTGAAAAGTAGCATATATCGAGTTGAGTCTATAACATAAAACAACGTAATTTCTAACCATGGCTAATGAACGAGGGGAAACCAGCAAATAAATATAGGGAAACTAAAGTGTGATCGAACATGTAAGATGAAAAGATAAGATACTTCCTAGGAAATGATATTATTGGTTATAAGTGTTCATAATAGGCATCTTATAAAAGTGATTAACAACCTAAAATAAGTAGTCATGTTAATGACTATTGTAATAATAGGTTTTTGTAAAGAGAACTATAAATTTGAAGAAATATGATGTTTATGTGGAGAACTATAAATTTGAAGAAATATGATGTTTATGTGCAAATGAGATTGGTTATAAGGGTTCATAATATGAATCTTATAAAAATATTAATTTTAATAATCTAAAATAAGTAGCATCTTATAAAAATATTAATAATTTAAAATAAGTAGTCATGTTAATGATTATTGTAATAATATGTTTTTGTAAGGAGAACAATAAATTTGAGGAAATATGACATTTATGTGTAAAAGAGATGTACAATATTAATGAGAGGAAATATGGAAGATAAATTAATGACAAGTATAATAAAGAAGTAAAGTTGGGAAAGAGAAATTTTCCATGTCAAATTATGTGTGTTAATAATAGCGTGTAATGTACACAAGTACATGAGATTAGAGAGTGGAAACATTCTTTGTACTAAAATATTAAGAATTAGGGTTGTTAGGCAAGTCTCACATATTAATATACAAATTGTCTAAGTTGTTAGTATGATTAGAAAATAATTCACTAAATATCACAGACTATGTAAGTACTTAGTGATCTAATTCACTATAAGATGTTGGAATTTTTATAGCTAAAAAAGGTTCAAATTACAACCCTACCCAAATCATGATTAAATTAATCACGATTACAACAATTGGTCTCTACTTTAAACATTATATTAACCATAGAACTAACATGGTTAACATCCACATTATCGAATGTTATAACACCTTAATTGGTGCCCAACCTAATGTCCATCACGATGAACAAATTATTGAATGTCAAAGACGATGTTAGTATATCGAAACTAGAGGCCCAATAAATGTCCAAAATAATTCCATAAACATTTGTGTTCATTGGGGTTACATCAACATCCAAAAATTATGTCTTGATGCTTAAAAAACCTTACTTTTATGTGTTAATAACCCTATGGTCACCCTACTAATAACCCTTATGGTCCATGCATTAAGAACCCTGATAATAATGGTAGCAAGTGTAGGCAGGATCATCCTTGATCTTAAATGAAAACAATATTTCACTTTTTCCGAGGGGTTGGGTGATGCCACGAACAATCAAGCAAAGGAATTATAATTTTTACAAGGACTAATTATTTTGAAGTAGAATGAAATATGGCAGATTTTGGCGGTTGGGGTTTCTTTTATTATTATTCGTAATATGCACTATTAGTTAGCCCCTCCATAGGCTTCATGAAGTAGGCTAATCAATACAACACAAAGGATAACAAAAAGTTTTGAATACATTGAATTTTATCATGTCTCTACACATCAAAATTCCTAATAGATAAGTGAGAGAATGAAGTGGTCAATTTTCTCTAGGGATCACTTAGAACAAAGAAGGGGGTTATATAATCTATCACCACCCATGAAATATTTGATACCCACTAATCTAATGTTAAGGTTCATTAATATAATGGAAAACTGGTAAGTAATATGAAATGATTATACATTTTAGGGCTCTTTTCTCCTCTATTCCATCACACATTATGTAGGTGGAATATACTTTAGTCCATGTGAGAATGAGATGAATGTTCTAATGTGGTATTAAGTTTCAAACAAGCTAGAAGATGTTTGCAATCATAATCCCCTTTTCTCTCCTTGTGAGTTGGAAATTTAGACTAGAAGAGTTTTGGAGGGTGCATGACATGTACAATCCCTATTTACTAAAATAAAGTGATGCTACAAAAGTTGTTTTCTCGTTTTGGAAGTAAGCTCTATGTGTTGGAAGGAGAGTGTAGTTATCTCGACGTTCTTAACTATAGCCAAGTGGTTTAGGAGGAAAATGAGAAACAATGGCAAATTATTATGGGCATATAGAACATTGCACCATTTCTGAGAATTTTATGTTGTGTAGGTCTATTTGGATGTGTGAGAGGCACATTGAAGACGCCCATGACTACATTTTTTTGCATGCACAAAAATAGGATGGTAGGAGGAAACACTGGGAGAGGAGGAATATGTTGGAAGCCCAACAATGGAAACATAACTAATATGCATCAATATTTAGATAGACTCGGTAAAAAATGAATAATTATAGACCAAAAAATATTTTAGAAAACAACAATTAGAGAATTGAAGGAATAATAAACAAATTGGATATCTTGTAGACAATAATATAAAATATAGAAGTGGAGAAAGAGTTTGTTAATGAAGGAAATCAACCAATAGCCCCACCTTCCCTCTCTGTTAGATATTTTGGAGTGGATAATTTGATGGAAAAGGAGGATAGTACAGTGCAACATACATTAGCTCAAGCAAATAAACAATCTTGAGTTATCCAATCATCTAAGGTTGGTAACGAAATGGAAGACCATAATGGGCATGACCACTATTATTTTTTGGAATCAATGATGTTTTGTAAAGTTACTTTTTGGTTGGACAATATATAACATTACACATGTTGAGTATATAGTGGTAGATATTAGACTCTTAGACTAGGACATGGACTAGAAAAACTGTGTGGATATTTTGACACACTATTTAGCTCTTTTGACCATGGATCTCTCTAAATTTTGTATTATATGGTTAGATGGTTTGGTCACATCATTGTTTTCTCACACACACACACACATTTTTAAAGGACCCTTATAACATTTATAACCCCTATGGTCCCTAAGATAATAATTCTTATAACTTCCCATACTAATAACCTATATAACCCTTATGGCCCACATGTTAATATCCCCTATAGCTCCTAGGGTCCACATGGTAATATAACTTCACCTATGGACTACATACTAATAATCCCTATGGTCCCCATGCTAAGAACCCTTATAACCCTTAACTTCCCTATGATAGCAACCCATATAACTTCTAACATGCCCATATTAATATCTCTTTTTTTCCTCATGTTAATAACACATAATGACTATTATAAATATGTTAATAACCTTTATTACACATATTGTCCCCTACTGGCAATCCTTATATCCCCTATAACCCTTAAGGTCCCTATGTTAATAATTGTTATAACCCTAAAATCTCAACCAATCACCCATATAACCCTTATAAACTCTATGGTACCCATACTAATAACCCTTATGGTCCATGTGTTGAAAACCCTTATGATCCTCACTGTAAAAACTATTATGATCATTATAACCCCTTAAGTGTTAATGTTAAAAAACCCTATGGCTCATGTATTAATAATCCTTAATGTCTATGTTGTAATAACCCTGAATAACACATCCAACCCATATGTTCTTCATATAAACCTTATGGTCCTTATTCTAATAACCCTTAAGATCCTAATATTCATGACCCCTATGGTCCTCATTCCATTAATCCTTGAGATCCTTTGTGTTGATAATCCTTTCAACTTGTATTATTTTTGCACTAATGAACCCCATACCATTCACAATGTCCAAACCAATAACTCTTGTAACATATTGATCATTATGTCCCTTTGGACAAGCATTGTTAGGAGAGAGAGAGAGTGTTCAAAGCAACTCAACTACTTAACTCATTTTAGTCATAAAAAATGTGCATAAAACACACACACACACATATATTTCAAAGAAATGATTGTAGATTTCCATTATAAAAATTAGTTTATGAGTCAGAACTCGTACGTTCAACAACCAATTCTAAAAGGACTGAATTCTATTATCAACAAAATGGAGCTACCTTCTACTAACCACATGTTGGGAACGGATCCCCTGGGGTCAATTTTGGGGTTAAAAGCCTAAGTTTTGGGGCTAAAGGCCCAAGTTTTGTGTAAAGGAATGTAAAGTCTTCGCATTTTGTGGTCGCGGAGCACAAAGATGTCAAGAGTCAATAAAGGGTTTCTGCCCTTCTTTTGTCTAAAATCATGTCGGCTTTAGAGATCTACCCATGGTCTGTGGACCATGGGATTGTATAAAAAGGATGTCTTAGAGGAGTCTAAGATAGTTCAGTTCAATTCAGTTGAGTCTTGTTATGTTATATGCATGGGTTTATGAGAGCTAAGAGTGAAGAGTCTTAGCATAGGAAGAGGCTCTGCGGCTGAGTGCGCGGAGGCCTAGGGTAGAAGTCTGTAGCTGAGTGCGCAAACCCTTGCAGCTATGTGCGTAGGGTAGTTAGAGTTTGTACTGGATATTTGAATCAATAAGAAAGAAGAGTATTCTGAAATTACCTGTGTATTTTACTTCTATTCATTGCATGCGATTATGTTATGTTGAATACTGGGTTTATGTTTTAATGCTACTTTTATGCGCGAATCTATATGTTTCTTTGTTTTATATGACTGCAAGTAGAGTGTTGGTACCATCCCATGACCTCCTTTTTTTCTCCTAAAACATATCATTCGCCTACTTCTTTCCATCATACATCTCTTAGATCCCTTGAAAATTGATTAGTTAATAGTACTATAGTTATTAAAATGCATTAAAATTGATTTAGGAGTTTTATGTTAAAGAATTAGGAATTTTTGGTAAAATGACTACAGGAAGTTCCAACATCCTGTAATTGGTTTATTGTTTGACATGTGGCATGACAGCTAGGCTAGAGCGAAGGGTAGGGATGAAAAGTAGAATGTCCAAGCATGGACGAATACCTATCCTACAGCAGAACCGACCCTCCTACATGCGCGGTCAACGATGGTCAAAGTATAGCATGTTGGCGACAAAGGCAACAACAGCATAGCATTCTAAATTGATTTAGTTTTGTTCCTTTTTGAAATCAGTTTAGGATAGAAACATTTTAAAAATCACGACATGATAAAAGCGGCAACAGCCACATCATGAATGTACATTCGTTTTCGAAATGTAAGGGTTGTAAAAACATATGTAAACACAGTTCTGTGTAGTAGTTAGTGTTGGTTATCATTGTATCGTTTGAAAACAGAGTTTGAACTTAATATCAAGAACACGGTTGTAGTCACGATTTTTCCTTGTTGCGTTGATTTTATAATCGGTTGATCACAGTCCAGTATACCTCTGGAACGCGGACGGGCCCTGCGTTAAATTGGTATACTGTCATTTCCTTTTTATTCGCAACTTAGGGTATTAAATGATATGCACAACAATTAGAATTGGTTTTCGATTTCAATAGAATGCGTATGGGTAATGTTTATGATAGTGCTTGAATAGTTCATCACTGAGATCGTGAATCGTATCCTGTAAGGGATTCGATCCTTTGTTGTCTTTTAAAGCAATGTCATGAACTCTGTTATCATTTCAAAGTATGCTTATAATTTCAGTATGTCTTTATCTTTCATGAATATTAGTGAATGCTGAGTATTTGCTGAACAGGGGTTTTATGCATAGTGTCTCTGTAAGGAGATTGAAATCTTGGTTTGAAGTGATACACAGTGTTTTAATTTGGTAAATGAATTGAATGACAGTGTTGTAATTAGGTAGATTAACTGAGTGACCTAAGTGTTTGGGTGATAGGTAACATACCTCAATCTTCTGTAAAGAAGTCCTGTGACCTACCATCATAACCACTTAGCTAATAATCTTTTATGTCTATATACTGTAGACACATGCCTCTAAGTCTACGCATCCTGGTCGATAATAAATATAGCCTAGTCTAGCACCCTAGATAGGACACTACATTTTGGCGCTGTTGCCGGGGAGGCGTACTTAAAGGATTTAAAAAGAAAAAATTCAATAAACAAAAATGAGCAAAAACACAGTTAGAAATCATGTTCATTTATGTCTAGATTTGAGACAATCAAGGTAGATTCATAAAAACCCTCCACCATCCAAAAACTAACCCATCATCATCAAGAGCAGACTCTTTAGGGAATACAACAGCAGCTGAGGAAGTCACCATCCAAGCATTAGAGGAAAAACAAAAGTTAGGACAAAGACTTACTCTCATCGAAAGGCAAACTTTATTAACACATAAATCTCAGAAGAAGCACTTTCCTAGACCTTCCACACAAGGAGAAAGTAGCACAGTGACCGAACAATCTTTCTTTAATCTCCTCTTTCAAACAAGTGACACTGACATAGAGAGACCTATTAGAATGGCTGAGGAAGGAGCTGGATCAGTACCAAATCACGGACAGAGAGATGAAGAAGAGTCAACTTTTAAGTTTCCTATACATGAACCACAAGAAGATGATGAGATCAAAATGAAAAACATACCTCCATCCGTGCTCCCAAACTTTTATGGTATGGCTTCAGAAGATCCAGACTCATTCTTGTTCGAGTTTGACATTGTATGTCGAACATATGGCTATACAGATGATGCCCATAGGCTTAGACTCTTCCCAGCGACATTAAAGGCATCAGCCTTAAGATGGTTCATGAGGCTTGGTGAGCATGCTATAGTTGATTGGGATGGCATGAGAAGAATATTTCTAAGGAAATATCAACCTTACTGTAGATCCAAAGATTCTAAAGATGATATCTTTAGAATGAGCCAGCAAGAGGATGAAACCTTAGAGGAATACTTAGAACGGTTTGTCTACAACTTACAAAAATCCAAACACCGAACTATGCCTCTTGATCTGATCCGCACAATATTCTTGAAAGGTATTCGAGAGGAATACATGGATGATCTTAACTTGATGGGAAAAGGTGACATTTCTGCCTTACCCTTTGAAGAAATCGCCGAGTTATGCGAAAAGTATTCAAGGAGCAAAGCTAAAATGGGAAAAAGGACCCTGTCATCCAAAGTCACAAAATCTGCCTCCGCAAGTGTCACAAGGGCTGAAATAAGGAATCTGTTAGAAGAGTTTAAAACAGATCTGTTAAGCACCCTAGGGAACCAAATTGACACTCTAAAAGCTAAGAAGAAACAAGAAAATGAAGATCAGATAATGGCTATCTTCTGCCCAAAATGCCGGAAGAAACATGCATTAAAAGACTGCCCATTAGAAAACATCCAAGTTTGTGCTTTCTGTACTGAACATCATGATATGTTTAATTGTCCTAAAGTTAAGGTTTTGCAGAACTGTAATATGGCAGCTAATGCAGAGATGGAAAACGTGTATTACATGGGCACAAAGAGACCATGGAAGCCAAGGCCAACACCTCAAGGTATGTTTCCAAATCAAAATTTGCAATTTCCTGTAAATGATCAAATGTATGCACAGAATTCATGGAATGTACCCATGCCATGGCAACACCAAAACCACCCACAACAACAATGGAGACCGTCTCAACAGTACTCTCAATCCTATCATACATATCCTCAATCATACCCACCATATTCACAACCATATCAACAATACCATCAGCCGTATTCATCACATTCTCAACCATATCAGCGGTATCCTCAGCAAGTTGTTTATCAGCCTCAACCTACTCAACAAGCACTTCCTGCTCCTCCACCAATAAATCCACCACAACTGCAATTTCCAGCTAACTCACAACCTCCCAGACCTACTCAAATTCTTGCTCAAACTGTCCCAAATCCAAATAACAGAGCAGAGAGGCCAGCCTACAATGTAGAAGAGGGAACCTCATATCCCACACTACCCTTGCAAAATATCAACTTGAGGTCTGGTAGGGTACTCCACAAATATTCTCCAATAACAGATAAGCAAGAAGAAAACACAGAAAATGAAAATGAAATGACAAATCAAAGAAAACCAAACGATGATACCAAAAATAAGCAGATGCAACCATTGCATCCACCTTTTCCAGACCAATTGGTCCAAATAAAACCTCCACTGTCTATACCACAGTTTGATGTCTTAGATGAACTCAAGAATGTCTACATAAAAATTCCGCTGCTGCAAGCTATAAAAGACATTCCCATATATACTAAAGCCATCAAAGACATGTGCCTCAAGAAGCCTGCTAGAAAAAGGATTGATCTTCAAACCATTCATGTTATAGGACATTTAGCAGGCCTTATGACCAATACCATCTCCATGGAAAAGTATGTTGATCCTGGCATTCCCAAAGTGACCACCATCATTAACAACATACAAATTCCAAACACTTTGATAGATCTTGGAGCCGCAATAAATGTCATGACTCTTGAAACCATGAGAACACTCTAGCTCATAAATTTGCAACATACAACGATTGTTCTAGAACTAGCTGATAGGTCTAAAGTGATTCCTGAAGGGATTTTGGAGGACATAATTGTCTCACTGGACTCTTGGGAGTATCCAGTGGATTTCTTAGTTCTTCAACCCAAATCCAATTTAGGAGGGCACCCTATCATCCTTGGTAGACCATGGTTAGCAACTGCTGATGCATTCATAGGATGTCGATCAGGCAACATGATCATTTCAAGAGGGACCGAAAGAAAACAACTCACTCTTTATCCATCGGCACAATCACCAGCAGTAACACACAATTTGTGGCTTGATGATAAATTCAATGATAAAGAAGAAGTACAATCTGTTTTTAGCATTGACCAAATCTATGATTTCCAAGAACAAGACAATAATGATTTGGTAGAATTATTCCTTTCTCAACCTGATATTTCCGAAAATTTGAGAAATGACCAATATCATGCTGCAGATGTACTTTTAGCCCAAAATTTTAAGGAAACATGCACCATTCAATCTTTGCAAACCACATTTCACGACATTTTTCCAGTTCAATCCATCACCAACACACAGAGTCAGATCATAGAGATTAGTCCAGGGAAAACTCTGAACATAGGCAATCACCTAGACTCATCTCAGCAAGAGAAATTGATTCGACTATTGAGAAAATACCAGAAAGCCTTTGCTTGGGACTACACCGATATGCATGGGATTCACCCTGACACATGCACTCACCATATTTACACAGATAGTACCATCAAACCAGTGAGGCAACCACAAAGAAGAATGAACCCCATGCTCCAGGATATTGTCAGAGAAGAATTGCAAAAACTGTTGAGAGTTAATTTTATATATCCTATTTATGACAGTCAGTGGGTATCCCCATTGGTTATAGTGCCCAAGAAAAATGGTAAGTGGCGCATTTGTGTTGATTACAGACAACTGAACAAAGCAACGCTCAAAGATTATTTCCCACTACCATTTATTGATCAAGTGTTAGACACCCTAGCTGGGAAATCATCATTTTCTTTTCTTGATGGTTTCAGTGGCTACAACCAGATCAGGATAGCCTCAGAAGACCAGGACAAAACCACATTCACCTGTCCTTGGGGCACTTATGCTTACAATGTTTTGCCGTTTGGACTTTGCAATGCTCCAACTACATTTCAGAGAGCTGTATTAGCTATTTTCGCTGATTTAGTTCATGATTGTGTTGAAGTTTACATGGATGATTTTTCAGTGTACGACAATTCATTTGAACATGCATTAGAGAACCTTGAAAGAGTTTTGAAAAGATGTATTGAAGCTAATATGTCCCTGAGCAATGAAAAGTGCTTTATGATGTTAAACGAAGGGATAGTATTAGGCCACTATATTTCTTTTCAAGGCATCAAAGTTGACCCAGCAAAGATCCAGATCATTGTTGATTTGCCAATTCCAAAGAATCAAAGAGAGGTAAGAAGTTTCCTTGGGTATGCAAGCTATTACAGAAGGTTTATTGAACATTTTAGTAAAATAGCTTTACCTTTGTTTAAACTTCTAACAAAAGATGTACTTTTCAATTGGAATGAGAACTGCCAACAAGCATTCGAAGTACTCAAAAAGAAATTATCAACCACACCAGTTTTAAGAGGGCCTAATTGGAGCCTACCATTTCATATCTTTACAGATGCATCTGACACTGCAGTGGGTGCCTCATTAGGCCAAAAAGAGGAATCTTGTAATTATGCCATTTATTTCATTAGCAAAAATCTCACACATGCAGAGTCAAACTACACAGTCACAGAAAAGGAAACACTTGCCATCATATATGCTGTGAATAAATTCCGACATTATATAACTGGTTATGAGGTCTTTGTACATACTGATCATTCTGCCATTAGACATTTAATGAATAAACCAATAACTAGTGGCAGAGTTACCAGATGGTTATTATTGTTACAAGAATTTAACATCACAGTGTTAGATAGACCAGGTAAAGAGAATCAGGTGGCAGATTTTCTTTCTAGACTACAAAATCCAGGTGAGGTTGTTCCGGTTGAAGATTCTTTTCCAGATGAAAATTTATTTTCAATTTCCATAGTAAATCCTTGGTATGCTGATTTGGCCAATTATTTGTCTACAGGAAGGGACACCTCCACAGTTTACTGCAAAGGAAAAGAAGAGACTAGTCAAACAAAGTGCTAGATATTCATGGCTTAATGGCGATTTATTTTACACTGGTTATGATATGATCATTAGAAGATGTGTAAGAAATGATGAGATAATTGATATTTTAAAATCTTGCCATGATGAACCGTGTGGTGGGCATTTTGCAGCCAAGCGGACAACATTCAAAGTTCTTACTCTTGGATACTACTGGCCATCCATTTTCAAGGATGCCAAGAAGTATGTGAAGAGTTGTGACAGCTGCCAAAGAATGGGCAGGCCAACAGCTACAGACGAGATGCCCCTTCAGCCCCAAGTTCACCTAGAGCCATTTGAAAAATGGGCTCTAGACTTTATAGGACCCATTAACCCAACCTCCAATGGTAAGAAGTACATCTTAGTATGTACTGATTACGTCACAAAGTGGGCTGAAGCAAAAGCACTGGTTAGAGCCACCGAACACACAGTGGTAAATTTCCTTTTTGAAGAGATTTTTGTAAGGTATGGAGTACCAAGGGAGATAGTGACTGATCAAGGTACTCAATTCACCTCAAAGCTAGTGAAGGACATCACAGACAAATACCAAATCAAGCACAGAAAAAGTACACCTTACCATCCACAGGCCAATGGGCAGGTGGAATCCACAAACAAAACTTTGGAAGGGATCATTACTAAAACTGTGGCAATGAACAGGAAGAATTGGGAAGAGAAGCTCAAAGATGCACTCTGAGCTTACAGAATTACGTGGAAGGATACTACAGGATTTACACCATATCAGTTGGTGTACGGCAAAGAGGTAATGCTTCCTATTGAGTTTCAAATACATACTTTTAAACTGGCTGCAGATTTGCAAATTGACTTGGACCAAGCACAACAAGAAAGAATTCAGCAGTTGAACCAGCTGGATGAAATGAGGCAACAAGCAGAGGAAACCACAATCCTCATGCAAAAACAAAGGAAGCAGTGGCATGATGCACATATCAAGAAGAAGCAGTTCAAGGAAGGTGACTGGGCTTTACTTTTTAACTCTAAATTCAGAGATCATAAAGCCAAGTTTACCACCCATTGGATGGGCCCATACCAAATTATTCAGGCTTACGACAATGGTTCAGTCAAGCTCAAAACTATTGATGGAGAAGGTCATTCCTTTACTGTCAATGGTCATCGCCTGAAACTATACACTAAGCCCATCAGCAAGCGAGATTCTCTCCAAACAGTATCTCAACAAAGAGAGGTTGAGATACTGCAGCCCTCAGCTGCAGTATCCCTGCCTTAGTTCATTTCCTTTCAATTTAAAAATTCAAAAAGAAAAAAAAAAAAAAAAAACAAAAACAAAACAAAATTAAAAAAAAAAAAATATAAAAAAAAATTAAAAAAAATATATAATAACAATGGGTTAGATGTGAAAACCAGCCTCTGGCACACTCTAACCTCGAATTCTTACTTGAAAACCAATTCGTTGGCGGGTAAGAATTCCCTTTCTTTTGTTCACTGTTTGATTTATCAACTGAATAATGACTTGAGGACAAGTCAAAACTTTAGTGGGGGAGAGAAGCATCAGCATTTTGTTCTTTTATCTCTCCATTGTAAATTCTTAAAGATTTCTTATCTCATCTCCTCACTGTAAATTTCCAAAGCAGTTTGTTCCAGCATTCCAGATTTCAATAAAGAAGTTGTTTTGTCATTGTTTTATCTCAGAGGGACCTGGTTATAAACATTATGCAGGGGGACCTGTTCCATCCAGAAGACCATGCTACCAACACCAGTAGTAATGGGACCTGTTTAAGACACATAAAAGGGACCTGTTAAGAGACTGTTACTTCAGGACTACTTCAACAAAGCTTCATCAAGTTTCTACAAGGATCCACAGGTTGCTGGGCACCAAGACTCCATCAAATACCCAAGCTCAAGGAACCTGTATACATATAATTCTTTCTCCGGATTTCAAAGGAGCTGCATGAACATCTTCAAGATCTCAGAGGGACCTGTTGCATTCGAATCTATCTCAGGGGACCTGTTATGAACAACAAAGAATAGTCAAAAGAGACTAGTCCTACTCAGCATGCCAATGCAACAACAACCAACAAAAGTGTAATGTGTTCCTTATTCTTAACATTTAATTTCTTAGATTAATTTTTAATGTTAAATTTAATGACTGTGACTGTTATGATCGATTTCAAGGACACTACATTTTCCATCATCCCTTATCTCACTGATTCTTATCATCTTTCATACTCCAACCTATTTCATACCTCTAAATCCATTACCCTTTTCATATCAACCTTGTTATGCCAATCGCATCTACAGCCATACCAACATCTTCCATTTGGCTGAGTACCAATAGAAGCAGGACACGTGGTGAATTGTTTTTTTTTTTTTAAAAGGGAAAGAAAAAAATGTTAAAGCGGGCCTATTCATTGTATCCACACGGCGAATTATGATTCCACCACCCGACGTAGCCAATGATTCAGAGGACTCCCTGAAATCATACCCCATTATTGCATATACGCTTCCAGCGCTCCTATGATGGCATCTATACAAGCGGTACAGCCATTCCTCTGTTCCAAAAGATGAATACGCTATGAAGTAAGTGTAGTTAGTTATTTCACCATCATTCTCAGTTATTTCACGTTGGAATTTGACTCCCGTGACTTCCACAGTAAGGATTGAAAGCAGTGAGCGCCACAAGAGGGAAATATAACCATTCGGTTTCGACTCCCACCAAAGTCACAAGACAGTCAACCGAGCATCATACTGGATATTAAGGGAGCGACACCACCAGGTAACAAATTGAAACTTTTTTTGTTGAAATTGAAAAACATAAACAGAGAAGAGTTAGAGCACGACCCTCTGCCAAAATGACCAATAGGGTCGAGCCGAGCATGTTCGACAGTTCTCAATATCATGAAGATTGCATTTCAATTCTCAAAGAGATACAGTGGTTGCCCTTTTTAGAGAAATTTCATGGAAGTAATGAAGAGGTTACCAAACAATTCGCTTTCACATTCAATGGAGAGAAAGCCCTGATAGGTAATTTCTCATTCAGGGTTTCGGAAGACACCATAGCCCAATCAATAGGGATCAGCCCAGAAGGGGAGAAGTACTTTAATACAAAGCAATTTAAAGAGAAGTCATGGACTCAATTTATGTCTAGATCCAGAGTCTCATCAGTTAACTGGAAGAAAGGCGTCCCAAGGAGTTGGTTGATGCATCCCTGGGACGAGATGGTCTATATCCTCCAAAAATTCGTAACTTGCGAAGGCTGTTACAGTATTGTCTATCTATACCATATTAAACTACTGCTACACTTGAAAAAGCAGTGTGTTATCAGTCTACCATATTTTCTATTACAAAGCCTAACCAAGATGTCGAAGACCATCCAAAAGCAGAAGGGAAATGAAGACAAGAGCCTATATCACTTTGGCTTAATTAAAATTCTTATTGAGCATGAATTGCAGAGAAGAGAGGAAACCGTGGAAGGAGTTCTTAGCTGCTAACCAATTAAAGATGAAGAAGACAAAGAAGAACTGCAGGAGAACTCAGGATTCATGAAGGATATCGATGAAGAGAACCCAGCATCCAAAGCAAGCAAGGTACCTCCACCTGTGAGCAGCATAAGGACTAGGAAAATGAGAAAAGAGGATGCTCAGAAGGCAGAGCAAGATAAAATTTTCACCACTTATTCAAGAAGAACAAGAACAAGGATGAACCAAAAGCCCAGTTACAAGAAGACCAGCTTTGAATCCAATGCACCTATACCGATGGATGTTGAGAGTAGTGACCACTCACAACCAGA